>CM021735.1:17879604-17975008 GCA_011075105.1 Heteronetta atricapilla
ATTTTTTTTTTTTTTTTTTTTTTTTTTTTTTGGATACATGGAAACTTCTACTTGGCTGAATTGCTCCCTCATGTCTCTGGCCTTGTTTTTATTCCTGTAGCATACTTGTGCCCAAATAATTGCAAGTGTAGGGAAGGTCTAATTTTATTTTTTCTTCTTACCAGATGGAGAGGACATAATATTGCTGAAGAGATGCAAAGAGAAGTTTTAATTATATTGAGGTAAGAGAATGTCTGAACTCAACAGAAACCCTTCTTTTATGACCCCTTCACTAATGCAGTGCTTTGGATTAGAGAGAAGGATTTATTTATATATATATATGTATTTATATATTCATTTTTAAAAAGCAGTAATCTACTTACAGAACTGTTAGTACTGTTATTTCTTATTCTGAATAGAAGCCAGTATAGTGACAGAAACTGTAAGTTGTTACTTCTTGGTGGTTTATTTTTATTAGATGAGGGAAAAAAGTCTACCAGTTCTGCATGTTTTAGCATTCTTCACATTCAAAACAAACAATGAGCTTCCTTAACTTCCCTCCAACCAATGAGTCCAAGTTCAGACAAAAACAAATAGTTTGTCTGGCTGACTTGTGGAATACAATTTACAGAACTGATCCTTTTTATTAAAATGAGATGAGGCAATTGTATCAATTCAGACTGAGTCTGTGAAAATAGTTCTAAAAGTTTTGTAGTCACTCAGGTCAAATTGGCAAGAGCTGCCATGTTCGATGTTCTTCAAAACAAGAGGTGTGAGCTATTGAGAAATGGAAGTCCAGTCTTCAAAAACAAATGTTTGATTCTTTGAGTGCAAAAAGCATCTTAAAAATTTAACTTCTGTTTCTATGTCACTTTTTGACTCAAAAACTGTTTTTGAACTTCAGGAAGACTGTGAAGTTTACTGAATTTTGAGTGGTGGTAGGAAGATTCTGATGAAAAATGTGTTCTGCTTACATCAGCTTCCAGAAGCTTCAGTCCTTGTTTAAACTTGTTCCGGTCTTTGATCTGGCAGATGGACTAGAAGCTTTTGTAATAGGATAATCTATTTATTTATTTTAAATCTGCCACTGCAAAGATTTTGTGAGAAAGTTCTCTCTCACTTGGCTCCTTTCACATCTGTTCTCAGAGCAGGCAGGTGAACGAGAGACCTTGACTTCAGTGGGACCTAGATCTGGCCTTCAAAAACGTGGGGGGGAGGAAGTTCCGACACTGAGTTCCACAGAGCATTTTGATCACAGAGAATCTTGTTAGCCAAGCCACAGTTTTGTTTTGTTTTCTTTTTTACGGTTACAGCCTTGTCTTACCTAAAACTGTGCAGAGAATGCTGTAGCAACTTAGAGAGGGGGTCTGTCAAATACTGTAGTTGTTTACATTCTGTAGTTACAATTAACTGAAAAATGATTGTGCTTGCTGTAGGTAACTATTTTCCCTGCGATGTTTGAACTTCCATTATGGCATTTGTTGTATCATGTAATATAAAGAGTTCTTTGTAATCACATTTTGACAGACAGCTTTACCTTCTGCCTCCATTTTATTTCATGATGCACTATGTGATTTTCCTGTTCTTGGGCAGCCGTCTTTTTAGGGAATATGCAAATGCCACATGTAAAGATGAATTCAAATTTGTACCTGTGTGTTTTCATATTTGTCATACTCGCATATCAGAGTTATAATTGCACATGTACTTGATTGAAAGCCTGTCTAAATATCTTAACAGCTGCACTGTCTCAAGTTGGTTTAACAAAGTCTTTGGTTCTTTAACTCCCACTTTAACGTTACCAGAACTGAAAACTTTTAGAATGGGATTCATCTCACTTATTATACAGATCAAGAATTTAAGTGCCTAGACTAAGCTACTTTCCTGGCTCTCATTGTGGGTATGCAAAAACACTGCTAGATTTGTCCCACTTATCTCAGAAACCTTGACCTGCTGACTCCTCTCCAGTGCTCGTCGGGAGGGAATGATGACCCTTACGTTAAACACCTCAATGTTAAACTTAAACATAAACATCTAGCTTCTGTTCTTTCACCTCACCAGTTAAAATAACATTTTCTGAAGATGTAGACTCCTTCATATTCAAATTTCACTGTTTTTTCAGAGATGGTAACACAAAAACAAATGCTGTTTTCTACTGCAGATCAGAGAACTGTTGAGGGCAGGAAATACACTAGCAATGAGAATTTCACTTCTCCCCATAAGCACTGCATGAATGTCACACAGAGAAATACCATAGAAATCAAAGTTTCAGGCTCTCTCAATGACTTTCGTGGAGCGGCCAGCTAAGGATTGCACCCTTGAGTGGGACTTGAGCAGCCTTTATGAACTGGTACAAAATGTTCTATGGAGAACTACTAGATAAAGTCACCATGACATACATAGGTGCAGTATTCTTGCAGGAGCAAAAAAAAGGCCAAAAAAATCCACTATAATTTGTGCTTCCCTTTGAAAAAAGGGATTTATGTGAAAATGAGGAAGCTCAAGTTGTCCTTAAAAAAATCAAGTCCAAATTGAGAAAATAGAAAACAAAAAGTTCTTGTGAATTTTGAGATAGGATGTCGTGGTGGACTAAAAAGAGTTTAAGCTAATGTGTCCTCCAAGCCCTCCAAACATGAGGAAGAGGTCTGCTGAAGCTGTTCCGAGTGGTGACCTACACCCTATGCTGAGTGTCTGGGCATTGCAGTGGCACATAACATGCAGTAGCTGAGGAACATGGCAAATAATCCATTTCACATTTAAAATGGGAGGCTCTGAGGTGATTTTCTTGACTCAGGAGTTGAATTGGGTTGCCCTGGAGCTCGTGTATTGGGGAGAGTTCACCGTGTTCTGGTGAAGTTGTTTCTAGCAAGCCCGAGCACTCAGGGTGGGGTGGTTTTGTTGTTCTTCATTTTGTTTTGGTTTTCTAGTGAAAGGAAAAAGAATACTGGTTTTGAGAGCCTCTTGTTGGATTTGTGTGTGTGTGTTTTATCTACTCAGTTCCCCAGGAAATCGACGACTCTGATTATAAATTCTACTTGAGCAAGCGAGTGCGAGTGGCTTGTTTTCTAGGCGAGGAAGATTCCCATTGACCAAAATTAGTGTCACTTGGAGTTAGCTGATGTTTATCCGTGCTTAGCCGTCTCTAGAGACTGCTGCACAGCAAAGGGTGTGTTTTGTGTTTTAATCCTTCAAGCATTAAGGAGTTAACTCGTCCGCTGAGCACAAGCATAAATAAAACATTCTGTCAGTAGAATCCTTTAAATCCTGAAGTTCTCCAAGTTGCCTCTAGTATTCAGGTTTGGTTCGCAGTATTTTTTGCTCATCCAGATCTATTGGACTGGGTTCACATTGTGTTTTTCCCCCATTTGCAGGAAAACGTTCATATGTTTTTTCCACTTGTCACTTTGCTTTTGCTGATTGCCCTCTGCTCTTCAAATCATTCGTGAGTGAGGCCTGATGGGGCTTTTAGGACTGATACCTCTGTGCTGACAATGAGTGAGCAGTGCTTGTATTCAATGGCTTGTGTTTGGTTTTGCAATCTCTCTTTGTTCCCATAGAACCAACTGTTTAGTCAGCTCTGTCCATTAATGGCAGACCACCTTGTATCATATTTATTTTAAAAACCATGGGAATATTGTTAACCAAAATAGCAAAATTGGAATACATTCAATCCAAAGAGATTTTTCTCCTCTGCATTCAAGGCATCAAAATTATTCTTCCATCAAAACACAACAATTGTTATGAATGATATCATAATACTATGAACTGCTTAAGAGCTTCCACTTTAAAACTGTAATGGGCCATGCAGACAGAAGGGGAAAAAAAGGCTAAAAGCATAAATTGAAGATAATCAATGTGAATAGACCTTACCCATTGTGCAGTTTGAATAGGATAAGCACACATTATCTGGCATAATTGGTTCATGTGATTTTCTAATTGAAGAGAAGAAGTAATTAGAGCCTAATTGAACCAAAGTAACACAATGTCTGTCAGCATTTCTCCCTCTACCACACATTATATTATTACCTGTCATCTTTTACTTCAGTGGGACTAAAAGAAAGAGGGGAAAAAAAACAGTATAAAACGTTTTGGAGTTTTCCTAGCCAAAGGAAAGGTACAGAAAAAAGACACTAAATAAAAGCAAGTTAGACCGTGAGTAACTAAGGACATCCATGTGCTTCTAAAGTAGGAGCGTTCCATTTGCCTCATTAAGAAATAAATTGCAGTTTGTAAAATGATGTTATAAATTCACTCTTATTCAATCTTAGGAAGAAGAATATTTACATCATCTCTCATTTGACTCAGGGCTCTGTACTTCCCACTTGCTCATTCTAAATGAAGAGTTTTGCAGTGAAAAAGATGGGGCTGCTGTTTTTAGCAAAATGACGGAGAACACCTTTGCAGACTTCTCTCGCTGGATTTTTATATGGAAAAAAAAATCCAAAACTTGTCTGACATGAGAAGATGCAGTCACTGCCAGTGCAGAAAAGAGCGTACTCAGCAGTGGTCTGTGAGATTCCTTAAATAGAGTGAGAAGATGTTGCAGGATACCCTTCACCTCTTGGGAACAGAAGTATGCTCTGGGGCTTTTTATTTCCCAGAGAAAGGAGGTCTGTGATGGAGTGGTTATTTCCCTTTACCCACAAAACTTTGGGTGTAACTCGAAAACAAAGTTCCTTGAGACAAGATTCAATTATCCTTATTAAGGGTAGGTGATTTAATGTAATAGGGGGCCACATTAAGTGAAGAAGGCAGAACATTGTGGGTAGAGGAATTGTAATTCACCCCTACTTCCCATTCTATTATAACATATTTACAATTGTCATTGCCAGTGGAGCAGAATAGTGAAAAGTAGAGGTCAGTCCTCTTCATGTTGCAAAGCTTGTCAGGTTCCTTCCCCGTCATCCTGATATCAGCTATTAACACACACTGTTAGTATGAGAAATTATGTCTCTGTAACCTTTGAATGCTTTTGTAGCTGTTGCTATCTTTTGTTTTTTCACTCCTGCATAGTCATCTTCAAAGCGTGATAAACTCTTCTTAGTGTTTGGCTGCAATGATTGCACAGGTCAGAGGTCCTCTGACGTTATTTGCTGCTCCAGGTCTTCAGGCAAAAGCTGCTTTCTGCCCTGACGTCGAGTTGGCCCAAAACTTGGGCTGGTGGAATTGGCAGCAGCTGCTAACACTTAACTCCTTTCTGTCAGGTGTTCTCAGTCACAGGGTACATTTTTTTTTTCTGAAGCGTGCTCTTCCTTTGTAGAAGAAAAAGGAAGCAGTGAAGGTGGGAATCTGAGGAGGTCTGGTCAGCAGTAATGGTGCTCTCGAGGTCTAAAAACCTTTTGCTGGAAATTTGAGATCGGCACTGTGAGAAGAACCGGTTCGTCGTGACTACAGCCATGCAGCCAGCTCGTGACCAGCAAAGCAGTGGAGGCTTACTGAGGTATCTTTCTCAAAGTGAATGAAGAACAGCTAGAGACTAGAACAGCAGAGGGATTGCTAAGAAGGTTTTTTTAAAGCTTTTGTATTTGAAGGGCACAAATTCATGAAATTGAACAGAAAGGCATTTGTTTCCATCCTGGTGCTGTTTCAGAATCCAATAGATTTCACGGTATAACCATGTCATTGTCTGGTGAAAACTGTGCTGTCCTGTGTTGATGATAGGTAGGCTTGTGCCATCCAGCAGAAGTGAAATTTTATTGAGAACAGTGGGAAACAGTGAATCTGAGTACAGAAATGGGTAATTGCATGCAGGCGTATACACAACTTGAGGATGTACAGAATAGGACTATGTGTCTCAGAGCTAGGCAGGCAACTAAAACTGACTTACACTAGAAGAAGAAATGAAAGTACTTTTAGCTTTTTCTTTTGTTTTTCTTTAAAAACACTGGAAAATGACTGGCTGTATTTCCTCAATGAAATCTGATGTAGTTTGTAGCTCTGCTGATGCACTTAGAGAAATAATTTGGATGGAAAGGCTCTGTGGAATTATTCTCTGTTTATTCTGTGGTCACAATTTGGCACTGCCCCCTAGTATGTTCTGGGAAGGTTGGAAAGATGTTGTCCATTGATACTGTCCAATTATAGTGCTTCCTGTAAGTTATTTTAATGGTGTTACTACTTCTAAGCAAAGGAATCATGGGCAGTGGAAAACAGTAAGAGGCTGCAAATGAGTCTAAAGTCAGAGCTGTATAAATTGACTGGGCTGAGGCTTTGGCTGCCAAATTCCCAAGGCCAAGCCAAATGCTTTCATTTGGGAGAGCTGACTTGTTTTGTTTGTTTCCTTGTGCTGGGATTTGGTTCACTTTCCATGAGAGGAAAGACTTTTATTAGATTCTCTAAACTTTGAGTTTAACTTAGGAACTGAAAGTTCAAGAGCTTTGCAGCCAGCAGTATTTCTTCTTCTCAGAAGAACGGCAACAACGGAAGGCTCTGGATGCCCTCACTGACGCCTTCTAGTTTTTCACATGTATTCACTTTTCCATTTCATGTTGTGACGTTTTGGGTAGAATCTGTTACCCTCCCATCTGCTGTTGACCACTGCTGGGGGCCAGGCTCATCTCTGAATGTCATTTACTATTCTGAAGTACATGCTTGGTGATGGATCTGTAAAAATGATTTGCTACATCATGTTGCTTTTTTCTGGAAGTGAGAAAGAATTACGCTTTTTAAATAAAACACTTCAGACAAAGTAAATATTAAAATAGTAATGTTCCAGATGCTGCCGCTGCCAAAGATGCATCCGTTCCATTTATCAGTCTCTTAACATGTGGGCTCTTTCCTCTTGTATCTCTTGAGTAAATGTGGTGCACTTTGTCTGCAAGGAATAAAAATTGAATGTAATGGCATGCTTTGCACAACCTGACGGACACAAAGGGATTAAATCTGACACCTGGCCGGGTGGAAATTCCCAGAGTGGGGGCTCTAAGGCTGAGCCAAACACCTGACTCTTGCATCATCTCGTTTCCTCTGATGTAAGGCATATGTTGGCAGCTGAGCACTGAATGTGGTCTTTCCAACCTGACCAGCAAGCACATCTTGCCAACTGATAGCACCTAGCCCTCTTCCTGCCTGAACCCCAACTGCCTACGTAGTCTGTGTAGAGCCCAAGTCCTCCCCAAGGACTGAGGAACTGCAGCCATCTCTCTGACAACCTGTACTCGTGAGAGGTATGAACAGCAGCGGCGTGAGCTCTACGGGCTTCCCAAATACCCCTCTGCCTTACTGCTTACCCTAAGCTTCCATTAAGCCTGATCTAATGTGTCTTCCCTTCTGTTGATTAAATTAGCTTGATTAAGACTAGCATATATGACTGTGCTCCAATCATACACCCTGGCTGATTGCAGTGTCAATATGTGTGTAGTTAAACTCTGTTTTGCTTTGCTTAGGCACTGTGAAACTTTGACTGTTTTTAATAGCTCTACAATTTATGCTCATTGACAATGGATGCAAAACAAAATGAAATTCAGATTGTAGTGAACAGCCTTGTTCAATCCGTGAGTTTAATTAAATGAGTCTCTTCAGGAATGCTAAATATGAAAAACTTCTTTGCAGAAGAGACAAGGCTACCAATGTATTACGAAGTCTGCACACCCTGGCAGTGAGGTTTTGATCTTTGTGTATGTTCTTCTTTCTGTTTGACAATACATCTCAATAAGGTTTCACCACCAATGCCTTCTGTTCTCCTTGAGGCATATTGCGCTGATCTTTGAGTGTGTAATTTTAAATCCTTCTCTGTGTTGTCAGCCTTAAGTGTGGGTGGAAATGTGTAAAGATCAAATCGGTATCATCTGTGTTCCCTGAATGCTTTTCATCTAATTCTTCCAAAGCTTGCAACTGTTGAGGACGTTAATGTGGAAGAGTAATCTCAAAGAAAGTCAAAGGCCAAGCTGTTTTTATTTTTCAATACAATGGGCCTCATTCATTTGGAAATTGATGGAAAATTAAATTAAGCATTTGCGTGTACTGTAGATTGATGGAGGTCATATTTCCAACTCACGATTACTTACATTGCAGGCTTCCTCACAAAGCAGTTATGTACTATAGATAATCTTAGAGCAAATGTGGCAAGGATAATTGTTTGTAAGTGCCCGTAATATTGAAGTTGGATTTTTACAGTCCAGAAACACCCAGGGTCTAACTGTGGAACCCAGGAGTACTGTTTTCCCCCCAAATACAGCTGCATCAAAATACAGAGTCTCACGTATGGCTATGGAGGGTTGGAGGTATTTTGTGCTTCTTCAATTACAATTTGGTATTGTTTGACCCTTTTCTTTGCTTTAGTTAAATGGGGAGAGAATGAGAGAACCTGATGACAGTGACTGGATGTTGAAACTCTTCTTTATGCACTTTCCCTGTCTGTTGATTCCAGTGCAAGAATTAAGGAGCATCAAATATATATATATATATATATATATATATTTCCTAATCATACAGACAAGCTCCTACTCCCTGCTGCAGGCAGTTGTTCATAGTGAAGTTTACAGAGTTTCCAAGTGATTCAGCAAATCCATGAATCAAAAAATCCATCTAGAACTGAAGAATAAAAACCATTTTTGGCTCAGAAAATCTAAGGAGATGTGATGGCTCAAGCCTGAAGTACCTCACAAATATTCTTTCCCTCATTTTACGTTCTCCTTTTTTCATCCACCGTTGATCAGAGCTAAGGCAGGCTACTCAGCTAGACCCATCTTTTTTGTGCTGTATTTGCTCTTAGCTAATTTAGGCTGAACACAAGGGTGTAGTGCTACTCCGTTTAACTTCATGGGCATAATTTCTTCGCAGATTCCTTTCTACGCTGTTGCCTACTAACTAAAATTATTCTAAGGGAAGAAAAGATAGGCTTTAAAACTCATCTCTTCTGCTGAAATTAGATTAACTGGATTTCACCAATAAATTTAATGAATGTCTACAAGATATTCCTCAAAAAAATCATATTTTGTTAATTTGAAATAATTTTGATACTCTTATTTTTTTTTTTTTATCTCATTAGTCTAAAGATGGCCACAAAAAATGTAGAAAATAAATATAAAACAGTTAGTTATGGCAGAGCAGCTCTGTAGATTTTACAAAGGAGGAGCCTAAGGTGCATACTCTGATAAAGAAATGAGCATGGGCTTATAAGAAAGTTTTTGATTGAGTTCCTGAGATTATTGCTGGTTGTGGGCTTTTAGAAAACTTGGCTCCATTGCTCCTTGACGTTCAGCAAAACGAATGAGCAAAAACAAACAACAACAACGAACCCCTTGAGTAGCTGTTGTGGACACTGGATGACTTTATTTTCATTCCCTTAAGGGGGCTGCATATCAGATCTCAAAAATTAGTCCTTAGAATATTTATTTGATTAAAATTAATGGTTAGTGCTGCAGTGTAGTACATCAGTCCTCTTGTCCTGCTGAACTTACTGCTCAAGCTGTTGAGGGAAGAGTGGTATGTTGTACAACTCTGTCCTCGTTGGGCCAGCTAAGGCAGTAAGTGGAGATGCAGGATAAAGGTATCCAAGGGCAGCAGCTGCATGGTGGGGCCTTGGCTCTGAGAACTGGTCTTAGTCTTCAGCAGTGGCACTGTGTGCATTAAACGTCCCTTGGTTGCACATCCTCCACCTCATGCAGCCCGTCCTAATGGCAGAGCAGCTTCATTTCCATCTCCAGCACCAGAGACAGACAGTCGAGACGAGAGTCCACCCTTGTGCCAGAAGCATGTATGGTAATTTTGGATGCGGAAAGGAAAAAGAGAAAGGGAACTTTTCCTGACCTTTTCCTCTGATTAACTGCGGACTCGCAGCTTATAAAGCTTTTTAATAGTCAAGAGCCTCAAAAAGGGGAAAATGAAAGGATCTTGAGATGACAGCGGATGCTCTGCAATGAAGATTGACGTTACATCAATAATGCATCCTTTTGTGAGCTTGTGGATGACAAAATTGTGTGTTACTTGTTTCACACTGCTAAGTCATAATATACAGAACTAAGCCTACCGGCTTTTGAGGCTCAGGTTAAGCCTTTAGAACTACAGTTTCAGCCTTGCATCTAATGTGCCTCTGCAAATTACAGTGAGATAAAATCATATATTTAGCCATCTGCATGTGATAGATTGTGCCAGCAAATAATTGCATGTGCAAAAAAAAAAAAAAAAGCCAATGTTTGAAAACTTGGCTCTCTGTTTTTCTGAAGTAATTTTCCATTTGTGGCATATAGTAATATAGTAGCAAGTTAAAGTGTGTGCAATCAATTATTTGGATAAAACATCTCTGTTTCGCTGAAGGTACCGGTGTTGAAGAACTATAAAATAGCGAGGTGAAGGGGAGAAAAGATTTTTCTACATTAAAAACATCAGCTCACTATGTGGCTGCAGTAAAACTAAGGCAAATGGATGCCAGCAGGTATTATGTGAAGAGGATGAAAGAAGGATCCAAAGACGTTTATATGCAAGGTGAAGGTGGAATCTCATCTCACCTAGAACCCCACAGTACAGGAAAACTATTACCGCCTTTGCAGAAGTTGTTATACCACCAGCAAGCAGAAGTAGCTATTTTCTAGGAATGGTTTTACTATGAATAGCGTATGCTTATGTATATTCTTACAGGAAGTACTTACTGCTTATGTTTCTAGCTGGAGCAATAGGAGCTCTTCCGTGAGATTACGGAGACATGCTGAACAAAACATGGTTTTGTGATGTGCAGTTCTGTCCTGAAAAGAGCCTCTGAAATAATTTTGCATTCGTTTGACTTGACAAATTTCTGTCAAATAGAAATTTGCCAATAGATTGAGCAAATAACTCCTAAATCTTCCAGCTATTGGAATTCACTCAGTGTTTCACCTTTGATGAGGTTTCATTATCAATCACTTCACAGATGCTGTACCAGCATCAGGATAACTGGGAAGGAGTGATGACTTCAACGGTGATGTGAGAGCAGTGTCCCAAAAGGTTTTAGGCTAAAAAATATGTACAGGAAAAAGTAGCGTAAATCCATTGAAAGGGAACACCTGGCTACGGCAGGAAGAAATGGATTTATTAGGGTTATGCTTCACTTTTGAATGGAATATTTTTGTTTTGAAGAGAGAAGAGGACAATCTATTATTGTGTGAAGAGGATAGCTGGAATTTATTTCCATTGCAACTTGATTACATTTTTCACGGTCCTTGTAGAAACGATGCTTAAAAATTGCTAATGAGGAAGAAACCCCCAAAGGTGCTGATCAGGTCCAAGATCTGGTTGTTAATAAGTAAAAAGTAACTTTCAAATATGATTCATTTCTAGTATTTTTCTACCTATGTTTTGTTTTAGTTGCCAGACACTTTCTTTTGCCTTTGAGACATCTGTTACCAGAATTTCTTCCTCATTTATGTCCCTACAGACAACAATCTTAACCTCCTTTTGCCTCAATCCTCAGATTCAGGTGCAGAAGTGACGATTATTTTATATATATATATATAATATATATATATATAATATATATATATTTTATATATATATATATCTCCTCCATTTTTTCATTATTCTTGAGGCTTTTCTCATCTCATCAAATTTATTAATAGCCTTTCTGGACTGTGGATATTAAAATTAAACTCTGTATTCCAATACTAATCACCCTAATGCAAAGCTAAGGGAAATTCTTGATTTTTGTCTTGGTATTCCCCTTCTTCAAGCACTTGTGGATCAGATTAGCCCTTTGGCAGCATTGTTGTATTTAGGATTCATGCTCAGCTGATTATTTGCAGTGACACTGAAGTCCTAGTCACAATTTGTGCTCCACAGCAGAGAAGCCTATACCTTGTACAGATACACAGTGTTCCTGGATTAATAGCTTTAAAAGTGACATAAAAATATGTTCACTGGGCAGCAGGTTATTCAGAGTCTCTGCAGCTCCAGTATTAATTACGTATAAAGATTTCAGCACTAGATGATATGAAGCAAGATGATGGAGACCTTAAACTGTAGAAGCTGAAATTTTCTGTGCACTAAGTCAAGGTGATGATACATTGTTTCCGTGCCAGGAACTACCTAATTGGTATGCATAGTTCCTGCTAATGACTCCCCTTCTCCTCCCTTTCAGGCCAATTCAGCAGCCATACTGGTTGCCATGAGGGAACTTTCAGGCTGAACACCCTGTCAGCACACACCTCAGAGCTACCATCTGTTTCATAAATGAAAGAATCAGATATTGCTTAAAAAAATAAAATAACACAACATTAAAGGTAATGTTATGCAAATTGACTTAAGCCTCAATGGACAATCCTCTAAGCTGCATCCCCTCCTAAGGGTTTCCTGATTGGTCTTCCAAAGCTGAAATGAATACTTGATGTGAATGTGTTTCCCTTCAATGTTTTATTTATTTATTTATTGAGGTGGAGCATTAAAAAGCAAAGGATGAGAAATGGCTATGTCCCAAACTTCACAGGTGTGGAAGGCTTTAGTAAGGTGTCTTACTGGTTCTTCTGAATTGTCTCTTGCCCCGGCGTTATACTGCTCTAATTACTGCTACCACTGCACAAACTTGTTTCCTATACCCCCTGTCTTGAAAGTTGTCTTAAAGATAGTGGGTAAAGACCCCTTCCTGAAAGGTCATCTGCTTTCTGTGGTGATCAACTGCAAAATAAACTACAAGAGGCTGCCATTTGAGGAATAGGTGCGATCAGATGCATTTGGCTGCTTGGCGACAACTTCATCTCTTCTATATATACACGACAACTTCATCTCTTCTATATATACACCTGGCTACCAGCCCCAGAGAGGGCCCTGTTTTCAGTCGACCTGTACGAACCATTGAGCAACACGGGCTAAAAGCAGCTGAAGTTCTGAATTCCTTCCTATTTCAGCTATGCATTTTGGAAGATTTGAATTGAACAGTAACTCAAATATGCAAGAATCTGTTGCCTTTGCAGTCTCTGTGGATACAATGTCTTGTTGTGGAACTCTCCTACAAAGAGATGTATTTTACACCCTAAATGAAATTAGTGGCAAAATGGAACAGGCATTCGCTAACATCTCTTCCCAAGGTCGTTGCTACTGCTATGAAGTGGTATGAGCAGAACTGTTTTGGCACTGCCTTTAAAAGGTGACAATTTTGGTGGGTAAAGAGGAAGTTGGACAGAACTGTCTCTGAACATATCCTCTGTTTGCATTTATTATACGATCTTACATTGTTGGTGATTAAAGGCAGTATGTGTGTGCTTTGCTACCTCATATTTGGCAGTGGCTCGGAACAATTATAGCATAGCTTAAAAATACAGTTTTATGGATTTTTTTTTTTATTTCCAGAAAGTGACAAAACTGGCATCTCAGAAGTCCAGTCTTCTGTAATAATGGATATATTTATAAAAGGGGATTGAGTTTAGTATGATGTTTCAGAAACCCTAAAAAGGCTGAGGTGACTCATAAGGTCTAGAAGCTATACTCATAAGGTATATAGATAGTCAGGTCAAAATGGGTATTTTCAGACAAGAACATGTCAGTTATCACAAATTTAAGAAGGCCAAGGAAGAATTGGGTTTAGGTATGTTAATGAAGAATCAAAGTCGCTGAATTTGGATTTAATGCAGTTTGGTTAATGGCTCCCAACACGCTGGAGAGCTAGAATAAAATATGTGGCTATTGCTAGTGTTCTTGGGCCTCTTCCAGAAACAAGTCTGGGCAGCACTGATCTTTTGTCTCCTTTAGAAGAGTATAACTCTGGAATCAATTACTCAAAATTTAGATTTAAGCTAATGTAAAAGAGAACAAAACGTATGTCTCAAAGTGAGCCAAATAATACTTAAGATGAGTCTAAATTTGGGAAAGTCGTGCTGTCTTTCATCCCTTGCATTGCTAGCTTTATGATCATATGGATTTCTCGTAGGCTATATGCTATCAGAAACCTGTAGTTGCTATACTTTTGCTGGACCTAGCATTCACTTACCACTATTTAACTTACACACCCTGCATCCATAGCTGGCTCTGAATTTGGCCATTTTGTCCTGTTGTTATTTCAGGGGCTTTTTTGCCTTTTCTTTTTCTCTATTTTTTTCCTTTTTTTTTTTTTTTTTTTTTTTTTTGTCTCCCAGCTTCCAATTTTCTACATTTGAGTTTCAAATTTCCTTTTTCTGTCACTGTGTTACTGACTGGAGTTTTTCAAATCATTGGAGCTTCTCTCTCTCCATCTTGATCAATTCACTGCCTTGAAATACAGAAGAGCTAGTGATCTCTTTTTCCCCTTGCCTCACAGGTGAAGGCTCTGGGGATAACAGAGGAAATTATGCCGGCAGCTTAATACAAGTCCATCAGTAACACTTGGTATTGATACTATGCATAGAATGAATCTATTAAAAAGTCAAAGAATAGCATTTATGAAAATACAGCATTTACAGCAATATTTTGCCTTAGCATCAACCAAGAAATATATTCATGTAGAGCGACATAATATTCAGTGGAGTGGAAAATAGTTTATGTAAAGTTGTCCTCACTATGAAATTGTATCAATACACAGGGAAAAAGAAGAAATTTTTAAAGCTAGGAAGCAAAGCTGTTCCGTTACTTCATGAAAAAGGCTTTTATATGTGATAAAAATTAGTTTAGACAGCTAAGCAAAAAAGCTAATTCACAAGAATTACCAAAGAAAACAAGTCACAGGCACTGTAAAGAGTGGTTACATTAAGGTCAGGACCTCATAAATGATCATGACAGGAAATCGTATGCTCTTTTTGTCTGACCTGCATGAAATATCCATATGTCTTCCCTAACTCATAAATGATATTAGGTCTTTAGCGTGACTCGTTCGTAAACCTGTCTTTGATAATCCCCTGATGGATGGTCATGATTTCCAATGTTGAGAAGACATTAATAGTCTGGTGGTTTGGGTGCTCCTTATGCAGATCATCTCTTCCCACAGAAACGAGGGAATGTAAGAAGACAAAACCCTTCTGTATATACGCTTCATTCCTGGCCAAGTAAGCCCCCCAACCCCTATGGATTGGTGCAGGGCCAGAGGTGTGCATTTCGAGCCTGAGTTCTCACTGCTCTTCTGGTGCCTCGGTGCCACTGATTTGTGCCTCCAAGGTTCTCACTGGCAGCTGCCATTCCTTTTCAGAGAAATAAGAGAGGAGGTAGAGAACAGTAAACACAGCCCCAGCTTTAGGCTGCGGGTGTCTGTTGTATTCACTTGATTTTTCCCCTTTTGACTGGGCCTGCAGCCAGAACCCTAGAGTTCTGAAAGGGAATGGATGCAAGTGCAAAGGTTTATGCACTCAATTAGGTCTAATCAGATGTTTAAAAACTCTAGAGACTTTTTTTCTGGTTGCATTGACTATGTTAGCTAGAGGGTTGTCTTTCCTCTTTCACTCTCTTTTTTTGTTGCATGAACTCTTACATGTGTGTTTATGTAATGACTTCGGCAGATATTTGATCTATGACTTCGTTGAGTTCTGCAAGTACAAAGTCCACACTATTCCTCAGTAAAGCTAATATGACAGTGCTCTGATAACCTCAGAAGGGTATATTAAGATCCAGGACTGTGTCTCAAGTAAGTATTTTCCATATCTGGCTGATATCTAGGAAGTCAGAGGAGCTCAGTCTGAGTCTAAGTAAGCTCTCTGTCTTTCTCAGTACCTTAGAATATCTTCAGTGGTTGTTTCATTTTAGCGGTTTCCCCTGACCTTTGCAGCTTCTCATTGCCGAATAATAGAGGAGACTTACCTGTGCAGACGTCTAACGTCTGAGGTAAATGTAAAATAGGATTGAGGCATTACTAATGAATCTTGCTAAAACAGTGGTAAGCTGCATGCAGTTGATAAAAAATGATCTCTGTTTTTGGTGGAGAAAAAGTGTGTTCAGTGAAACAGAAAGGTTTTGTATTCTGAATTCTGCAGTCCTGGTACAGGCAAGTTGTCCTTCATGAGCTGATCTCCATGGATGTTTGACAGGGCTTGTGGGCTGCCTCTGCATTACGTTGAAGTGATTTTCTTCTTCCGGTAGTGGCAAAATCTTTAAACATCTGGAGATATTACCATTCCAAACCAGGCACTGCAGGAATCAGGATTAAATGCAGGTTTTCATCAGCTTACTGTTCTCATTTGAGTCAGTAACATCCCTTTAAGCAGAGCTTTTCAATATTTCCTTAAATATAACAAAACCACTTCCTACACCTGATAGCTGGGCCACCTTAGAACATTTTCTTGTTCCCCATTATCTACAAAACCCCAAACTAATTATGACTGTACAGAACCTGCTTGGTGGTGAGGAGGCTAAGGGTTTGCTATCCACGTGTGATACGTGAAAATAGTAGAGGGAGATATGGAAGAAAGTGAAGAATAAGCTTGGTCATGCAGAGAAATTGCTATTAATAGGATGAAAGTCCTCAATGTATAAGAAGCTGTCCCCAGAGAGAAAGCCAAGACTGGTTCACTCTTGCTTTAACCTTCTGTGCTGAAGGCAAACAAGCTTACGGTACAAACAGATTGGAAATTAATTGGTGTAATTAACATTTTGTGATTATAATGACTTCTAATCAATACTTTATGCAAATGGCTGTATTGATGTGTAGAACAAAGGCTGCTAGTTATGTTTGGAGGAAAAAAACCAACAATGTTAAAGCCCTAATGAAATTCAAACCTTTCAGTTCAGTTGAAGTTGCGAATGCATCTTTTTCAAGGTAAAGAAGAAGATCCTTTTGTGACCTTTTTAATTAAAAACGTCTCTGATGCAGTTCCTGACTAAGCTTCATAAAACGAGGTGACTGGGGGATGTAGCACGTTCTGCTGTTCGTAGTTCCCTATGTTGAACCACTGTGTTTCATTAGGTTAATGGAGAAAAATAGTGAAAAAACCTGATCCAAGCTCACAGCTGCAAGAACCCATGGCAGGAGTAGTCTGGGACTTGCTCCAGATACCAAAGAAATGAATGGGGTATCAAGAAGAATGGGTTAGAAACCTTTTTTTTAGATGCACAAACAGGATCTAACTTTTTTGTTTGTTTGTTTCTGGAAATCACCTTCAAATTTGTTCTCAGTTACTTTTCTTTCTGAAATTGCATTTAAAATGGGTAGGTAAGAGATCAGAAAAGTTTAGCTAGAAGTTGTTTTCCCACGTTCCAACCTTCAGCTTCACGTAGTCAGTGGTACCTCCAGAAAACCCTATTTGATAATGGTTCTGAATTTTTGCTCTTTCAAATAAGACTCGGACGCTGGGCAGCATAAAAATGCAATCTGCTAAAATTGAAGTCAGATGCTTTCCGAACCATTCGTTGAGGTGCGTCACAGAAGAGTCTTTTGCCTGGAGTCTTGGTGTTGAGAAATAGCGGGAGGGGGCTTGGGACAGTGGTTTGTAAATCTTCGGACCCAAGGAAGCCTCAGATGTTTTGGAATTAGTCCTTCACAATTAAAGATCAGATAAATAGCTTCTTCCAAATGCTTTTCAAGTCTTCAGTTTGGGTGCTGCTGGATATCTCAGTGTCACGAAGACTGTATAATTGCTTTTTGTGACAACTTCACTCGTGACCAGCAAATTTAAAAAAGAAAATAATGACAAAGTCCATGAAGAGGGACTTCATATATCTGCTGCTAACCTTGCCTTAAGAGGTGATATAAAAATACTTGTATTAGATTTTTTTGTATCCTGAAAGGAAATGCTGCCTCGGTGCCTTAATGCTAGGAAAGCTGAAGGCGGTGCTGGACATTGTTGTTAACGTGGTGTTAGTTTTGTAAAACTAGCGAGCCTTTCAGCCATAAGGAAGCACTGAAGTTTTTCAAGACAGCCTGATAAGCAAAGCCCATTAGCCCTCAAAGAGGAGGCGGTTCGTGCCAGGTATTGGCCAAAAGAGCTGCTGGGATTTCACCCCCTGAGCGTGCGTCTCATCAGCATTCTGCACTGCTGCCAAAGTTTGCTATAGCATGAAGGAGAAAGAAACAAAGAAACATAAGGAGAAGGAGGAGGGGAAAGGAATCTAATGAGAAGAAAAATTGCTTTTTAGCTGTTTGCTGGAACTATTTTGGTTTCCCAATGAACCTGAACAGCATCTTAGGTGATGATGTGGGGAAGTTAGTGTTTTTGGCACCTGAACAGGAAGCATTTGCAGTTTTGGCACTCTGAAGGGATGGAAAGAGCTAGTGTAAGTGCTTTGCTGAAAGGGGGTGGAAAAGAGTTTTTGTATGTGCTGAACTGGGACCTCAGCCTGGCTGCAATGGTAGAAGCGCCCAGAGCAAATCAAGAATCTTAGGCTTTGACTGTCGTGGGCTGCCATGTTAATGAAGGGCTCGCGCTTCCTACGTATTACATATCCCTGTTCAACTGCCCTGGAAGAATGTGGGGACCTTGCAGTGGCTATAAATGCCACGTGGTACGAGACTTTCTTACATGGCAATCATACCACAGGCGGGTTTTCTTAGCGTAGGACAGCATAAAGTGCAGAAACACGGAGAAAGAGAGACATTCAAAGGAAATTTGGGAAGAGCCCTGCCTGGGTATGCCTTCATCTGACGTGGCTTCCACCATGCTAGCTGGAATAGCAAATAGTGACTCTCCCTCTGAAGATTTCATCTCTTGTTTGCAGCTGATGAAGTCCTCGGTGTTTGGATGGGGCTGACAGATGGCTGAAGTCAACGTGTTAAACCCCAAGCCGCAGAAAGATGCCAGGGTATGTGCCCCACCTTTTAAAGATATAAAACTGAGCAATGTTCAGATAGTAGTTAGCAGGCCAAGGATGGCAGTCACACCTGCTTCCTAGGGAAGCAGTCTCTGAACTTTTTTTCCCTGTGGATATGGTCTTTTCTATGCATCAGTCTTCTCATTCCTCATCTCCAGCCAACAACTTGTGAATTAAGTGGTAAGTTAGAAGCACAGCGGTCTCAAAACATTAAGTTAATACAAATTTCATGAAAACAGACATTGCTGGTGCCCTAACAAACACGCAGGCTGCTGTGCAACGCTCATCACATGCTGAAGAGTCCTTAAAGACAAGAGTACTTATAAATCACAGGAGAAATTTATCTGGCATGTGATCCGCTAGATGCGCAGGATAAAAGTGTTTGGAAACTTTATTTGACCCCCCTGCTTCCAGAACTGCTTGCCTGGAGATAGGGGAAGTGTTGTGCTGCTTATTGCAAATAGAATAAATTGATTTTATGACTTCCCAGTGTGTTGCAAAGGTCCTTCGCTGAACTAGTATACAGCTGTATCGACGACATTTGCTCTTATGCTGTAGCCTAGCCTGATGGCAATAAAAGTTCTGAAGTCTTCTCTGCACTTACAGTGTAAGATGGATGTGACAAACAGCGGTTTACCAGCTCTAAAGTACATATGCAAAAATTCAGTTGCTCAAGAGACTCTTCTGCTTTGTCCTCAGCATAGCATAAATTGCCAGGAAAGACAGGATCCAGCTGAAGGCTCTAATGTTTCAGCTTTGCTGAAAGTACAAAAAGCCAAAAAGCCTTTTCTGGGGATGTCTTTGATTTGGCTAAGGAAGTTGAGACTGCTCTGTAGCTTCCAGAATTCTACTTCTGAAAAAGATGAGAAAATATTTCTACTCTTTGTACCTGTAAAAGAGACAAAACTGAAATGTGAGGAATCCCTGTAGGACTTGGGAGTATTCTTCAGTCCACTTGCTGGCTTAGCTTCTGCGCTTTCTGATTTGCTCTGTGTTTGGCTGAAATAATAGTGGATTAAAATCAAAATACTTCAAATACCCCATCTCAGTAACGTGCTACTTGCCTTCCAGAGGATTATTTCCAGCTGAAGGCAGGCTGTTGTTTCCGCTGGCTTGTGTCACAAATATTTTTACTTTGCGTAACACTTGTGTCCGTTTACAAGTGACACTTGTTTCTGGCATGCATCCTGCTCTACTTTTAATATAGAAATGTTGTAAGTATCCTGTGTTTCTTTGCTACCTGCGTATTCTGTAAGCACTCCTGAAAGGCAGGGCTTGGTGTGGCTTCTAAGCCACTTTGGTATTCTTGATGTCTTTAAAACAATGTTGCTTGGTTCATACTTTTTCTGCAACAATGATCTATGCTATTGTCAGAGCCACGCTGGAAATAATAGCCACGTTAATAGCATCAACACCTTTTCAAATCCATTAATTCCTTTGAATTCCCTTGAGAGGAAGGAAAGAACAGCAAATCCAAAAATAGCTCTTTGAAAAGACTTAGCTTGAGACTGTAAGATAAATGAACAGCAGAAGCTGACCAGCTGTACTGGGCTAGCACAACTTCACTGGATTTTATGGAGAGCTGTCAGGCTGGAACGTGGTGCTAGGACAGTGGCTGCACGCTGAGCAGGCAGAATGGGTGGTTTCTTATGGCATGGCTCAGGGTTCACGGAAGCAAACCAAAGCAGTTGGCCAGAACAAGGTGTTTTACAGAGATTGTGGATGCGTGTACTGTGTGTGCGCCGTTGTCTCACTGAGCTGTGTGGATAAGGGCCACCAAGCGTGTGATGGAGACAAACCAGGATGCAGGAGAGCTGGGATTTGGAATTCCTAAAAGCTGGTCTGAATTCTAGGCTATGTGTAATGTGTAACCAGCCAAGTCTTTTTTTTCTTCTTTTTTGTTCCTCTGTCTTATGTTGGAAAAATGGTCGTGAAACCTTTGTGGTTCACTTTGTTTTGCTGTAGGTTCCTTAATTCACCTCTGGGTGCGCTCAGGGAAATAACTGATTAAGCCACTTGAATCCAAGTGTGAGCCGGTTCCTCCATTTCCCTGCTTTAAGAACTCCCTGTGACTGTCTGGGTGTACTGGTGCAACTGTACAGAGTGCGCTTTGCCTTTCTTCCTCTTCTGGGTGAGGGTGAGAATAGGCATTGACCCAGCTGGTGCGATATTTGGTGGGAGTCCTGTTGCTGTGGTATTCTTCCCCCCCACATTTTCATTACCTAACCTGTGTCAACCTGATGCTTAAAAAGGTCTGGCCCAGTCCTCTCCCTGACGTAAGAGCGGTCAGTGCATCTTTGAAGAGACTTCGGTGACCTCGAGGAGGCGTTGGAGAAGGCTGGGGTTTGTTTATTTTCCTTGTGTGCAAGGAATGAAATTAGTGCAAACTTCAAGACTTTCTAGATGTTCTTGTTTGCCACTTCAACCATGTAAAGAATAGAACGAAATAGTTTTGGTTGGAAGGGATCGTACAAAGGTCATAGAGCCCAACTTACAGACTACTTGATGTCTGACCCGAAGTTACATCGCATCATTAAGTGTTATCCAAATGCCTCTTAAACACAGGCTCAGGGCACGGACCACCTCTCTAGTAGGAAGCCTGATCCTTGTCAATGTGTGGGACTGTTGTCTTCATGATGCTCCATTTACACTAGGAAAAGATGCTTTGAAAAGATGACTTATTGAACTTTTTAATGGGATTGTGTCCATAGAGATGTTCTACAGTCATAATTAAACTGATTTGAAATAGCTTTAAAAAAAAAAAAAAAAAAAGTGGGAGACTACTTTTTTCTTCATAAATGTGTAGCAAATTGTCTTTTTTTTTTTTTTTTTGGTGACAAACATTAACATATAGAAATACCTTCAGAGAGAGGAAGAAGAGCATTTATATGGTGGACTGGGTATCTTCTGGTTGTTAATGAAATCAGACAATGCAAATCAAGTGAAAATGAATTAGATTTGATGCCTGGCAGACTAGTTGTTTACAAGATTCTTCTGTGTGCTCTAATGTGTGGAGTACTTTTGCCAAGACTTACTAAATGATGAAATGATACTGCAATTATATAGAATTAAGACTGGCAGAGACATTTGTTAGAATTCTGCTATTTGTTCTTCAAAATATAATCAATTAAAAAAAAAAAAGCCTTTGAAAATGAGAACAAATGAGAAGTCACAAAGTAGCCAAATAATCACTTGACTGCTTCTCTTCTGTTGAAAGAAACCAGAAAATTCTTCCCAGTCACATTAAAAAAATAAATTACACAAATAATGTCTTCTGTCCTGCAAGTTCTTGGGGTGTATGAATTTGCAAAACAGAATAAGCTGAAGACCTGCCTGCTTGTCTGCAGGAGTGAAGCCAGTAAAGGTCATGTTTAACCAAAATCAACACGTTCTGAAAAAGTGATTAAAAAACACTTAATGCTCCAAATATTCACTACCTCCAAGTGAGACCATTAGCTAGCTGATGATTCTAAAACTAATCACATTCCTGATTCTATGCTTATAAGTATTAGAAATAATAATGATTGATTTGCATAGACCAAGCATACAAACCATCAACCTGGATTAACGTGTTACTGTTCCAGGGATTACGCAAACAGAATAAAGGCAGACTGTGGTAAACATTACAGTCTGAAAGAGAAATATAATACCTTGTGTGAATATAGCAAAACTGAGGGAAGCAAAGAGGCTGAAGAGAACGTAAATTTATTTATTTACTGAGGCCCATCACTAGAATTACCAAATCATACATTTTGTTCAAAGGACTAAGCAGCACAAATATTAGGACTAGGATTTTTGAGACATCCTGCACAAGAAGTCCACGCCACTTTTTCTGGGAACTGAACACCTATTTCTCTAGAAAACCTTAACTTTTTGTTAATTAGATATTTAGGCAACAGAGCCTGAAGCCATGATGTGGAAAAATAAACCCAGCTGATATGTTTAGACACAAAGTTGGACAAAATTTGACTAATTTTGGAAAACTAGACTTGAACTAAATTGTCCATTGTAAAACTGGGAGTCCAGAGCATTTTGAGATGAGATCTCTAAAAGGTCTTTAATTTCAGTGCCACTAAATTTATACGAAAAGCTTTTGAGGCTAGGAGGATTGGCAACAAGATAGACTGCTCCATCCACACAGGATAGCAGTCATTAAATATATAGTGAAAGCCTTTACAAGATTCTGCCAGAATTACTGAAATTATATTGAGCCAAACTCATGTCTCGTGCAAATCCATCTGTGTCAGTGATCCTGCTGCATCTAAGTATGGGGAGATGGTGAGTCATGAGGAAATGCGTATCTGAAAGGAAATGAAGGGCAAATGGGTTACTGTCGTACAAATATCAAGCAAGCTTCTAAAATTATGCCAAGTAAAGTCAGTATGTTTAATATTTTTCCAGCTGGTTAAGATTTAACTGAATGATTTTTAGTTTCAGGAGACAATGTACAGGGTTTGGTCAGAACTGGTGGAGGGAGGGGAAGCCTTTCATAAAGAATTGCTAACAAATGGGATTCAACACTCAAGAGGCTCAGATGGCCTATTAATTCTGGTTCTGGCTTCCTTCCAAAGCAACTGTGCTTCTCTTTTAATTCATGGCTAATTTCTATCAGAGATACCAAGAGACCGTTTCTTTTTTTCGACAGGAAGCATCCACATTGCTTAAATGGATTCATGCGAGGGGCTTTAGCGAGCAGACATTGATTGGCTCGTCTCTGGGGCCTGGCAGAGGCCTGACGGGTACTGGTTTGACATCGGCAGCAAATGAAATACGACCTCCTCTAAACAGGCCTGAGCTTTTGGGCCTTCGCGGAATCCGGTAGCTAAGGACCTTTTCAATCCCTTTTAATTAATGAAGTGATTTGACTTGACTGAGATTACACTTACAATAATGAATTAAAAAGTAATAAAAAAAAAATCTCCTAACGAATATGCAATAGGGAACAAGGACTCAATTCAGTGCCTATCTGATCCCCGTTCTGTATCTTATTTCTGTATGCACTTCCAGATCAATGATCTTAAAAGGGAGGCTTTTCTTTTCCAAGCACTGACATCTGCATACTTCCTATTTTCAAATGCTTTTCTGTAGAAGATGAAAACTACGAAGATCTCTTATGCCCGTGCGACTAGTTTAGTCCTTTCTTATCTCTGTTGCGCTAAATCTCTCTATTCCTCGGGACCCTAGCCTCTTCTGCTCTGTATTTTCTCCTGTGGTGTGGCACGTTTTTAGCTGCCTTTTGCTGGGTAGCAGTGAGCAATGGTCACTGTGTGTATTTTGTAACGGGAACACAGTCTTCCAGTGTGACTCCGGTTGGACAAGTAGTGAGTGTGAATCTGTGCCAGGCCAGTTCGATGGGTTCCCCTCAGTACTAAGTCTGAAATCACTCTTGCTTTTTCTTTCTCCCCTCAGGAGAAATGATCCTAAATTTACCCACAAAACAGACCCACTCTGACTGTTTGGTGGGTACAGTATAATTTTGGAGGTAAGTCAATTCTTTCATTAATAGGCCATGGGAGCCATTTTTTTTTTCTTCTTCTGTAAAGAAGAAACATCATCGATGTAAAACTGAAGCAGAAAAGTTGTTTGTAAGACGGATTTTTAATATTTTAGCATGTGACAGAGGAGGGAAGAAGAGGTGTAGAGAGGCCCCCTGTATTAAGGCCTTGGGTATGATCTCCTGGAAGCTGATGGAAAAGCAGCGACGCTTAGCTACTTGTTACTAGGTTTGTAGGGTGATTAGTGTTGGGTGTAGGGTGATTAGTGTAGGACGATTGTGTTATTAGGTTTGTAGGGTGAGACGCATGTTAATGTGTGGAAGAAGAGGATTTAGAGTGGGTAAGCAATGAGCATAGAGTGGTAGCTGGTTAAATAATGGCGCATAGCTTCTATTAAAACTTTTCAGTGTTTACAGCTTGGTTAAGATGCCTTTTAATTACACAAATTTGTAAGAAACACCTTAATTGTGAAGGTAGTGGGAGAACTCACAGAGAGGTGGTTATGTTCTCGTTTAATTGGTTCTCTGTTGCTTAAAAGTAAGCGACCTTAAAATTAAGAAGCCTTCCTGCTCTCCTGAGAAGTTTTCCTGCAAATTTAAGCTTGGAACCGCAATCGGGAAGGGAGGCCGGGAGGGAGGCCGGGGGCGGCGGCCGGCAGCAGGGGGCAGCAGCGCCCCGGGCCTGTCAGCGGCCGAGAGGAGCGCGGGGCCCCGGCGTGCGCCTGTCAGCGGGCGGAGCGCGGGGCCGCGCTGAAGGGGAAGGCGCCTGAGAGCCCTGGGCGGCCCGGGCCGCCTCGCTCCGGTGCTCCTCGTAACCGAAAGGGCCGCGGGGTGGGCAGGTGGCCGAGGGAATACGTGACAACAGAGACACACCTCTGTCTGGGGGAGGCGGCGAGCTGACCTCAGCGCGGGAAGGCGGGAAACGAAGCCAGGAGGAGCAAGATGGCCACAAGTCACGCGTTACACCCCGGCAGGGCGGTGGTTGCTGAGTTTAGTTACCCAAATAAGCTGGTGCCGTGGCTTTTGAGAAGTGGGAACATAATCATATCCTATAGGTGGGTCTGTCAGATTGGGAATTTAGAAATAGTGTCAGGTAACATGAGAAATACACTTGAGAACGGAGGAAGAAGCCTGACTGGTAGAGTAGAAAGGATACAGGACAATGGGAAGGCAGGGAAAGAAGCGTGAGGTGTTTTTATCTGGCAAAGTTTTAAGAAGCAACGGCTGCCTGCCACAGAAGGTGGTGATAGCTATAAGTTAGTTAAACGTTAAACAGAATCACGTGGAAATGGGGAAATAATACCACGGAGGAGGAAGGCACGTGTGGGAGTCTTATCTTAGGGCACCTCATCATAAGGTGACACCTTGTCATAGGTGTCATATAGTGACCACATCAGTTAACAAGGGAAGACCAACCAATGTCATCTACCTGCACTTCCCTGAGGCCTTTGACACAGTCCCACCTGATGTCCTGGTCTCCAAACTGGAGAGAGATGGATTTGGTTGGTGGACTGTTCGGTGGATAAGGAATTGGCTTGAAGGCTGCACTCGGTGGTGGTCCATGGCTCTATGCCCAAGTGGAGGCCGGTGACGAGTGGTGTCCCTCAGGAGTCCATCCTGGGACCAGTACTGTTAAGTATCTTTATCAGTGACGTAGACAGTGGGATCAAGTGCACCCACAACAATCTTGCAGATGATACCAAGCTGAGTGGTGTGGCTGATAAAACAGAAGGAAGGGATGCTATCCAAAGGGACCTGGACAAGCCCGAGAAATGGGCCCACATGAACCTAGTGAGGTTCAAGTCCAAGTGCAAGACACCTGGGTAGGGACAGTTACAGACACAAGGACAGACTGGGAGAAGAACTCATTGAGAGCAGCCCTGCAGAGAAGGACTTGAGGGTTCTGCTGGATGAAAAGCTCAACATAAGCCAGCAGTGTGTGCTTGCAGCCCAGAAGACCAGTTGTGTCCTGGGCTGCACCAACACAGGAGTGGCCAGCAGGGAAGGGAGGTGATTGTCCCCCTCTACTCTGCCCTCGTGAGGCCCCGCTTGGTGTGCTGCGTCCAGGTCTGGAGCCCCCAGCACCAGGATGTTGATCTGTTAGAATGGGTCCAGAGGAGGGCCACGAAGATGAACAAGGGGACGGAGCACCTCTCCTGTGTAGAAAGGCTGAGGGAGCTGGGGCCTGCTCAGATTGTAGAAGAGAAGGCTTTGGGGTGACCTCATTGCAATTTTTTGGTACTTAAAGGGGACTTATTTAAAAAAAAAAAAAAAAAAGACTCCTCATTCAATCAGACAGTGACGGGACAAGAGGGTATGGTTTTAAACTAATAGAGTACAGTGGGAGAAGGGAGGGCTGGCAGCAGGAACAAAACTATGGAAGGTATTGGTATATGACCTTGGTATAACAGAAAGGAAAGCCGTGAGATGGTACGGGAAGGCAAGGATTACGCTGAGACTGAGGAAGGAGCAAGACACAAATCTCTTTCAGGAAGAATCAGTGGAGAGGGAGGGTCACCCTGAAAGATGTGAAGTGTACGCCACTCTTAACAGAGTACTTTAGGAGGTGAATTGAGAGGGTTCAGAGAACCTGATGGGATCTGGCATTTGGAAATAGACATCTCTGGAAATGTATGCTTCATTTTCTAATGTGGAAATGTCTCAGGTGGGCTCTGTGACCTATGTACCTTCAGTTTCCCTTCAATCAACTGTTTGGGTGTCGCTAGTCTGCTATATTATCTGAGATTATCAATGAGATTTGTGCTGCCACATTCCACTTCAACACGCACTGTTTCCTGGAAGTGCTCATCTTTAGGATTCCTCTGAAGCCTAATGGTGCTTTATGAAAGCAGCACCCTTATTTTCATAGTATAAATGGGGACTTTGTGGGAAGGACTAAAGAGCTGTGTGAAAGAAAGGTCCCTTAGTTGCTGGTCAGCGTGACGCTCTGGACATACAGCAATCCAGCATGGAAAGTTTCTTGGTGTTTGCCACCAGGAACACCCAAAGCAAGATGTGTCTCAGTGTGCATCTCAGCTTGCTGGGTGGTGCAGGCTGTGTTCTGACCTGGCGTGTCCATTCTCACGATGTCTGTGAGCACGCTTGCTTGTAGTGATAAACGAAGCAGATGATTTAAAAATTAAAAAGGAGTAACATTTCAGAAAAGCTTACTTGTGGTGAGCTGGAGATCCTCCTCAGTGTACTACCAGGTTGCAACATGTTTAATGCAGCACTCTACCTGTGGCAATATTTATCTTCTGTCGTGTCTTCCCTGCCTTGTGTCACGTGCTCATCTCTCGGTGCATTGCCCTCTAGTATGGTCTAAATAAATATGAGAAGAGTCAGCGATAGAAATTGAGTTATTTTTACTATTTTCATGTAATAATCGTGAGCCCTGCAGGCCTAGCGCTGGCAAAACACTGTAGATCTGTCATTTGGAAGCAGAAATTTCTGAGTAATTTCCCAAATAGATTTTCGGTCCCCTCTGCTGCACTGGATTTGTTATTGTTGCATGTTTTTCCTGGTGTTTCTAATGAGCTGTTAATGAGCTTGTAACTATGTATGTAAATTAAATGGGGTTAGACATTGAAAGGTTATCAAGAAATAAAATGCCATATAATACTTCAAAGTGTTATAAAAATAAATCAGTGTATTTAATTTTGCTGGCACAAAGTTGATATTTAATAACCTATAGTTTCAATTCTTCTAAATGATGTTAATTTAAGACCATTTTCAGTCTGTACCCTGAGTGACACAGCAAACAAGTTCTTTCATTCACCCTTCGTTACTAAGATGACATCTGTAGCCTACGTGTGGGCTCCTGTCTGCCTGAACTGAATGGTCGGGTTATCGAAGATAGGTCAAGACCACTGCAGCTTCCTCTAAATATCTTTGTAATTGAATACGGCAGGTGAGAACGATGGTGAATATTGAGTGCTTTGGCTACCGAGACAGTTTAGAAACCACGATCCTGGCACCTCCCCTTACCTTGCCTATCAGTTCTGGTTGATGTCCTAGCACTACAATAGCAAAGCACTGTGGAGCACGCCTTAAACAGCACGAGGGTGCTGCTGCCACCTTATTAGTCTATTAGTATCTTTTTAGGTGTATTAGTGCTTCAGGAAAAGGATCTCCCTGTTCTCTCTCTGACTCTTCTTCCCAGCGCCGACCCCAGGCTGGCTTCTGAGAGCTTGGATGGCCTCCTCGCATGTGGAAACCTGACCTCCACCGTGGGTCAACCTGCCTCAGGCCTTGCCTGAGCTACACAACCCAAGGGCTTTAGTATAGTTTTCACCTAGACCTAGTGGTAGACGAGGCTACTTAAGTACAAGGCATCAGCTCAGGACTACTGCTCTCAAGGTAGGCAGGTGTAAAAACAGCCCAGCAGGCAGATTTATTTTGTTTGGACAATTAGCAAGCTGGGAAGCACGACCAGAGTGAAAAATCGAGGATTATGCATCACAAGCTGTAATTTAGTCCTTTGTTTGACAAGTGTAGTTTAGCTTAAATTATTTACAATCTTTCAGAGTAGGCTAGCAAATGTACTGTAGTCTGTTTTGTGAAATTAATGAGGTCACGGTACTATGAGACCTCACTATCACACTTTGCCATTAAATGTTTGCTGAGAAGCAGGCCAGGACGCGGTTCATGATGGTGGCTGACTCATGAAGAAGCCTGGTTAGCCGTACGTGCATCTGCAATACTCTGCCAGACGTCAGCGTGGCTGCACGTTTGCTGTGTCATGCTGGTTACTATAAAGTTACGTGCAAAATGCTCAAATCCGAGCGGCTTTGTCTTTGTCCTGGTTCGAATGCTTAAAGATTTTGCGGAATTTTATGGCTAGACTAAGAGTAGTATCTAATTGACTTTGAAAAGCGAAAGAATTGTAAGAAAAAAGTGTATTTAAGAACGCTGTGTTTGCTTGCCTTAGTTTCAGTGAGCAGCTGAAGGAATTTAATCACGTTCAGAGCTGTCGCATGCCGTGCCGTTTTATTGCAATACCTAGCCCAGAAGGATGGACTCGTTCTGAATTTCGCCGCGCACGGAGGTCTGGGATTAGATCTTTATTTTTCAGAGCTTTCATGGCAGTATCCAATATGTCATTACCCAATGTGTGGCGCTGAAGCAAATGGTAATTTTTTAAAAAAAAAAAAATCTCTTCGCATTGTGCCATCCTTGCTCTTTGCAGAAAATAAGATGCTTAATTTATGTTCATTTCCCAGGAGACTGACAAGTGTGTCCTAAAAGGCTGTGGGGACTCCAGTACTCCAAAGTCAGCACTCCAAAGACGAGTAGCATAAAGCAGCCCTCTGCCGTAGAAAAAACTAATCCTCCAGCAGGGTTTCATTCAATCAGAAAACGCTGCAGATCGGAGGTGTTATTGCATGCCTGCATTTTCAAGAGATTATTGTGAATGAACTGTATTTTCCCCTGAATGGTAATGGCGAAACAGCCTGGCCATCCAAATGTTTCCCCTGGTAATTCTGCCCTAAATAAGCAAAGATCGGGAAGCAATTTATTTTTGTTTGTTTGTTTGAACCTTTTTCCCTTTGAGTGTGTGAATAAAAATCGGGGGGGGATAAAGTGGTTTAAACTTACAAAGTCAGCTTCTTTCACCTTATGTGGTACTAATCAGTTCGAAAGATGATTAGATCCTGAAAACTGTATCTGTTTTTGTCCTGGACTAAGCCTGAAAAAAAAAAAATTGCTGAGAAATCTTGTTGTGACACATTTGAATTTATTTTGCAACGCTAATCTCTAGAAAGCAGCCACGTCTCTCCACGTGCGTTTCTTCCTTTTCAAAATCAATGCCTGATTGATCTTCTCTAGTGCATGTAGTTCTCTAAAAATTTGCATCAACAAAATAACGCTGCTTTGGACCAAATCTTGTTTCTGATGTGGTTTTAGTGGAGTGCCCATATCCTGTTGTGTTTTTTTTCCTGTTTTCTTTCTTTTAGATGCTCAGCTATGTGGTCACATTGTTGCTGGTTGTTGTTTGTTCTCTGTCTGAAAGTATTTGTGCTGCTGATAGACCAGGAAATATTTAAAAAGCCAGATTTGTCTGCAGAAAGAGACAGTGTGGCTGACACTTCCAGGTAAGAGGTGATGGGTCAGTAGCCTGTTCTGCCGTTCCCGTCTCCAAAGGCTTGAGGCTGATTGAAGGCGGCTCGCAGAGGGGCATATCCTGTCCTGGGACTGCAGCAGAAGGGTAAAAGTTACTGTGTTTTCTCTGCTAAAAGAATGAAATACACAAAGGTAGGCGGCCGTCCTGTTGTCCTTCCTGGTGAATCCAGTTTTCATAGCAAAAAAACCCCCGAGGCTCTGCAAAGCCACTGCCAGACGTGGGCTTGACCACGTCTCGACCGCATCCCCTGGTCTGAACTGTTTGGTGCAGAGTGGCTTTTCACGCTGGGGAGGAAAACCAGGCCTGTCAGCTTGGGTGAAAACTGGGAAGTCAGACAGGCTAGCTGTCAGCTGGGTGCTTTATCACTGACCCATGGTTTGGTCTTAAAAGGCAAGTTAATAAGGCCAGCCAGCTAATCCAAAGCCTTGGGTGCGCACGTACCTTGTGAAATCCACATGACCAAGTAAGCTAATGACGCCGCGAGGGCTTCACCTGGGGACCGCTCTTTATTTCTATTCACGTCTTGCTGCTTTGGAGCAATTAAACCTTTTGTTTCTAAGGTTCGCAGCCCAGATCCTCCAAGTAAGGTAAAGCTGCGGTCTAGATTTAAAAGGGTTTTAGTGTGAGGTGCCACCAAGTACTGCAATGCTGCAAATGGGCACTTCCACTTCACTAAACTGGAAATAGCTCCGCTGGTGCACGCTGCCCCGTTTGCCGCTTCGTATGACTGAGAGTGAGGGTGAGGGGACAAAGGGGTGGCGATAAGGAAAGCAGCGCAGGTAGGGAGGCGTGACAACGAAATGTTTGCACCCGTAATTGTTTTACGGGGAAAACAACATGGCAAGAGGAGAAAGAAAAGAAGAAGAATGAGCGTAACGCACGGTGTGTTTGTGAACTCTTCCCGTGGCGAGGGGGAGAAGGGTCTGTCAGCCAAAGGAGGTCGTTCCATGCAAACCTCTGAAGGAAAGAGGATTTTGTGATGATAAAAGGAGGGGAGAGCACGCTTCTCACACTTTAATGATTTCCTTGCTGCTCACAGATAGGAACTGGAACTCCACGCTATTAGCCACAAATGGCATTTTGAAATGACTTTTTTTTTTTTTTTTTTTGGGCAAACCCAAAAGACATTGCTAAGATTTACATTTTCAAATATATGCTGACCTTTTTTTCCTCTTTCTTTTAGTTCATTTGTCATCAGTATGTAATTGAATCAATATATTTCCTGATCAACCCAAAGATTGAATAAGGTCATGGGAAGCCATGTGTGGACATTAAAAATCATTATTTTACTCAAAATGAGCAGAGATGGCATAGACCATTCAGAGTTCCAAATGAAATTCTATTAGATTCTATTACACTTTTACAATTATAGAGACGTTCCAATATTACAAGGGGAAATGAAGTCATAATAAAAAAGCCCAGAGGTGTATTACAAAGAAATGGGCATACTATTTTTCTAGTTAAAAACTTGATGAAAGGAGCTCTGCTACTTTTCAGTTGCTGAGATGTGACCTTGTTCTTAAAAAAAAAAAAAAGAAAAGGAAAAAAACCAGGCTCCAGCTTCCTCCTTATTCCCCCTTTATACATGTTTCACAACATGTTCTCAAGGAGAGGGATATTTAAACTGATATTGTAAGAATATTTAGAGGAAGAGGCACAGTAATAAGTGTGGTACCCGTCCACACGCATTGTTGTAGTCCGTGTCCGGGGGGAGCTGCTTGCCTGGCGACAGCAGTTGACGAGGTGGGAGCTTTTGGCACAGGAGACACCAACTTCATCGCTATTTTATGTTTTCCTGAACCGCTCCTCTTTATTTCTGCCCTCTACCCCCACTGAAACCTTTGGTCAAGCCCAAAATCCTAGATCTGAGGTGAACTTCTTACGAGTGGAAATTGTGGGGAGATCTAGAAATCAGTGTCGTAACAAAACCCCTTCCTACACCTCGGAACGTGTCACAGGGCGCTGACCTGCGGCTAAGAACGAGCTTAGCGTGAAGCTGAAAAGCTACGGTCATGATGTGATCAAGGATCGTTCTGTCTTGATGTTGCACGTAGAAGAGCAGAAGAAACGGGCTGGGTTTGCAGAGTTTGGGATTCCTGTCTGGCAGGAATTGGGAAGGATTTGGGTGTAAACTCTTTGATTCTGAGCATCAAACGCATTGTTTGCAAGAGCTGCGTGTTTAAACGTCGGCCTTAGCGTTAGGGCACCGTTTCTCTGCTGCATCCAAAGGAATGGGGCAAGTATTAGGTCTGTTCAGAGACAGGTTGAAGGACCGATGAAACAACGAGATGTTGCTTGCCATGCCCAAGAAACAGAGAAAGCTGGACTGGCCTATTGAAATCTTCAGTGTGCATAACAAAAAGTTCCTGGTGCTAAAGTGATACAAAACGTCAAGTGATACAAGCGTGAAGCTGGAGCCTGGCTCCTCGTGTACCATTTTTGGACAGCTGTGAAGGAAACTGGGGCTGTGCTGGGAAATACCCTTCGGTGCATAGCGTGAGTATGCGTACGGGATCCCGGGCTGACCTAGGCTGCAGAGGCAGCTCAGCTGACGGGAGGGAAAGGAAGCCTTCCACCGACCTGTTCTGTGCTACAAAACAGGTGGCAAACTGAAGGGGCATCTGCTAAACCCTAGACTAAAGCACGTTGCCCACCACAATAAATTGTACTTGTTTTCAGAAATGAGCGCTTCAGAGGTCGTGGGGTGCAGCAAGTGGAGGGGTAGGATCAGAAGCGGGATCTTCTTTCCCAGGTCTGGGACGCTAGCAGAGCAGTAACGGCAGAATTCATAGTAATTAGGTCACCACTCGTCTCCTTTCTGCATGGTTAAAGGCAGAAGCTGTGTTTCCAGACAGAAAGAAGTACTGGAGGAGTCCCTTGATACCGTCAACGAGAGTTCGTGTGTTAACTTTCCCTGATGCTTCCAGTGTAACTTTGTTCAGTGTTCCCTGGGTACCTGAGCTTGTTTCCGCGGGCTGCAATCCAGGGACCGCCCTCGGTACTCACAGTGTTACTACATGCTTACACAGCCGCGGCAACCAGCTGCGGGCGTGTCTCCGAAGGCTGCTGGGCCGCGCTGTTGGATGGGCGCTCTCTGAGCACGTTTGTGATTTGGCCTCTAATTTTGCTAGCTACGTAAATGGGTTGTCTTGGGTCTCGTTTCAGGGCATAGATCACAGCTTTGCCCTGGTGTCTCTCCAGAGCCACCAAGACACGTCAATGTGCTGCGAAGGGTAAGCTCGAATGTGTTTCGCTGGTGCCTTGAGGTCCTTTTCTGCAGGCACTTAGGTATGCACGGGAGTGCGTAGACATCAGCTGCTCTGACCTGGCTCTCCGAGCTAGAGCTGTTGTCTTGGGTTTGCTCCGTGAGAGCCACCCCGCAGCTGACGCTTTGACCTCATAAACTGCAAATCTGTTCATCTTCATTTTTGTCTGTGCGGGGGTGGGCCTTCTGTCACCTGGGGAAGAGACTTCCTAACATCTTGGAATTTTTTGGCACCTCCTCAGGACTTAGACAGCTTCACGGCTCTCAGTCAGCCGCAGGATGTGCCTCAGCAGTACGGTTGGCTGATGCAAATGAATACGAACACAAATCCAGGTTAGTTCACTTCTCTCGTGGAAGCGGCTTACGATGCCAGCCCTGATAACCTATCTTCACTTTTCTTCTTCAAGCATCTTGCTTGGACAAACGTGTTTTGGTTTGCACTGGTTGCATACGCCTTACAAAGTCTTGGGCTGGGCCTGCCAGAAGGGGTTAGTGCAGAATGCAGTGAGGAGGAAATAAAATGTTTTAATGAAGCGTGCGGTCCCTTTTCAATTAGGCTGAAGTCACCGCCAAAGCAGGAGGCCGATACTGAAAACCGAGCGAGGATTTCTGCCTGGTCCAGCGCTACCTCCAGGCTGGGCAGTGAGGTTTGTTGTAAGCTGGTTGCGTAATGGCAGTGCCTGCAGGTGTCACAGCATCCATTAAATGGCTTAGTGATAACTGATGGAACAGTCAGTTCCTAGAACGACCTCCCCAAACCCTCCTAGCCGCTGCTGAGACATCAAGGATGGGATCAAGCTAGCAAATGAGAGCTTGCAATGCCGTGTTCTCGGAATGATTTCCAGTCTGAGGAACTACATGAGCCCAGCGTATTGTGCAACGTGTTTAAAAGCAAATGCCCACTGAAAGAGTGTATTTAAATGCCGTAACTGTTCAGGGGGATTTGACACCTGAAAATATTCATAGTTTTGCCATTGTTCTTTCGCTCTCTGTTCCTCTCTCTGTAGCCATTCTATATGGAGGAAGTACAGAAAATGATAGGAAAATTCAGGAAAGCTGCATGTTTGTCAAGCAATTTCTATTACACCGGTTTCCTAAGGGACTCTTATCTGAAAACTGAAAAGGTCCTTTTTTTTTTTTTTTAGCCCAAACCTTTGTCTGGCCCTATTTAGTGTTCTTCCTATCCAAAGCTCTTTCCAAATGTTAACTACGCTCATTCATTCAGGTAGCTGCCTTGCAAGAAACCGAGCATGTTACACTAGCTACAGAAGCAGGCTGATTTGAAGGGCAGCCTTGCTTCCCTCTCTTGTCCTGCGCAGTGCCTGCCCTCCTGCGTGAGGCGAGCTATTGGGATCTGCCCTTAGATGATTTGTTGAAAGCCAGGGAAGGAGTTGGTGTTAGAGTGGAGGAAATCGGGCTTCTAATCCGGAGTTCAAATGACTGAACCATGCATCTGATAAAAACGAAACTCAGCCCTGTGATGCTGCATACCGTACAGCACATTTAAAATGCATTTACTTCCCCACCCCGGGAGCTTCAATAGCTCCAAAATAACTTTTAAAAATAAATTGTTTATTGAAAGATTAAGAGCATTTTATTGACTTTGCAGTTATGGCCAATTTCAGTGCATTTTTGTGACGGTATCTAGTCACAGATAGTCTCCGTCCTACGTGTGATGGTTTTATTATGTGAAGGAAGCCTGCCTCCTGTTTATCCTTCCCTTGCTCTCAATCTCACAGGCTCCCATGTTCCCCCAATGCTTTGTATGTCAAATGATCTCCCTGTCTCAATTCAAATCCCTCCTTAAGAGACTTCTTCTGTGCACATTTCCTATAATGATCCCCCCAAGATATCCATAGTGATGTGAGACAGGACTTTCATCTCCTGGAGCACGTGTGGCTGATGACACAATTTCTGAACCTAATACTGCTGTGTTCAGAATAGTTTTGAAAAAAAAAAAAAATCTTTAAGAAAAAAAAATCAAACACTTTTTTTTTTTTTTCCTTGACTTCTTGCGCTGTACCTCTGTAACAAAAAAGCTTGCTTTAAAAGCAAGGTAAATGAACAGATCAGCTTCTAAAAGATTAACTTCTCAATATGCAGAATGAACGGTAATTGCTTTGCCAACATTTTAAATACGAGCGCTGTTCTTTACTAAAATCGGGTGGCACCCTCCCCGTCCAAGCGCCTAGAGCAGCGCGGGGAGGCTGAGTGCCCCCGCAGCCCTTGGCACTTGGCTGACTCTTGCAGCCCTCCGGAACTTTTCCTCCCTCCTTTTGCTGCCCGTATCCCTCTTTGCTCAGGTGTGTTCAGGGCTGAGGGTGCAGCTGGGCTGCTCTTGCAGCCTTTCCTGCCCCGTGGAGAGCCGGAGGAGGCTGCCCTCGCCTTCCCAGTTCGCCTCTGCTCAGCTTGGTAAAGCCGGGGCTCCGTACCCTGGCATTTCGTGCCAGTCTTCAGCAGAGCCTTTGCCAAACATTAAATTAATAGGTTAAGTTCCTTCCATACTTCTCACTTAGCTGACTGATGTATTCTTTTCTCTATTGGCTTCTGTATTATCACAGGCTACTTTAAATAATACAGACTGCTCCCCTGCTGTGGGCGTAGGTGCACGATTAAAAAAAAAACAAAACAACTTCCCCTGGATTTGTTTTGGATCCTCTGAACTGGAACCTTTGAGATAATAGGTATATCATGGATACAGATCCATAATCCACGACCTTATTACAAATGATAAATTAATATTTCCAAACCTAATTGCCTTGCTAATGTGCGCCCACACCTGTCCTAACTTACTTCTGCCATTTTTCAAGCTGCCAGTGAAAAACAGCTGATGACCAGTCTCTGCTGAAACCGATCTGCATCTGGAAGGCAGCGTGAATAAGAATATTCTACTGACACAAACAGAAATAAGCCTTATGGAACGTGGACAGGAGTGGTTTGGAAGCAAAGTTTGCTAGCTGGACAGCTTTGAACAGAGAGCCGTTTAACTTGCAGGCTTCGCGGACGTTCCACCTTGAAGGTAATGGGCCGGGACCATTATAAATGAGAGGAGAATTTGTGTCAAAACACCCAGCACCTCTTTCCTCCTCTTACGTGCTGGTTTCATTCCTCCATGACTCTGGTGTTTCACAGCCTTCTCTCAAGCTCCTGTTCCTTAGGCTATGGCCTCTCTGCTTCCTACCCATGCCTTCCTCAGGCAGACTCCCATTACGAGTCAGCAGGAACCTGACCAAGTGAAGCTTAAAGCAATAAGTGTTCCTCTGTCGTTCAGCAAAGCATGTCCCTGCAGGATCTGGTGCTGTTAGGCTTCCTGCGTAAAACTGAATTAAATCAGTGAGTGGCCTCCCTCCAGCCTCGTGGTGATGTAGCAGGTTTCGTGGTGGTTTTCTCTCTAGCTTTCTTTTTCGGTAAGGTGATCTGTAATACCATGGTAAAAGAAACAACATCCCCCCAACATCCCCCCTCCAAATATATTTCAGCTTGTTCGCATTCGATCTGTATAGCTCCTGCTCAGATACAAAAGGTTTTGGTTTGGTCGCATCATCCGAATTTCAAAAACCAAGTGATTTCATAAACCATGGTCCCACTTTGCCATGTTTCCTCCGATACTTTTTATGCTCCTAAGAACTAAGTGATTTCGGCAGTGCCTAATATGTATGTTGGTTCCTGTGCACACGGGCTTTGGGCAAAGTGATAAATGCGAATATATTGATTAGGAAAATTACTTAGCTCTAATTTCGCAAATGTCACTGAATAAGAGATCGCTCTCCCGTGAAGCTGGCTTGTCTAGTTTGAATACTTCTAGGGTTTTTCTGCAATCCTGGTCTTCCATTTCAGAAATCGACAGTCTATTGCTAATAATAAAAAGAGGATGACATTTCTTCAGACGTTTCCCCCAAAACCAGACGTGTACCATACCTTAAAAACAGACCAACCAACCAAGCAACCCACCTCACCACCAGCAGAACAAAAAGCCGACCCCCCCCCAAAAAAAAAAAAAAACACCTTATTTCCATTTAATGTTACAGGCCTTGAAAACTGAGAAATCCTTAAAAATCATAACAGGTATGAAATTAGAGCCGGGTTGGAAATAAAGTGGAGGGGGATGTGGAATCTCGTGAGAATTTCTATAAAGAAAGTTGGTGTGCTTCCAGAGTATGAAATATAGGATGGGCTATTTTGAAAGCTGATATTGAAAGAGAACAAGATATGAAAAATCAGAGCAAGGCAGAATTGTGTGTGGAAAAGCCACAGGTGATTTTTAATAGAAGGACAGAAAAGATTGCTTATTTTCGTGGAAATAGCGATGCTTTCATTTTCCTGCAAGTTTTTAGCTGAAAAAAAAAGAAAAAAATAACTGCAAAGTAATGCGAAGAATAGGAGGATAATTGTGAATTAGGAGCCAAATTATGCCAGGCACAATTGAATAAGTTCTGACTTTTCTTACTGACAGACATGTATATTAATAGTTGGCACTTATTGAACCAAATATGAATATTCATCTTCATTTATATTTCAAGGCCTTTCATTCCTCAAGGACCACGGTGCTTTTGACCAATTTTCATCCACATTACTAAAATGACAGCTTTCACTCCTGGGCCCTGACAGAGGTCTGCAGAATTCATTGGAGGTCCTGGGAGGAGGGAACCAGCTCCCGCTCCCAGCTGTCCACAAACACTCATTAAGAGAGGCAAATATCCAGCAGAATCTCTGTGAGAATTTTTAATCACGCAAAGGCTCTGCTAATTAGGTAGCTGATGGGGCATAGAGAGCACAAGGACGAATTCTTTAAACAAAGGACTAGAAACTTTAAGAGCTTTAATTACTTGGGCACAGAGTTCATTTCAGAACTTGGGAGCAAATTATTCTAATAACAATAAGACCAAGCAGCAGGCCATATTAGCGAGAATTGTGGAGAAAAGTTCAGTTTTCTTGGGCTGTCGCAACCGTAATTGGAACATATTGGAAACCAAGAGGGTTATGAAAATATTATTAATAAAAAATGTAATGCGAGATGAATTTGATGCAGATAATTTCCTACAGAGGCGCGTCGGGCTCCTCTTTTCTGTAAGCCCTGCTTCGGCAGGCAGCGTTGCACCCCACTCGGTACCTCGGCCCGTCACACCCAGCGTCCTGTGCTCTAAAAAGAGGGGTATTTCTTCATTTACACAAATGAAGAACAACAGCTATGTTCGAAACAAACCCCACCCTTTGCTTTAGTGCAGGCTGGAAATACATCGCTTTTCTGTTGGCTAGAAGAAAACCTATTTCCCTGGCTGAAAATTAAGGGGTTGGTTTTTTGTTTGCTTTGCAAGCGCCTAAATGGCACGGCTGCGTTGCGTGTTTTCTCCCGGGACACTGTTCGGGCTTTAATAGTTTCCAGTATCCCTTTCTCCTCAACAGAATGGGGAAGAGACTCAAATTGCTGAGGAAGAGGAAGAAAGAGAAAACTCGGAGGATTCAAACCCAGACACGGTGCCCTCGCCCTCCCTCCCTTCAAAAAGAGAAGGTAGAAAATGCACAGCTCTCCCTTGAAAGCTGGAGAGCAGCTGACGTGCCGCTCTTAGCGGTCCTTCCTAACAGCTGAGAAACCTGACCAAGCTGGTCAAAAACCGAGTTTAGGGGCACGGCCTGCCTGCCTGCTGCATACAAGTTGGTTTCCTGCAGGCAGCACCCAACACGGTGGTGTATCTTCAAGGAGAGTTAACTTCTAAGGGCTTGGGGGTTTGGGTAGGTTTGACGTAAATCACGTGCAATGGTTACTTGTACGTTAAATGCTCCCTGAGAGTTTAGTATCCAGGGGTGGAGGGTTAATTTTATAGCCAAGAGGCTCGGCTTGGCTCCCTGCTGGCGGGGTGGTCGTGTCAGCTCCTTGACTGAACGTGCGAGCGGTTCTAGGGGTGAGCGGGGATAATCGGGGCCTAATTACGCTCAGTGAGCAAAGGGTCTGGTGTTGGGAGTTGCAGGAATAAATTAGAGAAGGGGGAAAGAGGTATCCCAGACCAGCTTTCTGAGCAGATAAAACTTCAAGATTAGTCTTAAAACTTGAACAGCGCTTCTTGCGCTTGGTCAGGTGTTTGCTGAATGTTTTAGCTGCTGTGAGGAGCAGCGAAGAGGAACCCCTGCAGCCTGTGGTTGTAGGATTGTAGGCGAGCTCTTGTTCCGTGTGGACCTTCCTCGTGTAGGTAACCAGAGGTGGGAATGTCATAAACCTAGCAGAGTCGTTGCGTTAGGAAGCCGTTCTGCCGGGGGGGCTCCGTTGTGAAAGCTGCTAGGGGAACCAAATGTGGGTGTTTTCTGGTCCTTGTTGCTTTTGGTTTTGTTTTAATCCCCAGGGCAGCAGGTTATGCTGGCATGCAGGAATAATTCTGTCATCTTAGTTCCTGATCAGGAACTCACTGGTTCCTGACCAGTTCCTTGGCAGCAGTTACAACAGAACAAAGGAATATGTAAGGGGGGAATGGAAGAGGAGATCTTCACGTAGTATCTTCCATTTTAAAGCAATTCCTTGTGTTTTTTTAGAAGTGCTTGAGCTTCAGATACACTGTGCTACTGTCCTGGTTCCTTCAGGGGGATGGAGATGAGTGTAGTTTGATGTTCAGTTCACGTGCTGTTCTGTTTTCCTGCCTGTTGCTTTTACCCACTTGCAAGTCAGGTCTTGGACGGGCAGCACGCAAACGGTACTCTCCCTAGTTTGATCACACTACATTGATTGATTGATTGATATTTTTTTTTTAAAAAAAAGCTTTTATGGTACATAATTCTACAGTGACTGTAATTTAGCTGTTCTATACAGTTTAAAGACCAAATCGAGGAATCTAGCTGGAAGTTAGTTTTCTTTTGTATAAAAACATATGTGATCTACTTCTTAAAGCAAGCACCACTATAAATATTGCTTTAATATCTTAAACATACAATCCTTGTTTTGTAACACTTAGAGATTAAGTTTAATTCCTCTTTTTTGAGGAAATGTGATCTGTGGCAAGGGTGTGTGGCCATGCTGCCTCAACTTCCCTGATACGACTTGGATCCGAAATCAAGCTTCAGTTTTTTCATCAATTCTGCCATGCATCAGATCTCATTACAATTTCATCTCCTTTATAGGTGTAAATTGTGTCCTTTTCTTCTTTCTGCCTTTGCTTAGCATAAATATTAGTTGACCATTATGTAACTGTATTCAGAAGCCATGTTCTTTCAACCTGCATGGAGATCCTTAGCTGAAAGAAGATGTGTAAGACAAGAAGTTCAATGACGTGGTTTGTCAGCGCTGCGCAGAAGTTTTAAATGGGTCTGTTTCTGACATACAGTCAATATCAAGTTACTGACAGATGGACAGTCCTGCTCAGAAGGGCGTCTGTCCATGCACATATGCAACATTTGTCAAATGTTGTGTTCTGTTTTCTTCAGGAAAAAGACTCGTTCATCACGTTACGATCGCTGCTCAGTGAAAAGCTGATCAAGAGGCATAACCATTAATTCACATTTGTCTGTAGACGTGAACTACGTTGTTTGTAAGCTAATAATATAAATATTCAAATATATGGGGTCTTTAGAACTACCCTCATAATTTTGAGGGAGTCTTCCCTGAAACTGGAGTGTGGAGCTAGCATTTGGATTTGCTGTATGCTGGGGAAAACACTCTTGGAACTGGGGAAACTGCTGTTGGCTCTTGGGTGTGGTCTCTTAACTGGGAAGAGAACTAGAGGAGAGAGTCATCTCTCCTGATATATTAATGTATTGTGCTGGGTTTACGTCAAGAACCACTCTGAGAAACTTCCATGATGCATAAATACTAGAGTTCCCAAGGCAGAAAGAAGTGGTGGTTTCGTATTTGTATCCTTTCTGTTTTAACCACCGAGTTAGATTCTCTTCAGGAAAGAAATCGTAGTGAATTTAGTGTTAGATAGCAGCGCCGAGAAAGAGGGAACAGCAGGCTTGTATGGACAAGGCAGACTTAACAGATCCCATTGTGATTACGTGGTTAAGATGCTGATTGAGAAGAACTTTCACCCGCACTGATGTGATAGTCTTATTCTTCTCCTCCGTAGGATTTCCCTCTCTCCATTTGGAGCTGTGACCAGGCCTTTGACAAATGCTCAATTTGGAGTACTCAGGCTTAAAATAGAGACTTTTAAAAATCTTTAATTGGGGCTAAGCGCTAGTTCCTCAGGAGGTTCATTGTTTTGAACAAGGAAGCGGGACTAAAGAGTTAACTGCTTCCAATTGTAAATACATCAGTGGCAGGCACATTACAAAGCTCTATACAATCCTGTAGAGTAAATGGTGGACAGCTCATCACAATTAGGCATGGTCATAATGAAGAGCCAAAACGAGAGAAAAGAGGGCATGGGGAAAAACAGACCTTTCACAAATGTTTTATATGAAGAGAAATTATAGCTAAAAGGGATAGTTAATTAGTTTAAAGACTTAGATGATAATGCCTGCTCTTTGCAGAGAAAGAAAACTTTGAAAGCATGGAAAATGGACGAGTTTCTAGCAGCTGATCTGGAAAAAGAGAAAACAATTCAAAGCAATACTGTACGTGGGTGTTTCTCAAAAGAAACTGCGGTGGGAAGTGTGTGAGCTGAGTAATTTACTCTTAGCGGAGACGGCAGGCACCGTTGTGTTTCGCGTGGACCCTGCACGTAGCCTTGTTTTCACAGGAATGCATCTCTATTATTGCAGGTGCTTATCAGAGACATAGATGCTTATGGTCTGCCTCCCAGCTTTGCATACTGCTTAGGAAGGCAAAACCCCATCTGGCCCGTGACGAGGAGGTTGCCCGGAGGGGCAAGGTTACGGTCAGGCTTGTCCTTAGCCTCTGCAGCGTGCTGGCTAGCCAGTCACCTATAAAACCAATGTGCATTCTGATACGTGTTGCCTGGGGGAAAAATAAAACAGCAAAAGTCTGTATCACGATCCTCTGAGCAGCAGCACGTATAATGTGGAGTACAGCGTTGCCTGTGAGGTATGTCCTGTGTGATGCTTCCCGGAGATGGGGCTTTTCTAGCATCAGTGAAGTCTGAGAGCATCTTTCCTTCCACAGCGCCCGCTGTGTGTATGGTGGGTAAGAGACATCTGTATGTCCTTAATGGAAACGCACGCTCTCCACGTGGACTCTCTTGCTTGGGTATGTGTATGATGGCAGTCATTTCTCACCAAATTCAGGTGAGTTTATGCTGCTGGAACGAAGTTGCTGCTTCTACTGCTGGCTTGGGTATTTCGAGGTTATGCCAGAGCTCCTGAGAGCTGCACAGTAGATGCAACCTTTACTTTGTAGGCTGGGATTTGGAAACCACACTCCTCGCTCGCTCTGACAGCTATGGAAACACTATTGTTTAGCACTAGCTACCTCTGTCACGTGGCACAGAATAAACTGCGTTATGGTAGTACGTGTAGCATGCCTTCTGCTTGCAAAAAGGACGTGAATTGGTCCTAAGAGCCTGGTATGCTGTTGGTAAGTGGGCGGCTGGTATGGGACTGCTTCAGTCTCTTCTGTCCCAGGGAAAGCGAAATGCCCTGTAGGGAAGTAAGGAGGGGGGTATCGTTGTTCACCCCGTCTCCTGGCCCACCTGAGCTGTTGGTACCCCTGTGATCTTGCTTTTGCAATTTGCCTTCTCTCGCCATCTCCCTCAGTCTCCGAGGGGAAATAATATTCAGCTGCATGTCCCAGGAGCTGCGATAGTGCCTCAACAGCCCATCACTTCTGCTGTGATTTAGTGGTTAAAGCTGGGATAAAACAGACAGAATTTTAAAAAGGACTTGATATTAGTCTAGCTTTACTGCTATTAAAGTCGGCGGTAAGACGTGTGGGAACAAAGTTAAGCTCATTTTCAACACTTAAAAAAAATCCTTCCTGGAAAATGTTTTATTCTTTTTATTAGCTGTATGCATTTGCTTGTCCTGGTTTTGTAGGCAATACTGTAGCAAAAACATTGTATTTCAGTCTTGTTCTCTTTCAGCCCCCAAGTCAATGTTCTTGTATCTCCCCTTCTCTTTAAATCCCTTCCAATAAGATCTGCTTTAGCATTTCTATATGTGCAAATAAAATGGATTAATGCCCCCAACTACATTGGCCTTGTATGTGGATAAACAGTAGCACCAGGAACTTAAAGGATAAAACCGGTATCAGTGGCTTCATTGGGATGTTGGTGAATGTAAGCCCTTAAAATTGCACTTTAATTAAAAGTTGAAAGTTGTATCCAAATCAGATTGATCGGGTCTTTCCAAACACTTCTTAAATGGAGTTTTGTAGGAGAAAAAGATGTGTTCGTATCGTAGCATAAAAATAAAGCAACGCTTGCTGGGTGCTTGCCTTGGTTGAGATTGAACATAGGGCTGATGTAGGCTGTGATGCCAGAAGGAAGAATGGAGGATGCTGCTCGAAGGATAACAGGCACTTGATCTTGTTCTGAAAGAGATGTGTGTCCCTAAAATAATAATATGCAGATAAAACATTGCAAGAAAGACCTATGCCAAACTTTGGAAATAATGAATAGGGTTTCGTACTGCATGGAGACAAATAAAATCCTAGGGTAAAATAGGAACTTAAAATGTATTTTTCCACTCAGCCTTCTAAAAGTAAATTATTGTTGCTTTCATATCTATGGCTATGTAGAGACTGCAATTTCAATAATTTATTCAGTTTCTCTGCAGAAAGCTATCCTGGAGCTGTAAAAATCTCTTTAACTCTGGTCTTTAGGTGGGTAGGTGCATCCGTACCAGCTCAGGCCACGTCTGTCACTTGACAGAAATATCCGTCTCGGAACCAGAAATCTCTGAACTTCAGTGTAACAGAAGCAAGGCTCTTTCAAATGCAACCCAGAAGCTGGGACAGAACTAAACATCTTTAGAAGAGCGTTTCTATGAGATTTTTTCTAACTGTGGGCTTAAGCAGGATGGCAAATAAGGAGGCGATCCAAACCCAAGAATGCGTAACACAAATTACTGGAGCATACGTAAAATGTATTTGAGAGAGAGATGGGAGGGAATAATGAAAGAATCTAAGATTCTTAAAGGTCATGGTGACAAGGAGAGGCAGCAATTGAGGAAGGCCAGACCTATAATACCTGCAGTTACAGCAAAGTTTCAGTAAGTTCTTCCATCAGTCTGTGACGGTATGCACAAGGCGTTCTGAGAAGACCCCAGTCGGTTGTCTGGTGAAGTCCTGAGAGAAGCAAAGGTGGCTGAGCTGAAGATGTCAGGGTCAGACGGCGGGGTCTCAGTGGGTAGCAAAGTCTCTGCTAAATGGCACCACAGGTGTGGGCAGTTGCGATGAGGAAATCTCGCTGTTATAGAGGTTGGGTTCTTCCGGGAGGTCATTTGGTAGGACTGAACAGAGCAGCCTGACCGCCTTGCCTCTGTTGCGATGGGTAGCACGTTTGCGTTGTTGGCAGTATCAGGCTGAGCCTGTAAAAACCAAGCTTCCTCGTGGGCTGTCATTTACGTAAACAGTAATACTCATGCTAAGCTTTGGTATCTGAGAACGTGAGCCCTATTTGCTAAAATTCAAATGCTAGTCTTCAGCTAGGAAGTGTTCTTTGTGACCAGGTATTTTTGTCACATCAAAACCTATCAAAATTCTTTTAGCTGTAAGATTTATTCATAATTGAAAACTTGTTATTTAACCTAGAGCTTAAATGTAGTTACTTGTGCCAACTTAGTGCCACAAAATAGCCCAAGAATATCCTTAAGCAGTACGTCAGCTAAATTTTATTGCAGGTCCATTAGTATTACCATTAAGCTGCTGACTAAAGGTCATAATGAATACTTACTATTTTATATCACCCAGGAGCTACTAAGCACAGCTGGAATCTATTTCACTACTTGAACGCGTATAATACTCAACACATTGTTGATCAGTGGATAAGTCCATCTTATCAATGGACTTTGCCCAAGTATGCGGCAATTCTTCCAGTGTGTATTGCATAATAGACTGAGGAATTTTAAAAAAATCTTATTTAATGGCTTGGTGTTACAGTTCTGTTTTAGGTACTGCCTATAACTTTGGTTGCACTGATATTTCAAAAGCCCAGTCAGGTCTTACATGATTTTGTCTGACCAGCGTAACAAGTGGGAAAACTACTGTTGATATTCCTGATACTTAAGATGATGGAAAAAGTTATTCTGGAGACCTTATCAAATTGATGCTTTATTGATACTTGTTTCTCATATTTTCATATTTGCATCTCACATTGTCCCTCCTGTTGAGATCAGGTTCTCCTGGAGCAGCAAGAAGATCACGTCCTTCAAATTGTGATAGTTTCTAACAGCTATTGCCAAATATCCCTTAACCCTTCAAAAATCCATTTTGTGCATTCAGAATGGACTTTTAAAAAAGGTAATATAGCGATAAATTTATGAAAAGAGATGGCTTAATTTATGTAATTACTTAAACTTATTTCTTGTGAGAAGATAAAGAGGATCATGCTGAGGTGCGTGAGCAGGATGGACTTGGGATTTGTTCAGTTGTTATCGAACGGATTCTCTGCAGTTCAACATAATTTGCAATAGGGAAGCCTTGACTTTAGGGTAGAAGTACTCGATCACTTCAAGTACTAGTATTTGCCATATCCAGGCGATTTCATGAGTGCACACAGCTACTCAAGACAAAGGGGCAACTTCTTTACGACAAAATATTCCACAGTTTTCTTGGTTCCATTTCTTTTCCCGGCAGAAAGGCTCTGAAACTACACGCTACATTCAATTTCACATTCATTTCAGCAGCAATGACACTGTAAACCTACTCATTTCTTATAGGGCTTTTGCAATATGTATGTTAGCATAGACATTCAGCAGTGACTGACTTTCGATCTAAAATGAACTAAAAATATTTTATCAAAAACTGTGTGTGTCTGTGTGGGTGAGCGAGGGAGCAAGGTTAGCCCTCGGCTGTATTTTTCTTGAGTGTCTTCTGACATAAACTTGTTCAAAAGAGAATTATTTACACTCAGAGTTATATTAACAAATGAAAATAGGATCCTCATCTGGAAAATTTTGCTGTAAGGCCCGCAGGTGAGCAGATTTATTTCCTTTCCTTCCTAAACACATTTTTTCTTCTTTTTAGTCGCAACTCCTTCCTCTTTAGTCCACTGTCACTAGGAAAACTTGTAGAAGTAGTAAACTGCAAGGCAAAAAAAAAGAGTAATGTTATCCTGGAAGAATGCCTCCGTGGTCTCATCAGCCTAAGCAGTTTGGTAGGTCAGCTGCCACTGTTGGTGGTGACGTGCTGTTTGAGTGTTGATGTTCTCTACACCTCGGCCTGGCTGAAGCTGGTAGTGTACCTGAGGTTGCAGAATACCAGTGCTCAGAGGTATCCTGATCTCGCTGATAATGCCAAAATTATGTGCTCTTCGGGTGGTGCGTAGCAAAGCTCAGAGTCAAAATGCTGCCTTCCCGTAAAGGGGTAAAGCAGATGCATCTTAGCTTTAAATCTTACTTTCTTGGCAGGCTGCTCTAAACTGGAATATCTTAGTCTGGGGAGAATGGCAAAGCTACGTTGAGAAGCAGTGGAAATTGAAAAATGCAAGCAGAAAAATGGGAATGAAAATTGAGAGTTATTTTGAGAGTATCAGAGACTGAAAAAGCCAGAATTTCTGTTCTGTATCAGCGAGAAATAGAAGGCACCCTTGGAATAAATCACTGTGAAGCTATATATACCCTTATATATCAATTGATATCTCCATTTAGGTTCTAATAAACTAGAAGTAATGAAGTATAAAAACTGAAGAGGAAAACTAAGACATGAGGGATCCTGCTGACAGTATCCAGGACAATAGGTTTTCTAGCTTATTTAGAGACACCCCCCCAATAAATAAATAAATAAATCCCCTTAGCCCCAAGAACTGTGTAGATCCTTTAACAGAGGGAAACTTCAAGATTGTTTATACTGGAGGAAAACAAACAAAAAACAGCACAACCAACCAACAAAACCTCACCAGATACGATCAAATAAATAGAATCATTAAGGTTGAAGAAGACCTCCAAATACGTACGCTACGTTTTGAAAGAAACATGGTGTTGTGTCCAAATGCCATGTCAATGCAATGAACAACTTCAATTAGTAGCTTAATTAGTCTTGAACTAAAAATATATATATATACATATAAACCACCTTTTCTAAAATGACCTCACTGCAAGCGTCCTAAAGGACTTGGCTGAGTTGATCTCTGGTCTAGCTGTGTTTGTAGAAGTATGTGATTTTTTGATCTTATTTTAAACCATGGAGTGATGCTATGGTGCTCGTGTTCAGAACTGTAGGCTGAATGGTTTTGACTTGTATAGATGAGTCAGCTTGCAATTAAGGCAGGTAAGCTAATGGAAAACTTGGTAGTGAATTCAGTAGACAAAGAATTGCAGAACGGGAGCTTGCTTTTACGGCTGTCAGCATAGTTTTATGATGAAAAGACCTTGTCAAGGAAGCTTTCAGTGTCTTCGTGCAATTACAAATCTAATGACTGGATGGTGTAGACGCTGAGAATTTAGGCTTCAAAGAACTTTGGATGCTGTGCTGGATTAGGAGGGACGCCAGCGCTCTGCGTTGTTGCTGCAGTATGAATCAAGGAAGCTGAAAATGGGCTCACTGACAGATGCTGGGGAGCAGATGTCAGCACAGAGCCCTCATTGCATCGGGTGCTTCGAAGGGTTCTGGCTGTGTTCAATGCCATCTTCAGTGGCTGGACAGCAAGCATGACAAATGTGGCCAGGAATGTGTGTGAGCAAAGGTTGGTGGTGGATTATGAGAGAAGACAACCGTAGGTTTTTACCACTTCATATCATGCACACTCAGCCTTCTTGTGGTATGTATTTTGAGGCACCCAGTTATGAGGGTGTACAAAGGAGGCAAGTTTAAACAGAAGGGGTAACTGTGTCTTGTGAAACAGTCATTGCCTTAACAGATGCTGAGGTTGCAGCGGGAGGAGCGCTGAACTGGAGCTCCGAGGGAGATGGTGTGCTCAGAAAGGCCTGTGGGATCCCTGGATGCTTGCCTGGCAGCGGAGGGCCGGTAGGCTCTTACCTCCTAGGAGTAACTAAGTGGTTGCCAATCAATACCTTGCTAACCGTTCTCTTACGGATCCCTAGTATTACCTGTGGAGGCATCCTGTCTTTGTTGTGGTATTTCATGCTCCTTTAGCTCTGTGTTACAGACAGAATGTTGTGAAGCAGAAAAAAAAATGAGGTACTCACGCTATTTGAAAGAAAAGTACAAGTACTGCCCCAAGATGGTCTTGTGGTCAAGGCAGTAAGGGAAGACTTGGGTGTCCTAGAGCTGTTACTGGCTTTGGGCAAGTTTTTTGTGCAACCTAGAGCTGTTTTTAACCTCCTGGAGCATCCCACTGTGGTCAGGGAGACAAGATTCTGATCTCTGCTCTGGAGGTAGATTTCCCCTGGGACGCTTTAGGAATCACATGATGTGTGTTGGGTTCCCGTTTGTAAATAAGGCTAATGTGTCTTCCCAGTCTTGGAGGCACTGCGAAGGTGAACAACAGTGTGAGAATCCTGCAGCAGCGAGCACATTAAGGAAACCTCTGAGTAAATGAGACAAATGTGGTGTGAGGGGGGTGGATGACAGTGAATCGTCCGGGAGGAACCTTCTCACAAATGCTGTAGAGAAATACCAGACAGCCGTCTTGGAAGCTGACTGCATGTTTGTTTTAAGGAGGTTTTTTAAATGCTGAGGACTGAATTTTGAATGCGTTGGGTTTTGTGTATTCATGTAAGTGCTTCGGTTCCTTGTACTCGTTGGATATCCATTTACATTCAAGAATGCATCACTCCTTTATTAAATGTACACTCTGAGGTCCTAACATACCGGCTCCAAGTAGTGCTTCTACATTCATGTGTACTTTACCCCTTCTAAAACATTTAGTTCTGTGTAAAACATTTAACTTCCCTGCTATCTGTAAGTACTGTGGTAGCCATCTGCCTAGCTAAGGAAGATAAAGAGTAGCTGTTCATTAACATAAATAATATCTTAAACCTCACCAAGGCTTTTTAAATAACAGGGATGCAAAGGTGGCTCAATACAAAAATGGTTTGGGATTAAATTTTAGATGTAAATTTTAGATGTAGAGCTTAGCGATGTGGTTTAGTGGGGACTGTTAGCGTTAGGTCAGAGGTTGGACTCAATGATCTTGAGGTCTCTTCCAACCTAGAAATTCTGTGATTCTGTGTAAATGTAATCCCAAACCCCAAATGTAAATGTAATCCCAAATGTAAAGAGAAATAAGTGTGTATATGTTAGAAAACCAGAATAATGTTCAAACTAGTCAAAATAGATACTTATTTGTTTTAAAAAATGTTTACTGTTTAAAACTTCTAATATTTGGTTTTTGCTTTTAGGTAGCCAGAATCTTCTTACTAACCCTCTTTCCCAAATTCTTTGCAAGGTGTAGTAACTAAGTAATTCGATAGCTAACTGACAATAATTAGCCTATTAAGATGATTAATGCTTATTCAGGACATTTAATTTGCTTGCTATAAGCACGGTGAGACAGCTAATTTGAAGTTATGCCAAATGCAGTATTTAGTTTTCATATACAACATTTGTTTGGCTTTCCAAATGTAAAATAACTGACAAGAATAATCATAGCCATGGATGTTAGGTCAGCAAGTTTTCATTTCTCCTTTTAATAACAATGATGTGTTACTTAGTGAACCAATTAGCAAGGTAAACTTTACTTGCATTAAAAAAATGCATAAGGCTAAGGAAGAATTTCTAAATTGTAGTTAATGAAATGTCAACCAAGATGCATATTCTGTCACTTCTGCCCAGGTGAAAACCATCTGTCCTAGACAGATAGCATTTCTCCAACTCTTCACAAGGAAGAAGGATCCAAGGTCATTTTTATACACCTTGTGATCAGGGTTGAAATTATATATTTATTTTTTGATTTATGAAAGTCAATTAAACTACTACACCAGAGCCAGAGGTTCAAATAAATAGACAGCGAAAGAATAAATTTCTTCAGTCATTGCTACAACCCTCCCTCACTTTTTTTTTTTTTTTTAAATCTTGGGAAAAGCCTACATTTAGTGTGGCTCTTGCATCCTCTCTGACATTTGGAGAGGCACCATTTCTCGTCTGCTGGCTGCCCAGGTTCTTTGCTCCAGATAGCAGGACATGCTGTGAAAGTTGGTGCTCTTCACCAAACTCCCCTGGATTTGAAACTGGCCTCCCCTAGGAGCACTTCAAAGGGGTGAGCCAGTAGGGGAGCCATGCCAGGGCCTGTAGGGAGACTTCTGCGGGTGTCTGGAAAGCAATCTGAGCTCTTTGGAAGCTAAGGGCAAGGTGTTTCTTCACTATAACTGTTGACATTTTCTTTAAAATTTGACTTGGGTTTCAGCCTCTGAGGCAGAATACTTTATAAAAATTCTCCGTGGATGTCATAGAAAAGTAGGTAGCATGATCTAAATCCACATAACCTGCAATCTAATCATCTCTGCTTAATAAACATCTCCGCTTATTGGGCACAAAAGGCGTTTCCAGCGAAGTAAATGGCAGTGGCTGGAGATGGGGATTGCTGATGGGAAACAGAAGGGTCTACTTTTGTGAAGTGCCCTACACTTTTTTAACCATCTATCAACCTTGAATTTGAAATACTTGGGAAATACAGCGGCATATTTGTTCTGTTCATGCCGTTGTTTCATCAAACTGCTGAGAAAGCAAAGTGTCCGGATGCTTTCTGACTGATGAATAAGAGGAGGAAGAGGCAATTGTTCTCTTAGAGGTGATGACAAAACCCAGGGTCCTTCTAACCTTTTGTTATCCAGAGGAAGCTGGCAGCTTGTATTAATCCATATAAAAATAGTGGACCTATTTCTGTCCACTTGATCTCCCCTACCCTGAAATGATCACAAGCTAACAGTGCGGGTTACAGCCTGCATTTATCCCAGCACTTCCACTTTCTCGCCAAAGCACTGTCATAGCATTTACGACTGTCTTGCAAGGAGCCAATTGGCATGTCCTGAGTCCAGTTAAAGTAGGATATGGTAGCTCTGTCTGCACTAGTAAACTAAGCAAGGCCAGGCACGGACTCGAAGACAGCACTGCAAGTGTTCGCAGGGCTTGCTGCTACCATCTTTATGGTGTGATGTTGATGCCAACCAGCCCTCTCCCACACGATGCCTGGGTGTGGGTGAGGGGGTTGCACTGGACAGAGGCTTTCCAATAACGTGTGTGGAGGGGGGCCCATGTGGTGAGGCAAGAACTTGGCCCAGGGCCGAGCCACGCCACAGCACGTAGGCCTCTGTCTGGTTTTGTTTACAACTCCAGCCAAAGACACGTGAGAAACTGTTTGAGTAAGGTCACGGGGACTCCCTGGGTACCCACCACCTTCTTAGGCTGTCTTTATTTTAATTTTTGATTGGCATCTCCCCATACTTCGTTCCCACCTTTTCTAATTTAGAGGAGTGTGGGGACCAATTGAGAAGCCACTGAAACAGCCTTTGGCTGTCTGCGGGGATCCTGGGTCGGGGCCAGGGGTAAGCTGCTAGTGGCAAGCTCACGGCAGTGCTCCCCTGGTGGGTGCCCCTGCTGGGGTTACTGGGATGGCTGGAGATCTTCACAAAAGGGGCTTGGCAGGTTGACCCTGGGACAGGCTGTGAGGTCTCATCACGGAGAAGTGCTCCAGAGTTTTAAAAACAATTTCATTTCTCGCTCTGTGTCTGCCGGACTATCATAGACTTCCAGCGTGGAGAAGTTTTTTGGGCTATGATGAAGCTCCCTGTCTTTGTACTCCAGCTAATCTAATCAGAGATTAATTTGCCTCTTTATTAGCTCCGTAGTCAAACACACACGGTGTAGCTATTTTGTGAGCTCACCTCTAAAACAGATTATGGCAATGCTTAAAAAAAAAAAATAGCCTCCTAGCGTTGCAGTTATATCCACTTAGTGCTATACTAGTCATGCATTAAAAATGCTTCTGATCTGGTATTACCAGGGAAAATTAACTGTAAACTGAAAGGAAAAGTGGTACATCACGCTTCAGACTCAATTTTACTCTTTCAAGCTTGGATTTATTCAGATCTAGTGCCTGAGCAATTTAAGTACATTAGCCGGTAATTCAGCTCTACTTATTCACAGGTAAAAAAGTCATCATTTTCTTAGTTTCATGAAAATTGTTCTGATGGAAATGCAGATCTTCAGGAAAAGCTCTGACGTGGTTTAAATAGTCCATTCCCTATTGCTGGGGCCAAGGTCTGCCCCAGCTGGGGCAAAGCTCTCAGCTAAAGCCAGGCAGTGAAATGTGTTCGTGGGAGAGCACGAACCAAGAAAAGTCTACGAGAAGTCGCTGCTTTGCTGCCTTCCACCCAGGCTGGTAGCTGGAAAGCAGTAAGGGAGCATCACTAACGGATAAATCAACCCGACCAGTCACTGCAACAAATGCATTTCTTTAAATTGAAGCAATACGTGTTCGAAACATGTCGAGGCTCCGAGAGTAAGGTCCACAGTAGGCTTTCCAATGAAAGAATATTTTATTGTTTTCATTACAGATATGATCATTCATAGCTGGGTTTCTTTGCTGTTGAAAACTTAGCCGAAACTTGGAAGTGTTTGATGTGGTCAGGCAGCCTTGAATTCACCATACACAAGCTAAAAATCCAGTGGTGTGGAAGCCGTGGCGATGATTTATTTTTTTAATTACTATTTCAGCTGCGGTTTGCTACATTCTGCTCTCTTCTTTTTAAATACCACCTGAAGGTCCCTGGTTGTTTGTGCATCGCTGATACAATTCTTTTGCCGCAGAAAAACAAAAGAAGGCACTGGTGCTTTGAATAGAGGGTGCCTGATTGATAAGCTAGTTGCAGCCAAACCTGCTCTGGCTAATTGTCTTTCAAATGCCCTCATTAATCAAACAGAGGAGTAACTCTGACAGGAGGGCTGTCACTGTTTTCATGATTTCCTAGCACTGGCGCGCAGTGTGAGACCTGGCTGCATCCCCAGCCCGTGGCCTTTAAAGCGGCTTGAACGCCTGCTCGCCGCGGAGCGCACCTGGCTTTGGCGGGATGGGGGCCTGCCCAACGCCGAGGCATCATCTATCCCCGGAGACCAATTTAGCAGTTACTTAATGATTCATAGCGTGATGCCTGGAAATGAGTGCTCCGCACGATAACATACATAAACAAATTTAATTAGTTTTCCCCTTTTTTGCATAAGTAGCCACCAGTGTATTAAAGCTGCAAACAAACCAGGTAGGCTGCCTGAAAAGCACTGAAGCTGGTTAGCAGCCCGTCTTTGAAAAAGGCAGTGGTGGTTTCTTTCAGCTGCTGATAGTCACTGGTGCTGGCTTGGTCCGCTCCTGAGGTTGCCAGGTTAGCTTGTTATGGAAGAGGGAAGCAGCAATCACAGCTATCTGCCACCTAGACGTAGAATTGCGTGCCGACAGGAAAGGCTTCAAGCCATCTCCTGTCTGCTTCCATTCAAGGCTGCAGAACGTAGAGGTTTTTTGGAATTGTTCTCACGTGTTTCATATATTTCCCATTTGCAGTCTGTTCCGAGTATCTGGACACCTTAGGTGCATGTTTACTGATTTTTTTTGTTTGTTTTTATTTTGGCATTTGCCATGGGATTTCTTTATTTTGGGATTTCCATACGTGAGGGCACTGTAAAATTATTTCTAGTTGCGCACACTAAAAAGTAAGGCAAAGTGCTTCATCCTTGAGAAAGCAAATTGAAGGCTTAAGTGACAGGGTGACTCTTTTTTTACCTCTTGCAACATTGCACAATTAACACTTGCGCTATGTGAAGCGTAAGGAGGTTTTGTTTCTCTGCTAAGTGTTTCCTGTAGCCTGTGGAGCAGGGTTCTAGAGCCAATTGTCCAGAATAATATACAGCTATTCTGCTGAGGAATGCAAGCAAATATATTTGTGTGGAAAAAGTGTTGTTTTGCATATACTCATATCACGTGAAACTTTGACTTTAATAACATTTCATGCGCCTGGAAATCACTCAGTGGAACGCAAAGCGGTGAGAAGTCTTGTATCAGAGGGATGAGATGAGCTCTGGGCAGCAATACCATGTATAAGGGATTATATGAATGAGTTCCACCCTTTTGCTTTGTTTTTTGAGGGATCATGTAAGGCTGCCCATAATGTTGAGTAATGTTTGGTACTTTTGGACTGTGGAAGACGTTTAATGATGAGTTGATTTCTTGTTTAGTGCAAACTAGTTTAGTTATAAACACTTTTTTTTTTTCATTTTTTTCATAACCATAGCCATAAATAATCTGATCTTCTTCAAAATGTGATCCTTCTCGTAGCTTTTAGGGGCTGAACGTTACTGATTCCTGCTGACTTTGATAGCCGGGCATGACTACTGATCAGCTGGACTGGTTGCCGCTGTGAAACACGTTGGCCAGGAAAGAAGCTCTGTTGCTGTGATGGTCATTCACGTCCAACGTGAACGTTCACAGGCACCGTTGTGTTCATAAAGGTTTCAGGTTGGCTTGTCCAACGCGCTGGTAAAGACAGCTATTTGAGAACACGCGTTAATTAGAAGAGTGCGTTCCCTCCTAAAATGAATTAGACCCAGCTAATCTGCAAGTTAACCGAAAGTGCAAGCTTGCACTAGGAGATAAGCGATGTTTATTTCAACATTGTGTTAGCCGATGTTTCCAAAACGACTCACGTTCTTAGCTGGTCTTCTCCTCAGTCTGGAAGCTGTTCCCAAATGAAGAGGGTAACATTAATTCCTGTGAGGAGTGCCTTTTCCTTCAATAGGGAAGTTCTTGCAGATCTTAGTTTTAGCTTGCAAGCCGCCTACAACTGGCGCTTTGCTTTCCTAAGGAAAATCATGGCACAGAATGTGTCAGTTCAGGTGTCCTGCAGTCACCACCGTATAAGCATACTTGATCAAGGGGGACCAAAACTAGATTTAAGATGATGTTTTACTCTCTCCAAGTGAAATTCTGTCTCCAGCAAGTTTAGTGGGAATCCTGTTACTGATCTCAGCGGGGCCAAATTTTGTTCCAGGACTTTAGCTTTTGTCCAGGTATTGCCACCATGAAAGCAATTTGGACAGAGTGAGGGTGGGATCTGGGAGGACAAGATTTCTTCTCACCTTTCTTTTAGAAATTTAACAGACTTTTAGCTCGTTTGTGCCAGTACCTCCCAATGCCCATTTCCAGACGGTATTTTCTCTGACTTGCTATTAATTTTATATCAAGGCATTTTATTTTACTGTGAGAGCCAAGTCTACAAGTGCTGTGATTTGATAGGGTGTGTACTGGGGTGGCTGCTGCCTCTTCCTTTCTCTTTAGTAACCCAAAGCTAAGAGCTTTATGGGGTATATTTAAAACCTAGGTACCTGCTCCTAAACCTTGACTGGCTTTCACCAGTGGCCAGTAGCATGGAGGTAAACACTTCCCAGGGGCTGTGATTAATTTTCTGGACTCATCCAATGCCTTTAAATTGTACTCTGTGGGCATTCATAAGGATTTCTAATCAGTGCCACCATTCCCATTATAAATCTGTTCTCAGGACTTTGTCTTAGTAACAAAAGCTTGTCCTGCTGTGAAACGTGACTTGAAGCTCTCCACATACGGGCAGAATTATTCTTATTTTTACTGCATTTGAAAAGCCTTTCCTACACGTTGCCCTCATCCTCCAGAAACATGTTCTGTATTTTTTGCCATGTATAACACAAAACCAATGTGTTTTTAAAATTGAAATACGTAGGCCGCTAGCTACTTCGGTACAGAGAGTGTGAAGGGGAATCAATCCTAAATTAATCTACAAAAAATAATGCCATGAACAAAATACTTGCTCTTTCCGTAAGAAAAACACTTTACAGCGTACGGAGAGTGATACCTGGAAAAAGAACGGAGCTGCGGGATTTGGGAACACGGAGGAAGGAGAGACCTTCAGGCAAAGGAGTGGTTTTGTCAAGTTCAGTTGTGAACTTATATTGGTTTAAAGGGCCCAATTAATGCTTCCTTTCTCCTCCTGTTTATTGTGGGCTGTATGGTTACAGCCTTGTAACTGTCACCTGGCTGCTCGTGCTGGCTGGCTTCTTCTGAAGGGCCCTTGCTGGGCCGAAGCTGTCTGCTTCTGCCTCCGTTCCTGTTGGCTCTTTGAGACGAGGCTCCCTAAAATGAGGTTGGCAGTAAGATACGATGAGGAATTTGTGCTGAAGCACTTTTTCAAGAACGAGGAGAGTTCAAACCTCCAGGTATCAGTTTTTCAGTCCTTCACGTGACATGAAGAGGGACCCTTTGAGAGCAGCCAGAGCCTGGTAACCAGCGTAGTGCAGGTGCCCCCTTGACAGCCCCAGGCTGCTGTGCTTGGTCCTTGGGGGCCTCTGGCCGCCTTGGTGTGCTGTGAGCACTGCGTGACAGCTCGGCCTCTTAGCTAATCCTCGGTGTTTTCGGTGTCCTGGTAAAGGAAGAGCTTGGTTTTGTCCTGTCTCCTACCTTTGGTGTGTAGTCCTTGTGATTCCTCACGGCAACTATGCAGCCATGTAAATAAAACACTTGTTTGGGAAATAAATTGCCAGCAATTTACCCTTTAGATCCGCATGTAGAGTACTTGCTGAATTTGTTTATGAGGAAAACACCCTGCCATTCCCTTTTGAGATCAGCCATGGGTTTTAAGCTAAGCCTCTGGTTAAATGCATTCCTGTGTGGGACTGTTATGAATCATTAGAGTGCTTCCCTAAAAATACACTCAAGTGTGGCAGATTGTACGTAGTTAAGCGCAGCACCATTTAAAATCTCCTAAAATTCAGGAAGCGAATAGGACATCGGTAGATGACGGCTCCAGTTTCGGAGCTGGCATTACTCACAGCTTTACGTGGGATGGGGTTCGCGTTCTGCATTCACACAAGCAGGAAAAGGAGAATCTGCCACGGGGTAACTGCAAGAAGATCAGTAATCAGATACTAATAACTCGGCCGGCTGCTGGAGGCGCGTTTTGGAGCAAATAGATTGTTCTGTAGCAATGCTGTGTAGAGTGAAACTGGTTAGGCAGACTGAAATAAATGGATAGAGTTGAATGAAACTGATGAATTTTTTGATTGTTTTAGCTGGTCATGTGGCAAAGTTTTTTTTTTTATTTAGTGATGATAGTTTTATATATAAAAAATGAACAAGTTCATAAAGAAGATCTCTCTAGTAGCAAAGTTTTTTTTCATCTTGGTTTCCCTCTTGTTTTTTTGTATGTCATTTTGGTTACTGTTCAAAGTTATTTTATTAGCTGTGACTTTTTTATAACAAGAAAAAACACCCAAAGCATACTTAAAAATAAACAAGGTAGCAATCTAATACTTAAAGAACACTGTGTTTATGTATTACAGAAATCACGTTGTTTGTTCAGACTTGGTGAGAGAGAGATGGGAAGACATTGTACGTCGGTGAGAGAGAGATGGGAATACATTGTACACTGGTGGAAGAAGACATATGGTAAGAGTTTGTCATTAAAAGGAAAACATATAGGACTGTCATTTAAGTTAAATGCTGATGGATCATGAATTAGGTTCTCTCTGAGGGCTCATTTAGCCTCAAGGTATAGAGTATATCCGTGAGTACAGTGCTAATGGTGGGTGTTGCTCTAATGGATCATTTGTCCAAAAATAATAATTGAAAGGACCTTCCTGAATCACCTTATCCCACTGGAAAAATGCGTGGCTGGAAGACTTCCCTTATGAAAGCGATATGCAGGGAACTGCTTCTCTCGGTAGCATATCCTGTAATTAGTTCAGATGTTGCTATGAAGTTGCAAAGGCTTAAAACTAAAAACTAAAATTCCTTATCAATAGACACGTCTGGGAAGAAGTAGTTAGCGGGACTGTCGGGGGACAAAATGGAGTTACTGATGAAAGATATGCTCATCACACTTTATAATAATAGAAGTGTATGCGCTGAAAGTGCTTCACTGGTGGTTCTGAAAAGTTACCCTGTGGAAGTCAGCTCTGAACAGGAGAGAACAAACCAAAACATTAATACTTCCCCAGACAGAGTTTAATTCTTTTTTGCTTTCTCATTTCTCTTGTTGTGGGGACCTACTGGCTCGGATCTGCAACTAATTAAAACAAAGGCAGTAGTCTTGTAAGTGCTAGGACTGCAAAAGTCAACAGAAATGTAACTTAGTGGTTTGGTGTGAAAACTTAAGTTTTACAGAGTGGATACTTAACACTGCTGGTTTGCCAAATATGTTGGTTTGAGCTCCAAAAACTGTAGATAGAATTAAAGTGTCTTCACCACAGTATCATAAATGTAGATGTCTAAATGTGGGGAAGTCACCCTACATTTGCTTCACAGTCAGTTGAGGAAAAATGAGCACCTTCAGAGAGTGATTCATCTTAGCCTGAAATAGGCAGGTCAGATGAATTGCCCCCTGGAGATGCCTGTTTCTCTCCGTTCACTGTAGAAAAGCCTACAGTGACAAATTCAGAATTAATTCCTAACCTTTTGATGTCTAAAGCTAGGTTAGATGAATCTCAACATGTCTTGATGAGGACAGGCTCTGTCAGCCGTACCAGTGTTGAATAACACCTCCCTCAGGGGTACTTCTGTGGGGCTCTTTCTGGAGTGAATTCAGAAGGTCTGACTGAGAAGTTCCGGGGGTCCCCAAGCAGAATTATTTCAGGTTTTCATTTTCCTTTTTTTAGTTTCATTGGTGGTGGTTGGTTTTATTTTAAACGGAAAAAGACTAATCTGTTTTTTCCCTACCATGGAATTGTAATATTTTATTCTGTGCGGTGTTAAAGTGGCTGTGTAACTTCTGCAAAAGCTGAAAACTGTCTGGTATGTGTTGCCTGAATTTCCTTTCCCCACTTGTCGTATTGCAAAGTAGATGGTAGCTCCCTTGTTAGCCTGGTAAGCATAGTGGAATGGGAGAGAAAATGATTTTTTTTTTTTTTTTTAAAGCTGACAGAGAATGCCACTCCTGGAGAACATCTGTGAAGCTGAACACCTAGCCAGTTTCATCACTGAAATCCTTACCGTGTTTTAGAAAACACGCTGTAATTTTTTTAAAAGAGGGATATGTGAATGAATCCTTTTGTTGTTGTATGTAACGCTGGGTATTAATGGGGTAAATCCAGGAAGGATGTAATGCTACAAAACGATTTAAAGAAATGTCATGACTGTGTGTAGTCTGCAAATCAGGTAAACAAGAATGATCAGAAGTACTCTTTCTTAAAAAGGAAATTAGCCAATACCTGATTATTCAGCTACGGTGTGATACAATATTTTCAGCCTTTTAGGTCACAGCATAGTTTTTATGCTCAACTACCGCAAGTACAAAACAACTTGAACATAACAGGAGCAGGAGGGCTTCTTACTGCTGCCAGAAATCCCCAGATGTAGGAGGAAGGAAAGTCCCAGTGGTATCTATGACTTCTTGTGTATTTTCTGTTGCTCAGAGAACCTGCCATGCATATAATAATCAGAACTTTGTGCTTGAGGTCATGCTGGTTCAGTGAATTTATACCCAAGCTGATGTTTTCAGTTAGACTGTTCTGAATCTTCTGACAGTCACAGATGGGCCAAAGGGGCTCAATGGTTCAACATGCTTGTCTCCTTCCTCCATTTTTTTCACGTTTTGAGAAATATTTAAAAGAGAACATAGATTGCCCAAGCATCTTGTATGTAGCAGGGGATTTTGTTTAAATAAAAAATAATAAAAAAAATCCCAACACACAAATACAACCAAGTGTACGGAGAGAGAGCTGAACCTTTAACCAACTCTGGAAAATTCAGATGTGTACAGACTTGCTTGTATGTCCTCAAATTAAATCCATTCTTATTTAAACATTTCCCAATATTACCTACCATCCCCAAATACTCTTTTATGGAGAAATGTAGCCGTGAATTTAGCTTTTTATGCCTTAATAGGAAAATGCATGGGGAAGGCAGGCTTCATTCTCTGAGCTGGATTCATGTGCCTACTTCAGCAATAGTGTTAGGATCTCTAAACGATGACAGTAAACCTTCCTATCATTCAGATTTAAGCAGCTATTGTGTATAATACTCTGCATCCTTTTCTGAGCAATTAGAAATGAGGTAATTTTGACTACGTCTGCATGTTGCTAATTGGTCTTGTGTGTAGAACCACGTCAACAAAGGAGGTCCTGGACCTCAATGAGGAAATTGTGCGGTAGTAAAGATGTTTATCAGAACCATCTCCATGCAGTGGGCTGCTTCATCTGCATTTTCTTTTAAATTTGCCCTGCATTAGGTCTGCAAAAATAATCTCTGAAGTCTGTCCCTCATTCCTCTCATCTCTCTCCATTGGAAATGAGTGGTCTCAGAATAAGAGCAGAAGGCAGCCTCCTCTGTGTAACAGCTTTAAGAACGGCTAAAGGCTTGACTTTAATATATGTATGTGATAATTCTGCTATTATAAGGCACCTTTTGACCACATAGGCAAACAACTAAGATAAAGTCTGGCTGTGATTTCTGTTAATGAATGTATTTCTTATAATGAACAACCTTCTTAATGGGATATATCCTTCATCAGGAAGATGAACAAACCCGAATAAACCCAAATATATTAATCTTGAGAGGGGCAAGCTTCCCTGTGTTTCTGTGGCAGTTACTATTTGCAATCTGTAGACAGGTGAGACTTTGAAACATCACCTTTAATGACAGTGAAAACAAGGATAAGTCTGTCAAGATTAGAGAAAAGCATTTTACCTTCGCTATGGCCTATCTCCTTGCAAATCAGAAAAGTTTTCTTAGGCTACACAAGTGTTAAGACCATTACTGCCTTTTTGGACTTCTATGAGAATAATGGTGAGAGGCAAACAGAATTAATGCATTCTCCAGGAAAACGATCAATCTGACAAAGCCGAGGAGATAAGATATTAGGCACTTCATTTGGAGGGGTGTGCGTGTGTGCGAGGGGTGCTTCTTCAGCAGGCACCAGTCAGGAGAAGCCCAAGTTATCAGTCCTTTAACAAAAGACCTTTACGTAGGACCTCACTGCATGTTTCAAAAGGCTAAAGAATATAGTCATAATTGTGACTGTTATGCTGTGCACAGAATGTTTCAGGTTGGACTTGAGAAAATGAGCCACAAGTAGTGTAAACAATGTATTTTAAGAACAAAACTTCATAAAATTGCAGTATCTTCTTCAAGTCAGAATTGGCACAGCAGAAATGTCTCCCTTTGCTTTGGATTAGGCCTTTGCAGTCAGTCCTTTCTTCCTTTTTATTTATTTATTTATTTTATTAAAGAAACACTTCTGGGTCTTGGAAATGGACTGTGTGAGCCAGTTATTTATGCAGTAATGTGAAAAACACCGGTGGAGGTTTTTTGGCTGTTTATTGTTTTAGTAGTGCTAATTTGTGATAGGAAATGCAATGTCAAAGTACATCATCCAAGCCTTCGTAACACTTCTTACTTGCCTGCAGTGATCAGCAAAGAAGTGACTGCATTAAAGATAGCAGTATTAGAATTCACGGCTAAGTCTCCACTGAGATCAAGAGAGTCATGCCAGCCATTCCTCTATTTCAGGTGTCTGCAGACTAAGTTTATTCAGGAGGTTTTCTTCCTAACCAGCTCTAGAAGTACTTTGGAAAATGGAAATATGATTAAAAAAATATATTAAAAAAATAATCATAAGGATTGTAGGTATGCAGACCAGGTTCTCACAAAAATGCCAAATTTGAAGGCTCGATAAATAAAATTTTGAACGAATTGAAGGCAGAAATAATTTTATATTTACAGAATTGACAAATCAGGACTTTGTTCAGATTTGGTTTTGAAAATTCAGTTTGGACTTGATATTGTGATGGTGTTTTTTCTTCTCTTTATATAGTGTGAACCAATACATGGATGTTACTGTACTTAGCTGTAGTCCTAAATTATTGTATGTGCCGAGTTTGTCTCACTTTGTTCCATTTCATCCATGTGTTTGTGTGTAGCTGGCAGCTTAACATACCATCTGGAGACAGAAACTGCTTGCTTTGACAAGGGCAGACTGGGAAGGTGGCAAGATTCTCTGAATCAGGCCAGAGCAAGCCATCTCATCAGGCAGCCCAGGACTCCCATCCCACAGAAAAAGAGGGAAAATGAATGCTGTGGAATTAAAAATAACAATTTCAGCTTTTCTCTAGCCTGGAAAACGCTCCTCTTGGGCAATATTCTGTTAGTGACCACTGTCGGGCCAGATGTTCCCACATGTAAATTAGTGGATTTCCATTGACTTCAGTGGAATGAAGCCAGTTTATAGTACATGAGGATCTGTCCCCTCAGCTTTCTTTCTAAACCAGTAGTGACTTTAGATAAGGGAATTGTCTGCCACAGTTCCAGTTTCCAGGGAAAAGAAAACTCATGTTTGTATTTACATCATCAACATGAGAACAGATTAAACTGTGAGAAGGAATCAAAGTAATCCAAATAAGCAAATCTAAGAAATCTGAATGTAATCAATGTGCTTTGTTTTGCAATGAGGTTTTCTTAATCAAAATAAAACTTTGTAGCTTTTAGATAGTAGGATAGTTCTCGAAGCTTCTGATATCACTTGGGCCACCGGAGTGGAGTAAACTGAATGTATGAACATGAAAAAGATCTGAAATTTTTGTTGTCTGTTGTCATTTTTTTAAATTAAGACAGACTTTTGCAGGGCCTCTAAGAAATGGGATGAGCTCTGAACTGGGTGCATTCCTTCTGCCTTTCTATTCTGCTCCCATTCAGCACTTATAATGGTAATGAAGTCTAATTACAAATGCATGTGACTGCCTGTTGTAATCTGTCAGTGTGTTTCTGAAAAACCTTGTGCCAGTTCAGTATTGGTCATTAGATAATAAGGATTGATAAAACGTAAGGGGCAAAATGTTAAAAATGCTACTATCGATTAGAACGCACCTTAATAATGAAACCATGGGCCTGGGGACGAAAGCCATGGATCATTTTGACAATTCGGCCTTAGATTGTGGATGAGACAGAGTGGGGACAATTAATCCCTCAGAGCCACAAATCACAAATAAAGTAGTTGCAGCTCATTACAACCTGACCTTGCTAAACGGCCTTGAAAACATAAGTGACCTTCTAGTATTTGAAAAGATTACAAAGCTCTATTGAGATTTTTTTTTTTTTAAATGTTTGGGAACCCCATGACTTAATTCTAACAGAACTGTCTTGATGAAAGAAGCTTTTAACTCCACCACCTTTCATGAGCTAAATTGCTAGCATCTCGTGGAACTGATGGCAATACTGTAGGGGAATGTTCGGGAAAGATCTTAAAAGTCAAAAGTCTTGCTTTGTGCAATTAATCAGTGGAAGATTGTGCTACAATAGCTTTGAAGAGACAATAGTTTCAATGAACTATCTAGTAATTCCAGTTAGGTCTTTTATAAATGATCTGGCATTATTGGAGCACTGTGTAATTACAGGAAAACATACTCCTTTGTGCACTGCAGCCAAGTTCCATCTCAAAACTGGGAAATATGCTCAGCAAAGTGTTTCATGAACTCGCCTCATTGCCACGTCGGGATATTTTAAAGGGGTAGGTGGGAACATGAGGAGAGAGCATGCGTTTTGCATTTGTCTGTTCACATGTGCTGCAGATGTTCTTTGACTAAGTGGAGTCATGACTTGAATGCCTTGTCATGGGCTAATGCATATGGAAATCACAAAGCATTAAGCTAGCTTACTGCATGACTAATCAAAGATCCCATGATAAATAGCTAGATTCACATCCCTAAATTTTCTGTTTAGAACTGTACACAAAGAACTGAGTTTCTAATGAAATAGGCCAGTTTAATTCCATCCTTAACATTGAGATAGGCTCAGCTCTTACATATTCTTCCTTCTGACTGTGGTAGATGGAGACGTTCCTTTAACTTCTTCCTGAGAAGAGGTGATGATCACAATCTCCGGTGTTGTGGTAGCTGTGTCATGTATTTGCATTGCTGATTGACTTCTTGGCGCTTTGAACCAGGCCCATGTGTCTCTTTGCCTATTACTTTTTCTTCTTTTCAATGAATCTGAATGAGATGTTCCTAAAGGTCCTCAAAATACATGAAATTAAGGCTTTTCTTCTTTCCCACCCCCTCCACTAGATGAATGCAGTTTCCAGTAATACCCCACTTCTCTGTAAATATGATAAGTATGTAGCTTTTCCATGCCTATTCTAGGCAAGAGATAGGGTCTGTTGCAACACTGAAGGCTGCCTGTTAGAGTGCTCTACCTGCACGCCTCACTGGTTTTGGTAAGAGATAACATTTAGCATGACTTCAGGGATGGTCGTGGAGAGAGTAGCTCCAAGTTCAATAGCTCTTTGGGATATAGGGAGAGGCATCAGGTATCACATCATAGTATGGAATCAGTAGGTGAGCGTAGATCTGCTGAAGCATGCTGACCCTCAGAAATGGCATGTGATAGATAATGTTTTCTGCAACAGTGCAATTTTCAAAATAGCTCTGAGATGTAGCCAGCGTAGAGGATGTTGCAAGAAACTGCAGAATGCATCATGAATGGAAACAAGCACCATTTTTGAAGTAAAGCCTTTTGGTCCACTGGCTGTGCAGGGAGCAAAGTGAAGAAAGCTCCATGCTGCTGTTAGAGAAACAGCCTGCTCTCGTAACAGCTGGATTTGGGGACAGCTTCCAGGTTATTTCACCCTGTTATTAGCAGGGCTGAGCTTCAGCCATGCTGGATCTCTTGCCTTGACACTGGGCTTGGATGATTGTGCTTTCTGTGTTGAGAGTGACAGAGGAAGGTGTGTTATCGCCCTCTGTAATACGTTGATACTGGATCTGTGCCGCTCTTATCAGCCTGGAAGACAGATGAACAAAAAGGTTCAGAATGCTGTCTGATGTATTAAATATTTGGGCATTATGGAGGCTCTGTAAGGTGCTGTATGACCTCTTGCTTGGCATTTAAACGCTTGGCTCTGCCGTAGGGTAAGGCAGGAAGGTAAGGGGGAATTATAGCTCCAAGGTCTGTTTGTGTAACCATGCTGGTTGCTCTCTGGGTCATAGCCTCTCAGAGCAGCGGGCGGCTGGCCCTTGGCAGTAGCTTTGTTGGCTAGCTCCAGGACCTTGCTGGGTAGGAGGGATGGAGGAGTGGATACACTGGGAAAAGGCGCACATAAGTCTTGGAGACAGATTGTAGAAGCGAAGGGGAATGTGTCTGACATGCAGAAGATTCCTAGCCTGCCGCTTCCTTGTCTCTTTGTTTGGGTGGAGACCACATCAGTGTTCCTAGCTGCTGTTTTGGAAGCATAAGGTCTGTTTCCTCACAGAAGGAACTGTTCACTTGGTTTGGATCCTTACATTAATCAACACTTAATTATGGTGTCTTGCCACTGTGCGTACTCCAGCAGCTGTACAAGTGGTGTCTCTGCTCACACAGCTAACTGTTGGCAGCAGCCTGTTCCCTCTCATGAGTCCACGTCCCCCTCTGTGGAGGTCTCTGCCCGCCCAGCACCGTGCAGCCATGTTGGGCCTGCTGCCGGCTGCCTGCCGGCATCTCGCGGGCCCGGCTGCGGCCTGGTGCAGGGCCGGCCCTTTCTGTGCCGGGCGCCCATGGGGGCTTCTGCCAGGCCTCTGCTCTTTGCTGCTGAGAAACCCAAAGATGTCTTCCTGTGCAAGCCAAAGAAGTGCTTGGACAGAGAAGTTTGTCCATACTTAGGTCTATAAAGGCCCCTATCTGCTTTTTTTAATTCTTTTTATAGATAGAATTAACAAAAGCCAAGAGTATGATGCTTAACGTGGGTTCTAAATGACCTGTTTTAAACCTTCACGTGCAGTTTCTTGGACTTTTATCGTTTTCATGAAGTAATTACAGCATTATCTTTGCTGAAACTTTCTATTCTGGATGACTGCATCATCCACTTCTGTCTGTTTGAAAATTTAGAAGGGGGAAAAAGTTTTATTCTTGCCTGGAAAAAAACAAGGCAAAATAACATTTTGTGTGTTCTTGTATCTGTTTGATAAGCTCCATCACACTGTTTTTTAGGCTCAGTCTAAAAACTTTTGGGATCATTATTTTTTGCAAGTCCAGTGAAAATGCGTTAGGGAGAAGACAGAAAAAATCTTTTTGTTTTCTCACTCGATCAGTGAAGAGTTGGTAGTGGCTAAATTCCTTGAAAATATTGTCGGTACAGCACACAGAGCACAGCATTGCAGGGGTTGAGCAAATCTCATTGAGGATTACTTATCACAGCTTTTCAGGCTATTGTGGAATCAAGTGTAGGAAGCTGAGCCCACCCGGCCCGGTGCTGTGTGCTTCTGGGGGTGCTGGGGCTGGGCACTCAGCTCCATGCTCTGAGCGCAGCACAGGACGGCAAGGAGGTGCTCTGGGGGCTTTGGGGTTCTTTCTACTGTCACTGAGCCTGAGGAGGAGAGGAAAATCTGCTCAATTGCAGAGCTGAGGAGCTGTAAGAGGACTAGGCTAGGACTGGCACCTAGGAAAGCCCAAATTTGTGGTACCCGGTGCTCCTGTGCTGCCAGCAGAGAGACCCGTGTGCCCTTCAGACCTCCCTTCAGCCTGCTCTGTGCGCAGGCTGCTCTTGTGCCTATCACCTGCCCTGTGTTTTGGTGTCAGTGATGTTCCATACAGCGCATCTTTCCTGGCTTTCTTTCTCTCTCCCATTTTGTATTTTTAACAGTCTGTCAAATTACAGATTGAAGGGTACAAAAACACGAAGGTTACAGTATAACCAAGCACTCAAAAGTTAAAATAATAAAAAAGGCTGTCCGTGAAGCCTTAATTGGGCCCCCTTGTGTGTATACGTTTTGATACTGTCTCTAATTACATGGTCACACACTGCTTTTTCCTGTGGACCCCCGCATCGTTCTGTGCACTAAGTGCAAGGTATTTGCTGAATGAGCATAGCTTTAAGTTGTTTTTATTCTCACTGCGGCTTGGGCAGTCCCAGGCTTGCTTTACTGTATGCTGCTCGAGACTGAGCACTGAATTACTAATTTCCTTGTGCACTCTTCATTGCTAACTGCTTTGCAGACAGTGACACTTACTTTCAAAACGCGCTTGCTCTGAGGGGAGCTGTGAGGCTCTTCTGCTCCCACGTGTGGGAAATGGGAACGCAGGGTGGTCGAGCCCGAGGTGACAGCAGCCTGATGCTTTCCCAGTTCTCTATGGCACAAGTCACGCAGTGCATGCAGAGCTGCAGCCTGGTTCCGGGCTGCAGCCGGTGGGTGCAGTCTGCTGAGATCTGGAGCTCTTTCTTGGGTGCTATTTTTCAGGACACAAAGTGAAGATGCTACCAGTAATGACTGCTATGAGAAGGTTAATGCAACCTTGCCTGAGATTTCCCAGAAATCTATGTTGAAGACCATCTCTTGAGTTCTGCTCTTGCAGATTAGGGTTAATCCTGTGACCGTTCACCCTCGTTTTAGTCCCTTGCCTTGCCTATCTCGTATTTCCTGGTCTCTGCAAAGAGCAAATGGAGAAGGGGTAGGCAGGCAATCTCCTTCACTGCTCAGGCCAGGTCTGGAATATGAGTTTGGGATGAATGATATTGGGATTAGCTGGGGGAGGAGGTGGTGCAGTCCAGCAGTGTATCATAATGAACATGCAGAGGTTGGAGCCAAATTAAGATTGGATCTTAATTACGGCAACTTCTGAGAGCTTTGCTTTGCAACCTTAACGTTCTTCTAATGTAGTTTGTGTGTGTGTGTGTTTAATATATATTGTTTTTCTGCTTACAAAAAGATGCTAATGGGCTGCACTTCAAATACTTTTACAGAAATTCTGAGTTTAGCTTTCTGAACAGGTTTTTGAAATCAATACAGAGAGAGCCGCTAACAGGAGGTAAACTACAAACCACAAACACTTTCAATAGGATAGCTCTTTTTATATAACATTTGATATCATTTTCACAGCATGATCTCTACTTTCATACTGTGATAGCTTTTACCTGGAGTTTAGATGATTCATTTTTGTAGTGGATACTTAACTTTTATATGAGGAAAATGCAAGAGAAGCCAGCACAGCATTAAATGAGCTATAGTTGCAGCATTAAATGAACTACAGAACAGTAATAATGTGGACTGCTCAGATCCTTGCTATCACACAGGGCTGGACTCATGAATGCTCTATCGATCCATATGTGAGGAGATATGGAAGTCTAGGAGGAATTTTTCTCACTGCTTTTTGGCTTATCTAATTCCATTTTTAAAAGGAGACTGGGCACTCGGTCTCGTTTAGTAACTGCATGGAATCCTTACAGGATTCTGCTTGAAAATTAACTGTGATTTCCTGTTGGTGTGGATAACGAAGATTCACATGACCACGTCAGTGTGTTTTCCACATTCTTCCTTGGAAGGTTTCTGGAGGAATTTAGAAATCCTATCTTTATAATCACTTCTGCAATAACTACTGCAGAGCAAGGAGAACTTAAAAAAAAAAAAAAATCAGGTAAATGGTGATTATTCTTTCAAAGACATCCAGATTTTTGTGCGATGTGTCAGGAGTGCATGGAATTAAGTGTGGTATTTTGACTCCTGGAAAATGAGAATGTTGGGGTTGGGCTTTTCTGGGGCTATGCTGCCAAGCTTCTGTTTTCACGTGCTTGTAATTCCTTACGAACAGTTTTAAAGTGAAGTTTTCTGCATAAGGTTCCCAAACAGTTTTTCAAGTGAACACCTCCTGTCTGTGTTTATGAATAATGTAAAAATGCAACATTAGTGTGGGCCTTTGGTATGGTTTAAAGATAGAAATTCAGTTTGCCATATTTCCTCTATTCAGCCCATCATCAGCCCTCCTTTCTTCAGGTTTCCATCACACGCTTGTTTCTCTTTTCCTCCCCGAGAAAGATATGTGTAAAAACATACACTTAAAATGGCCTGCTATCAGAAATCTATCAAACTCAAGGCCATTCATCAGAAATCATTTCCTTAGTTTCTGAAAAGGAGGAGCAGACTGATTTATAACATAGGTCTGATAAGGTTGAGCTAGACTCATTTATTTTAATTTGTCTGAAGACTTTGCGTCTAATTTAGTTCTTGCTTTAGAAACAGACAAAAAAGAAACCTTCTTACTCAAAGTGCAACAGCCTTTGCTGCCTCCAAACCAAACAAAAAATCTTCTGGCTGCTCTGTTTTTATAAACTGAGGATCGACCTGATTCTATCACGGCATCTTCCAGGGCCTGCGTTGCGGTCGGTCAAGATGAAGGTGCTCAGCCCTTCCTGTGCTTGTCATAATTAAATATTTTAAAGTCACTTTGAAATGAATGAGTCAATTGTTTGAGCACTACCAGCTTTGCTAATAGGTGATGAAAGGCCCTTACCTGGGGTTTCATGCACGTTTGAAAGCAGCTACCCTCGATGATTATCTCCTGTACTCTTCTGTACCGAACAGCATACTGTGTCAAATCGATATTGCTACTGCTCCCTGGGGTTCTTAATTCACGTGTTCAGAAAGCTTCATGTTTTGTATTCCTTGAGGTACGCCCTAGAAAAGCTCAAATACACACAGAAATGCACATTAAAGGGCCCCTGCTTGCACCTATCTGTATATCTCCAAGCACGAGTGAGGTTTGCTTTACAGCCCCGTAGTTTTGGCGTAGGGCCTCGGATGGTGCTCTCCTCACCATGCAGCTCTGTCCTGGGGCTCTTTTGTTTCTCCTGCTGGAGCTCAGGAGACAGATACTACGTAAACCATGCTTTACGGTGCACGTGTGACTGCACTCCGTGATGGTAGGCCTGCGGAGACCCCACTCTGCTCTTTAAGAATTCCAGGTTTGAACTAATTTCTAGCAGGCTAAATTATTCCCTAAATCACTCCTAAGCTTAGATGGAATAATGTTATTTCCTAGTAGATCAGGGACATAGCCTGGGTCTGCTAGCTGCTGAACAAACACACTGATGGCTGTGCTACAGAGAAGGAGCTGAAGAAGGTGGCTGACTGGGCTGTAGGCTTTCTGTCCCTTAACGTAAAGGTTTGGGTGAAAATGCTGGGATGAGTGAATCAGGGCTGATTTACACCTTCTGAGACATTTTTGTCTCTGAGCACAGTAAATGGTAACTCCTCTCTGGGAGCTTTCTGCACCACAGCAGCACGAGCTGGCAGCTGGCATCTCCCAGCCCGTGCAGAAGTCACAGAGGTCCCAGCAGCCCCCGTCTGTGGCTGGAGCCGCCCCTTCCTGCACCCCGCACCTTCTGCTCCAGGCTGCTTTTGTGACCTGGGCAGCAGAGCAGCTTCCCACTAAAGATGTGTTAAGGCCGGGAGGTTGGAGATCTCTATGATTTTTTTTTGCACGAGGCAGGGAATCTAGCAAGGATCAAAGGTGGCCAGAGGGAAATCCCAAAGCTTGCACATCCTGGGATCCCTGCAGTGAAACTTCAATCGCTGGTCTTAACTTCGAACAAACAGGTCAGAAACACTCCCTGTGAAAACCTTTTAATTTAATTAGACTTTCTCATGTGATTAAAACTGTCTTTGATATGGTTTATTAACGGTTTCAATCCCAAATTAACATCTTACTACTACAAGTTAGGACATTGGTCTCTGACCCCCCCTTTTTTTTTCCCCTAGGAAAGGTTTCAAGAAAGCCGGCATCTTGCTAAAGCAAGAGAGAGAATTCAGGACAAATAAGCACGCGTCTTGCGGAAATAGCTGCTCAGACACTAAAGGCTAAAATAAGTCTTTGGTTGTGTACAGACGTTCTGCAAATGAAAAAGTTAGATGTTATCAGTGAAAGAGTAACTTACCTTTTTTGTTTTTCCCCATATACTGCATCATGCAGAGGCCGTTGATAATTTAATTAGAACCATGCCTACACTTGTAACACCCTTGCTATAAGGATCTTAATTGCCTATTACTAATTCATATTAAAAAAAAGAAAAAAGGTACAAGACCACAGATGAAGTTTCTGAAAAGCAAGGGGCTTAAGTCTTAACCCGAAGCGAGCCCTAGCGCAGGATTTCAGGCCAAGTCAGAATCTGCCTATTCTTAAAGTCCTAGCCATGCTGTTGAGATGCCGTAAAGAGAGACAGGTGCAAAGCCAAAGCCAGTTTCATTGCCTTTTATCTTCAAAAGAAGCATGATACCGGCTTCACCTTGAGCTAGAATTTGCCCTCTGATCTGATAAAAATCATTATTTGCCACTAAAATAGAGGAGAGTTCTCCTACCGGCGCCCCCGCTGTGCGCAGTGATGCCTCGTGTGGAGCTGTGCCTTGGTGCCCAGCAGCTTCTGAGCGCCAGCAGGAGCCTGCCAAGGTGCTGGAGATGGTACCTCTGATTAGCTGCTCGTACATGGTGGCCACAGAGGGCTCGCCATCACAAGTTAAGGGCAATGAGTGTTTCGTCCTCCACCCAGAGTCTGCTATTGTTCACTGAGTGAATTAGAGTCAGCTTTAGTTTTACAAATGCAAGTTGTCAACTGGAGGAATTATTAGGCTTCTGTCATTAAGTGAGACTTAACGAAAATATACCAAGAAGCAGTGGTGTGGCTGCTTTTTCAGTCAGAATTAGAGAAATGGTCGTCATGAGTACTCACCCCTCCGTTCCTCTCACTTTTTCACGTGCAGCCCCTCATCATATCACAAGAAAAAGCCTCCCTTGGGCAGAGCGCTTGACAGCAGCTCCTTGATCTGATTCTGATCCCAGCAGCATTCCCAGCAAGGGGGGAACACCAAGTGTGTTTGAGCTGTAACAAACTGAGTTGTGGTGCCTACCAGCATTTAAACCGATGGTCTTTCAAAGTATTCAAGTGTGAGCAGGTGTTCGCGTGAATGATGGTTCTGTAATTTGTCTGATAACGTTGGTTTTCTTTTTTCCCCCTGCTCCTATCACTGACTGCCCTATTTTGCTGGTGGCATCCAGATTGATGGTCAGATGTTTGAGTGAAGCTCATCAAAAGGAGACATTTTATCTATTAACATCCAATAACGACATTTATATTTTTCTGCGTGTAAAAGTCACTCAAAGGAGTTCCGCACGCGTGAGGTACAGTAAATGACTGAGGGAGGTAACCGTGGAGGCGACCACCCAGCTCAGGTTGTTCAATGAAATAAGCAGCGTGACCTGCTGGAAAATGTAGGTAGCTTTTCACCGCTGGAAGCTGCAGGCGTGAAGGGCTTAGCATTGCTGCTTGTCTTTCCCCTGTGAGTTGGTGCGGGGGATCAAGGTGAGCAGGCAACGTGGGACCCGTCTCCTCTTCCAGGAGTCAGTGGGATTTCAGCCCTGAGCTAACAGTCACGCCGAGCTGACCGGCCACCCGTTTCCTTGTCCCTGGTTAACTTGCTGGCAAGGATTTTTTATTTTCACGTTTAGTTTTGAGGAAGCGTCATAAAGAGCAGTAGGAACCGGTAGCGTGCTAATGCAACCAAACTGCATTTCGCTCACTTTCACCAGGAATACTCTGAAACTTTTGGTTTTCAGAACAACCTGAGCCGCTGCTGCCCAGAGAGATAGGGAATACAACAGAGGATGTGACCTTTCCGAATGTTTTCTTATCAGGCAGCGTAAGTACTGTATGTCCCACTAAGCTGCTTCAATAGAACCTTGTCAAGTTATCGCGCTACTCGACATGTTGCTGATAATGAATACATAAAAGCTTTAGATATTGAAGACTCGGAGGAAATAAATAAGATTTGCTGAAAAACTGCTCAACATATATCCCAGGGCCATGTTTTTTTTTTTTTTTTTTTTTTTTTTTTTTTTTTCTCTCCATGTGGGTTGTCTGTTTCCTCTGATCCCTTAGATAAATGGGATGATGCAGGAGTTTCAACTTCTTGAAATGTGAAAGTGCAGATGTGGGTGGATAAACGAAGCAAGTAAATGGTCATCTATCTCCCGTGCGGAAAGCTCAATTGCTTTGTAATCATAACAGTCTCGTTCTCCAAAACTGGCTAATATTTTGCTTTTGTGCTACCGTGCGCTGCCGTAGCTGGTATCTGGAATATCTTCCCTTGTCCTGTATTTTTATGAGGGCTGAATGCTGGGGAAGCGTTCATATTCATCTTTGTAACTCGTGTCACTGGCAGGAGGTGACTTCAGACTTGGGTATCAAAGAGCACATGTGGAGAGGTTGCCCAAGCTTTGTCTGCAGATCCCCTGGCAACAGGTGGGAACAGGACAGGATGGGAGACTTCAGGATCTGCTAAAGAGGGATAAGGAGAGCGAACCCCTGCACTCCTTTTCTGAAATAATGCTTTGGGAGTAGCTTTGGCTAGGTTTAGTTAGTGTAGTGTCCCACCTGGGTCTAGGAAGCAGTGTCTCATCTGACCTGACGACAGCCCCACTGGTTGAGGTTTCGTGTTGGCTTTATTAGCAGTCTCGCAGCGTACTGGGCAATAACAGCTGACAGTGCTGAGCTGATGATTTGTTGCAAAGAAGCTTCTGAACTTTGGATGCAATTTTTGATAGCTATCAAGGATTTATTCAACAAGAACGGTTTGTGTGCCTTTTACTGTAGATGGTAACTTAATACCTTCTGAATCTGATCTCCACAAAGTCTGACTTGGAAGGGCTGTAGAATTTTTTGACAGTTAGCTTCTTAAATAAGTACCTAATAAAGTATGTTAGTAATCTCTTTACTTCAAGAATATACATTCTCGTTCCTCTCTAATTCCTAATTTCTCATGCTTAGATTAAATGTGTTCATTCCTTCGGTGAAGATGACTTTGACATTTACTTCCAGTTTACTCATTTAGTAGACCGCTGTATGTTTTATGCAGAAAAACAAGAAACTACTCTTTTCCCCCCTCAAAATGGCTCCGCACACATGCAGAGGACTAACCTGAGAAGAGGCGCCCGTAGCAGCTGCTCTTTATTGCTCTGAAAGCCGTCTCCTTCCAGAAGGCTGTGTTTTCATTCTGGGCTCCCCACTGTATGCAAAGAGACAGTCTCGTGTCTGGTGTCCTTGGCTGCCGAGGCTTTTCCTTGTGTTTGAAGTCACCTCTTGTATTTGACTGATCAGGAGGAAGTGGGAAGCGCTATTACAGCCCAGTGGCTCTCGCGGTGGCTGTAAGCAATGATATCTAACGATGCCCCAAGGAGCTAGTTAAAAAGTGCCTCGCGCACTCAGGAAAGCACTTTAATGTGACTGCATTAGAAAGCTGTCAGTTGCTTGTTGGGCAAAACAGACATTTTTTTTGCATTGTAAGGATTATTGAAGCATTTGTTACACAGTAATTTGGAAATCATAAGAAAACACTTCTAATTTTATTTCCCCCAGCAAACAACTAATGGGGGTAGTACATAGCAAGCCCAGAACGTGTGCTATAGAGCCGTGAAGTCTTGTTCATCCTCCTAATTGGGAGGGCAGGGGATAGAAGCTGCAGCTATTCTTTCAGAGAGTACTTCCCAGAAGCAGAATTTCCAAAGGCAGAGGTAGGAAATAACTTGTTTGTATCTCTTCTACTTCCCGACCGCCTTAAACTCTCGGTGCATTTCTGCAAATGCATTTTAGTGCTCCTCAAATGACGTGTTAAATGCTCGTGAGGTGTCAGAATTGCAGTAGGCAGCTTAAATGTTCTCAATGCTCCCCTGTAGCAGGAATTGTTGCAAAATGGTGACGGATGAATAGAGGTTAGATTTTACAAACACCTGAGTGTGAATGGCAAAAAGTGCTTTCTAGAGGGCATACGTGGGTGCTTTTACAGGCCAAAGTCTTACATAGTTGAAGGGAGATGAGCGATGCTTCAAAATATAAAAGAATTAATTTATTTCCTGAGCTGTTTCTTTAGACTGGTGAACTTGCCTCATTCTGATTTTCTTCGTGAATTCTCTTTGGAACTGGAGACGTAGAAATCTGATCCAAAACCCGTGCGTAAGCCTCTCATAGGTTTTTGGTAGCTGATTGGTGAATAGCAGGGATGTGCTTGGGTCCAGATATCCAAAGTTAATGCTCTTCAGTTAAATTGTAAATACAGTTCTAGCATTAAAACAAAAATCGCCGAACATCAAGGAAGAGGCAGGGAAAAAAAAAAAAGAAGAAAGGATTGAAGTGTGATGATTTGCTGAATTTCAGCCTTAAGTCACAGTTAAACCTGATCACATGCCGCTAAAAATGTCAGCTGTTATTGTTGTGTGAATAAGCTGTGTGAATTTTTGCAGGATTGGCATTCCCGTGGATCCAAAATGTCATGGGCCTGAAGGTATAGCGATGACAAAAGCGCATTAGGGAATTCATAAATCTGTTGAATGGGTTTGCGGTTGGAAATCCAGAATGCTCAGGTGCATCAGAGCAGAGGCTGATACATTTATTATTCCCTGCCCTCCAAAATTTCAGGTAAATTTCTCCTTTAAAAAAAATCCTCCCAAAACAACAACAACAAAGCACCCTATCTTGGGAAGATCATTTAGAAACAGCGATACACAAATCATTTATTTTTGTCAGCTAAGACAAGATCAATTTATTGCATCATATATTCTAAGCAATACTTGCATGCAAACTTGCTTTCTTGGGTTCTGAGATCAAGATGAAAATTGTCTTACGTTGTCCATCAATCACACTTACTGGAACAGCTCCTCATGAGCTAGAGCTTATTTTGTTCAAGCCTGGATATTGGATGAACTGCAGCAGAGTTTGAGTCATGGGCCCTGAGCATGAACGACTCCGGACAGCATGTATGTTAGCTGAAGGGGACGCGAAGCTCTTGCTTCGAAGGGACGAGCGACAATGCCTATGTTTAAGTCTCTATAAAGCAGCCTTTGGCACAGAGGACAAATGAAAAGCTGAGACTTGAAGACCTACGTTTCCTGACTGATAATCAATGGCTGTTGTGGAAGATTATTATTATTTTTTTTTAGTTTTAAGTTCATAAACGTTAGCTTTGTCATCACAACTTCAGCCCATCTCTTTCAGCGTGGAATTTCAAGTTAGATTTGAAAAGCCTGGAAGCTTTCAGGTTCACAGCTCGCTCACGTTTCACGTCAGATTTCAGAAGGAAGCGTTGTGTTGGGTATGTTTGTTTGTTCCGGCACGTTCAATGCGTGCTGCTGAACGGCGGCTGCTCAGCTAACTGCGTGACGCAGTGCAACGTGTGGCAGGATACAGGGAAACAGAGAGCGAGGTGGGAGCCTTGACAGAAAAAGATCAAATACCTGATTTTATTTTTGAATAGCAGCACGCACGAGAGAGTTTTTGAGAGATCATTGCTGTGGAGAGGAGGAGGAGAGGGAGACAGAAGGCCCTGGAAGAAAGTAGAATCGAGTTTCTGAAACCTGCAGCCTTGACAAAGAAGGTCCTTTAGGCACAAATAACGTGCAGGCTTTAAAAAAAGAGAGAGAAGTGGGTTTAGAATTAGGAACTTAGAATACCAGTGAGCTTCCAACAATGAATCCAAGCAAAGGAAAATACCCACTGCTGTAGGAGCTCCAGTTGTGCCTTGATGGTACAATGGAGAAAGCGAAGAGACGAGTCTCTTCTTCCTTCCATTCGGGAAAGGACTTGCCTTCCCTTCTGACAACTGCCAGCTAGGTTTGTGCAGTGTAGCCCTTCGTGAGACCTGGAAGGCAGCTTGATGGTAAACCATCTTCAAGAAAGAACAGTTCGTTACAAAAAGCTTTAGAATTTGGGCCTCCTTAACAGCCTTTGGGATGAAAGGGACAGAGCGGGCTTTCTTATATGATTTAAGTAAGAGCGTGATCACTGAATAGATCCGCAGGAAGGCAACACGGACAGCGATTGATATAAGGGCTTTAAGAACAGAGGTTTATAATTAATCAGTCAGCAGTGCATCGGTGGAGCGTTGGGAAGGAGAAGTAAAGGAGAGACCCACAGTGCTGCTGGCAGGTTGGTCTGAAGTGAAAGCTCTTGGGGTGTGGGCCAGGCTGACAGGGTTCTGCTAAAAGGAAAGAGAAAGCATTAACCTGTGTGCATGCCTGGATTTAATTCCACCAGACACTGCAGGACCTACAGCAAGCCAGTTGGGACCTAAGGTACATCAAGTAACATTTAACCAGTTGTATGTTCTTTTTATGACTTCTGTTTGTGAGGGAGATAAATGCGTGTCTGAGGCAATAAAACATTTCCCCTGATTATAGCAAATGGTGTTCCTTTTCCCTCGTGGGATGTAATAGGAATATCAATGTTTTATATTCCGTCTTAAAAAAGCCCACGTTTGATGAAAAATGAAACACGTTTAGCAGAGTTGTTACCTCAGGTGAGTCAAAGTACCACCACGCAGACACAGCACTGTGAGCACCGTGGGTTCTCTTGCTGCTAATCCGGCCAAACTTCTGCGTGCTGCTTCGTAGATCCCCATGAGCAGGGAGAAGAAGGCGAGCAGCGAGGAGTCCTCAAAGGCCACCGAACGGAGGCTCAGCCAGGTGGTGCCGCGTGTCACCGGTAACAACCGTCCCGATAAATGCAGCAGGAATTTAAGCTGGGACAAAGAGTTAGGTAAGAGAGAGCAAAAACAAACCAAAAAGAGCAGCTGAGGCTGGGAAGCAGCTCAGAAAGAGAATCCTGGGAAGTGTGTCCAATTTTTCTAACGTTTCTCATCACTGACTTCACCGCAATTGTGTGGGTATCTGCGAAAGCAGAATGTGTCCCCAGTAGAGTATGATTAGTGTGTTAAGCAGATGTTTTACTTCAGGAATGGAAATATGTAAAGCAGATATGCCAAAATATTTTCTTTTGATGTGGAATATTAGCAATCAAAAGAAACGGTGATACAAGCTTGCCCTTTCCTTCTTTTGTAGTGAATGACAGCTTAACATTTAGTTGTTTTTTGTGTGGCTTCTGGGGGGAAACTCTTCCAAACTTGCCAGAACATCCAGGAATTCAGGTCTGATCCCATTCTGCGCTGCAACAAAACCAAACTCTTCTGGCATCCCGCTTGTCTGTAAGGTTTTCAGTTCATTACTGCCAAAAGTCCCTGAAACTAGAGGTCAGAAATGACATTACTGAGTACAAATGTTTGTGGGATTAATCTTCGGGAAACAATTATTCACTTTTTTCCCAAACTGGAAGGCAGACGTTTGTTAGAAAGAAAATAAGCTGTTACCAATGAAAAATTTCCCACCGGCCTAGCAGAGAACATGACAAAAGATAAGCTAAACTAACTGCTTTCTTTTTTGTTTTGTGATGATTTTATTTGAATCTTTGCCTGAAATTTCACGAATTCGATTGGTTGTGTGAAATTAGGATAAAACTGGATCTTAGTCACTCTTCAACGTAACTAACGGACAGGAGGTTACTTGTACAGGCCACACAGTCTGTGAGCAAGGATTGCGTTAAGATTGGGTTTTAAGGAACTGGTGAAGAGATTAAAAGCTTGCTTTTCCCCCCATTTTGATTTACACAAAGTCTGGCACTTGTAAGTCCAAGCTGTGATCGCACAGCCGCGATGCGAGCTGGCTGCGGTCGTGCAGGTTGGGCACCAGCACGGGGCCCGGCGGCTGAGTCCCAGTGCCACCTTTCCCTCGCTGGGAACGGGCAGCCTTCTGCCGGCAGAGACTTGATTTCCTTGGCAAAGTCCCAAGCAGCTGATAAAAAAAAAAAACAACAAACCACCACAATAATGCCTTTTGTATAAGGTTTCAAAATCTTCCCCAAAATGTAAACCAGAACTGTGCCTCTGTTCGAGCTTCACGAGACAGGGTAAAGCAGTTGTACGGAGAGGCCACCCGTCTTCATTAAATTACGCAGACCTCGGAAGGCTGTTTTGTGGGAGCCAAACGCATCCTAGGCCCCGATTTGCGGCGCCGCTCTTCAAATCCTGTGGGGTTTTCCCTGAAGCTTGTTGTATTGGCGCAAAGAGCCTGGCCGTGGCTGGCCCCGGGTGCGAGGGTTGCTGTCGGCCCCACGCTCCGCTCCCCGGCTGATGGCTGGGTTTCACCTCTCCCGCGTCTGTCCCAAGGGAGGAGCTCGTGGGAACGAGGGGACAGGTCATTCTCAGCGCCAGGCTCCTGGCTCGGGCCGCTCTCCTGCCAGAAATCTGTCTGAGCCTGAATCTGGCGAAGTTGGGGAAGCTGTGTTAAATGCACCTCTTTGTTCGGGTCCTCCACTGACGGCAGGCGCAGGAATTTCGCTCGGCAGTCGGTATCCTGGCTACCCTTTTCAGGGGACTTGTATAGCTGCCTCAATAGCTGGGAGGGAGGCGGAGTGTTTTGTGTGATTTCCATCTGGGTTACGTGATGTAAAGGGCGTCCAGGTGCTCCGGTAATCGTCCTTGATGACGTAGATGTAGGTGGTTTGGGGCTGCCGCTTTCTCATTTCGGTTCCAAAGGAGAGCCTTTCAGGTTGTATCGTTTTAGAGAAAGCAGTAAGCCTGAAAGTGCACGGAGGGATGAGCTCTGTGTGTAGCAGGTGAGCAGTCTGCAGACTTTTTATCATGATGTGTTCCCTTCATTACATTGGCTAACTGCTGCAGCTCAGGACTAGTATAGGGATTTTTGAAAAACAAAAGTTTTGTTTAGCCTTAGGAACACGTGTGACAATCGGGCGTTTCGGCGTGATTCTCCTTTATTTTCCTTCCGGAATGGGATCTGGGTTTAGATGCCGGCTGTCGTGGTTGAAGTGCGTAGAGGTTCTTTGCACACAACAATCTTCCTATGGGTTAAACGCGTGGCAGCAATTAGACACCGAGCAATAGCTGCAACGGCAGCCTGCCTTGGGAATTGGCTAATTCCGTGGCAAAAATAAATAAATAAATAAATAAATGGCTAATTCCATTGCAAAAAGAGCTGCTGGGGCAGCCCTTTGCAGAAATGAGCTGATGTCCCTCTCAAGAGGCAGATCATTGCCCGTACGAGTTCGCTATGGCACACACATACGTTGGGGCCCAGCCATTGGAGCAGGCCCTCGCGGAGGAGCGCCGTGCGTGTGCCGCCTCCAAATCCTGAGGGGCTTTCTCACTTTTCCTGCTGGTTGCCACTGTTGCACGACTGCTGGGCGCCGTTATCCCTGCACACAGGCAGTGCTTTTTCCTAGAAGCCGACTGTTTTCCGTGAAGTTAGCACAAGAGTTGCTGTCGCGTTTGGTTGCTTGCTGTCCTGCCACTTGGGTGTGTTACAGGATGCTCGTGCAGGAACAGCACTCGTTCTGTTGCTCTGCATGTGTGTTTGCCAGGACAAGGCCTTCTGGCTAAAGAAAAGAATTGAGAATAACACCTTAGTTTTTATCTTTGACCAGAGTTTGACTGCTTTCCCTTCCTTCCCCAGTGGATAATTCTTTACAGCTCCTAGAGCAGAACAAGATCCTGGAGAGAGCTGTGGAGGGGAAGAGGAAAAAGGAGGAGAAACAAGTAGAGGAACTTTAATATTGCTGCTGTTGGCAGAGAGAAAGTGCTGTGGGAAGTGCGGTAAGGCACAAGAGGTCAGACAAACGTGAAATGGTGAAATTTCCATGGTGCTGAAGAGGAGCTGCTTGAACTTTGCCGTTGGGCTAGAGAAAAAGGCAAGTATGAAGGCGTGTGTCTAGGTGGCAGGGAGCTGGCAGTCTGGAGTGGCAAGCGAGCCGTTGAGTTATTGCTTGATCACCGAGGGTGGGTGGAAGCTAAACGCTTTTATTCTGAAGTTTATAGGGAGACCATTTGGAAAGTAACACATCTCAAATTCGCTTCCCCCACAACTCCTTTTTCCAGCTTGACTCACAAAAGAAAGCTCAGAAATCAAAGGACAGGTTCTTGTACTGTACTCTTTCCAACCTAACTTACACCAGAGAATGTTTGCATCGGTGTCAAGTCCTCGTGAGGATTGCAGCACGATTGTTCAAAATCATATATCTTAGTTACTTTCAATCCTGAAACGTTTACCCATCAAGAAGCAAAGGGTGAAATCACAATTGCTTCCTGTGCTTACATCTATTTTTAAAGAACATTTTCTCCTATGTCCTTTGGCTTTTCCGACAGCTTTTTGTGAGCGCTACCTTGCCCTCACATCCCAAGTAAAGCGTTCCTCTGGACTCCCCAGACGTGTCGCTTCTTCATGGTGACTCCGCTCCAGCTGGGATCGGGTGCCCAGAGGTCATGCCCAGTCCTGCTGAGTTAGCTTCTTGGTCACGTCCAGGGTATGTAGCTCGTTCAACGTGTCCCAGGCAGCCGGGACTCTCCTCGCTGCTCTACCCACCACCGATTCGCTCTTCGTTGAAGGCAGAATACGGCTCAAAGTCTCTGCCAAGGTGTTTCAGAGCTTTCCGTGGACTTGTTTGCTGCTTTTTGAGGCCACGAGCGAGTGTGGTCTTTAATTTCTCACTGTGGACGTGAATCAGACTGGGAGGCCCGAGGCTCTGGGAGGCAAAAGCTTCCAAAGAGCCTGGTGAGACCTGCAGAATGCTTGCCTGGGATGGCATTGTCCCTTCCACTGCACGCCGCCCCAGAATGCCAGTCTGGAGACTGGAGGGGAAAGAAAGAGAGAGAGAGGCGTGTTGTCATCCTGCTTACCTATCCGAGTTAGCAAAATGCTTCGGCAGTGATGTTTCTTAACAGCAATGCTTCTATTTCATTCATTTCAAGCAAATCAGGGGATTTCTTTTTAACTGGTCAGTAGCTGTTTTAGGTTGCATTGTTTACTAATAACTTATGCTAACCGTGCTAACAAAGCCTTTACATAAAGCAGGCTGTATAACAACTTGATTTTTCCCCCCAAATTATACATTTTAATTAGTGATAAGTGCTGTGAATGGAGATAATTGAGACATTTCATCACTACATACTTAATCTTTAGATTTGAGTTGGACCCTGGGGAAAGAGTTTGCGTTTAGACCTAACGGCTTCAATAGGCTTGATTAATAGTCAGAAAACAATTCCCTAATTTCAGTTTTGGGGAGTCTTCAGTCAGATGTGCTCTTAGCTATAGCTACACATGCTGCTATTCGAACAAAGGTCGTATGTACGACAACGCAATTGTCTTGTTGCATGCGTTCCCATCCTGTTAAATTTTGTATCGTTTCTGTAGGATCTCAGTCTAAAGAATTGTTCTCTTATCACCCTCTAGGCTTAATTTTGCTTTGGAAAATCGAGCCCTGTTCTCTTTTTTTTTTTTGTTTCATTTCGTGTCATTTAGAATCAGACAACAATAATTCTGGAATCGGAATGTGCCTTCTGTTATCTGACTGATTTTGATGGATTGTCATGCGTCAGTTTGACTTTGCAGGGGTTGAATATAGCATTAAAAATGTTTTGAGCATTTAACTGAACAAACATGCCATGGAAACGAGAGAGAAAGGTCACTGGCACGGTGTTTGGCGAACAAAGCTGTTGTGGTGGTGGTGTTTTTTTTAACTTTGCAAAAAGCTTTGAAGTAGTGTGTTGTAACAGTTTGCAGATCACTGAATAATGTACTGTACGCATGCTTAACGATTTATGGGGCCACGAGTTATTTAATCAGGTAATGCGTATGCTTTGTATGACAAGCAAGCAGATGAAAAACTCTGAATGGAAGAAATTTCTCGTCTTCTGAATGACACACATTATATCCGGCCTTATCAGGAAATAGTATGACTTTTTCCTGCCAAAAGTTATCGTTTCCAGTGGCCATTGTCTCATCCGAAAACATCAATTAAGCAAAAATGCGTAATAAATAGTGCCTTTCATTGGGAGTGTGTTAAAGAAGCGCAAAGCAAAATAGAAGTGAGCTCAGATCTTTGGCAATAGGCTCTCGTGTTGTCATTGTCATAAATCCTGTTGCTTTGCAGGAAGGACACAGACTGCAACCACGCACTGGGTTTTAATACCTGATGGAACTGGAAGGTGTTCTTGCTGCAGGAGAGATTTTAATCCCAAGGAGTGGGAGGTGGCAGGTCGCCGTAAGGATGTGTTGCTGCCTAGGATGAACAGGGTAAGGACAACCAAGGGATGCAACAGGGATGGCTTTTTCAAGGTGCTGGCACAGAGCTTAGCATGCTGGGGCTCTTATTACGGGCTGTGGTTTGTCAGTTATATAAAATGAAAGGACAAGAAAGGAAGAGAGAGAGCCCCAAGCATGTTGAGGTAGGGAGACACAGGAACTGGTTAGGGGGGCACCGGAGGTGCAATGCAGAAGGGGAGCAAAGCAAGATTCAGGGAAGAGATGAGATGTGAAAAACTTTGAAGTTATCGTGGCTGGGGAAAAAACCTTAATCTTCAGCCCTGCAAGGGGCAAAGTGTTGAGTGGGAAGGGAAGATCAGCCTTCCCTCTGCCACAGGTGGCCGCGTTTATTGACACGAGGGTGGTGGATATGGAGGAGCAGCAAGGTCGTGCCCCACTTCGTGCATCCCAGGATGGACAGGAGGAGCAGCGTGCCCTCCTGGGCGAGCAGGAGATGTGATGGAGCAACACAGACAAGCGTGGAGCCTCCTCCGCCCCGCGGTGTCCCCGTGCTCGGCAGAGCTGCCCCTGTCCTGCTGCGCCTTTCCGCGGGCAGCGCTGGCTCACGGCGATGCTTTCAGGTCAGGTTTTTCTCTGAAAGCCGGCGTGCCCTCTGGGAAGAGAAGGAGGTGCCCTAACCTGACAGAGAGCACGGCTGCATGTGTGCTTCTGCAACAGCTAGGCTGTCTTTGTGTTCTTCATAGAGTTTGAAGGATTTTTTTTTTTTAAATAAAACTCCTAAGGAATCATCTAGCTTTGAAATTTACCCTCTACGTGAAGATGCACGGAGTCCTTCTTCATTCATATTTCCAGCATCTGACTTGAACAAAAATCCCCAAGGTTTTCTGGTTTCAAATTGTACTTTTTTTGAATAATGGTGACTCAAATATTCCAAAGCAATTTTAACGTACTTCAGATCCCTCAAAACACTGCGTCTTGGTCCGTGCAACCAGCCTCAGAAAGCCACGTGAAAATGCAAATGTTTGCTTTCTCAACCAGAACTGAAAAATATCAAGCATTTCTAAAGGAGAAACAGAACAGTATGTTCTCCTTTCCTTATGTATTTTATAAAAAATGCATACATATATATATAAAAAGATGAATATAAATCCTTTTAGGAGCAATTGTTTCATAAAAGAAACATGAGTTTGCTTTGGCAAAGATGTCTGTGATTTATGGTTCACTCTGTAAACTTGGCCAAACAATTTCCGTCTCCTTCATGACTGGGGAGCAGAGCTGTCAGGGGCAGGGAGTTACAGGATGGCATCTGTTCCTAGAGCAACAGGATTATGTTTATTCATGATTAGTTTATGCAGAAAATGCATCAAAGAGTTTATTTGAATTTTTGATAAATTTGCCTTGTAGAAAAAGAAGTATTTTTCTTAATTGGACCTTGTAGGAAAAATCCCAGTAATGGCAAATGCAAATGAGAAGTAATCCGAATGTAAAGAGCTTCTCTTCAGAACCACTAGCGCTAACGGTAGCGCGAGGCCACTCTCTGCACTTTTTAATAAAAACATGCCTTTTTTCTTCTACTTTAATCCCATATGGATATTCTGGGGTAGTGCAGTAATGGTTTGATATATAGCTTCTTCCAATATCTTTGTGAAAGCAGGAGATCTGTTTGTCACTGCAGTGCTCACTCAGTAACCTTCTCTCCCTGCTTGCTTTTGCGTCTTGAGTGAGGTTTACAGAGTGCCACAAACCATGCCAATTTTCTGTATTTCTATGTAAATTTTTGCAGAGAGGTAGGGAGAGCAAATGTAAAGATTGACACTGGTATCTCTTTTTTTTTTTTTCCTTTTTTTTTTTTTTAAGCAGCTTGATTTTCCTTCTAATGTTGCCAAAACCCCTAGCAGATGATGTTTTCAGGATCAGAGACAGGAGATTGAAATGTTGCTAATGTCTGTAGCACTTCGGTCATAGAATTCCGGAAAGAAACGTGCCGTGATTGATCTGATGAATCTTTTAGATGGGTGGCAGAAGAGAATGAATCTTCTTCACCAGGACTAAATAACTGCTGCTTAGACACTGAGCTTCAGCATCCTTGCAATGTTGTGATGTGGGTGACCCACGCCTCTCAGTTTTGGTTGAATTGAGTACTCTTCCTTTCCGCCACAAAGCTTTCAGCATCTGCCTGGGCGTAATGGGAATGTTTTTTTACAGTTCTCTCCTGTGAGGATCCCTGTGGGATCCTCTGGGAACCCTAAAGCAACGTGGCAGGTTTCTGCAGGGAGGCTGCCCAAGTGGTGCAAGGAGGTTCTCAGCCTTCGCTTAGGTCGAGGGCCCGTTGCTGAGAGGCTTCACGTTGTATCTCATCGCTCTGAAGGTCAGTGGCAATTGTGGATGAACCCAAGCACTACAGCTGTGCTGGGGAAACTCGAGTGTCACTGGCAGTTACCCCTCCTGTTGTGGTGTGTGGTAGTCTTGCAAGTGGAGCTAAAGGACATTTTCCTTTTCCCAGAAATTCATGTAAATTCTCAGTCTCTCTGGGCAGGTTCTAGAGGGTAATAGTGAAGTACACGCGTACGTGAACGTGCACAAAATTCATTATTTCTTTAGCAAGACCATGGAGCTTTAGCAAGAATGCCAACATGCCATGGACATTACAATATCATTGCTTTATTTTGAGAGGAAACAGACTTAAACAAAAAAAAAACCCTTTCAGTCATTCTCTAAACTAGTCAAAGAACAATAAATGAATTTGTTGCCGAAATTTGGAAAATTCTAAATGTTGGATCAAGTCTGGTTTTCTCCCATCAGAAACCTGCTAAGTGAACGCCCGGAGCAACAGCCTTGAACTGATAGGCTTCCACACGGTTTGAGTTCCAACTTTATATGTTATTTGTCCAGTGCCTAGAATGCCACGCAGAGGCTAAAGAACATATTACAATTAATTATGTCATGTTGGAGTAAATAATTTCCTAAATATGCGCTCTGTCATGGTGGCCGCTGATAAGGAATTTAATTTGAAACTCAGCTCTTGCCTTCTGAAAATCAGCTTTAACTAAATTGTTGCAGTCATTACATGTTGTAAAGCCTCTGTATTTCACACTTCATTTTCTATCCAAATGGATGACAGCCCACTTCAAAGGGAAAGAAGCAAACCTGTGCTCAGAGCGTTCACCTGAACAGCATGCTCGCCCAAGACCCCACATCTGCCAGTTCTGAATTCTTGAATTCCTGCAGGTTTATGGTTTAATTGGTCAGAAATCAAAGGATGTCCAGTTGAACTGTACCCCCTTACAACGGGGTTAGAGACTGGGGGACAACGTTTGATGCTCTGCCTTTCCCAACATTGCACTGTTGCACAAAAAACGGGAAAGCTGTTCCAATGAGCTTCCCGAGCTAGAAACACTAACTGCGAGTGTTTAAAACTTAGGAACGTGAAGTTTATATGAAAGAGAGATGGTCTGAGAGCCTGATGTGTTTGTCTGCTAGAGGTATAAAAGCAGAAGTGAAAACAATCTGCTGGTGGTACGTTGTCGTGGTCTGTGAGATAAACTCAAGTACTTCGGTCCGCATTCGGTACCTGTGAATGGTCTCAGGGTGCCCAGCAGGGCTTTGTGGTGGCATGCAAGAGGTAAACACACCCGATTTTCATACTCTTGGATCTCCGTGGCCCTCAACATCACCTTTTCTGGGTGCAGTCCAGAAGGACCCGTTCCGGCCCTTATTACAGACAACTCGGAGGGAGCAGGTCCCTGTGGGCTTCCTGTGATGCTTCTGGATGTGATCACTGAGGAAGGTACTTGGAGGTGGAAGGTAAGGAAGCTGTTGAAAGAAGATTGAAAGTAGAGTTGGTATGAATCTGAACGGAAAATTAAAGTTTGTTGCCATGAGGTGCATTACCTGATGACTTTGGGAAGTTTGCTTGAAGTCAGGTCTAAAACAGAAGCGCTCTTCAGCTATATCCTGTTCACGCGTCCCTAAACACAGTGCAGTTGGTGTGCCTGAGGACAGAGGCTCCGAATTATCGCTGTCTCGCTCTCTTCTTCTTCCACGCTCTCTGATTTGGGCAGTGGGAGGCCACAGCCTGCTCTAAAGCCAAGCTGTTGGCGCTGTGAAGTCGCGTTGAGGTTCAGGGAGGGCGTGGAGCTCTGCCCCACCTTCCCTCTGCCTCTGACCCTGCGTACCGAGAGGGAAGGCAGCAGGAGGCTTTGGCCAGTGGTGACACTGCAGTGGGGGCCGTGCTGCCTGGGGCCGCTGCGTTCGGGCTTGCAGCGTGCAGTTTGTGAGCAGTGAACTGGCAGAAATGAGAAGCGGGCAGCGCTGCAGTGGTTGCCTGCGTGCCGCTGCTCCGCCAGGTGGCCTGGTCGGAAGGACGGCGTTCGTCTGTCGTGTAGTTCACGTGGTATTCCTGGTGACGTGCACTGCGTTCAGCTTACAAAAAGGGATGCTGTGTAATGGCTGTATAAATGAAATTCTTTATGGGGACTCACAAACTATTCATTTTTAGATTTATTTATTTATTTTTCCTCCAAGCAAGCTCTTGTTGTCTGGGGCTGTGTCACAACTGACGGTGGCGTTCTTTGGGGACCTCAATGTCATATGCAAGTAATAAGGGCGTTGTCACTGTTCATCTGATCAGAGATTGATAGCTCAATACCTTTCAGCTCGGCTGGGCAGGCAAGGTGCAGGGATTTTCAAACTGTGCGTTTCCATCACAGAGCTGGATAGTGACTTGGGCTGGGGTTGGTAACCCTGGTCGGATGCGGATGCCAGCTTTTAAAAGCACGTGTGTTCAGTTGCTTCCCGCTTTGGAAAAAGGGGACGGGATTCACCTAGATAACCAGAAAGGGTTGCTTATTCTAGAAAATATAAATGCTCAAGACTGCTAACCGTTGCTGCTGTGGAAAGCTGTAGCAGGTTTTTTGGAGGACATGCAGGGGGTGGCCACCCCAGGTAAGCGCCCACCTACGGCGCTCTGCGTTCCTGGAAGCAGACCTCAAAGGCAGCAGGTGGGGCGTGAGGTGTTGGAGGCTGTACGTGTCTGTGCCTCGGATGCGGGAAGAAAGGAAGAGGAATGTGCCTGTGGAGGAGAGGAGGACGACTGCATGTGTGGTCTGGAGGAAGCAGAGGTACAGAGGTCTCTCAGAGCTCTTGAAGTGCTGAGCTGGAAATGGCCCGTTCTTATGTCTGCCATTCAGGGAGAGACCTTTTATAAATTTTGTTTAAGAAAGCGAGTTTGCACTGAACAGGGTCTGTTAGCATGAGCTTCTCCTCCTAGCAGCAACTATCTCGTGAGGCCTTCCATGCCACTTGATGGAATAACAGCATATAATTAAAGACAAGCAGGTCTAGAAGGCTTAACCTGTGGATTTGGGGGCCGAGGCTAGACACGTCGAAAGAGATTCTTAGGAAAGTAAGCTTACCATGTGATTTTCCCTGATATTTCATTCAACTCAAAGGTTGGGTTTGTGTAAACATCACTTATTTGTAAGGAAAACATGTAGATTTGAAAAAAATATATATATATATTTTCTACTAACATTTGTATTCACTTCTGCTTGATTGTGGAGTTCACGTTATGAAACGAAATGTTTACTCCAGCCATGCCAGATGACATTTTATACCCTGGCGGGTTCTGGATATTCCATTACCTGTTTCATTTTCAACATGGCACCCAACGTGTCGTCCTTTTCAAGTTGCATCCATCCTACTTGGTACAGCTTTCCAAAAAATGATCAACCAAGCGTTGGCAACTGCGTTATATGAAGTTGCCCCCCCCCGTCCAGCTCCTCTGTCTCCCAGTCACCCGTTTCACAAGCAGGTATCTAGGCTTGGCTTGGCACAACATCGTTATTCTGTAGCAGGTGTCGATTGGGAGGGTTTTTTTTTATATTTCAGGATCCCTTGACCTTTCTTCTGGGCACACATACAGCGTGTTAATGATGAACAATGTCCGCACATCAGCACTAATTCAAACCTGATCTCTTCCAGAGTTTGAAATATGCATGGATAAAGTCTGTGCTGATGGTCCTGAATTTTAATATATAAAAGTCACAGTAAAACAAAGTTAACTTTTAAAATTCTGCAATAAATCACAAAAAGCTGAATATGGTTCTCTGGATATCTTAATTAGATGAATTTCTTTCATTTAATCAGACATACTCAATGTCAAAGGGACAAAAGATACTGCCTTCCTTTAGACACTAAGGCCTGAATAACATCTCAGTGGTCAGAACAGTTGATCGAATTACTTGCTGTCACTCATGTTTATATTTGATTGTGCTCTTATTGCTCTGAATAATGTCTTGAACATCGCTGCTTCCATTTTTTTTTTTCCTCGGTCACGATCAAGAATGTTCCCAGCAGGTTTATTTCTGGGCTTCGTGCTGCCACGCAAGGGTTTTGCATCGTGCGTATTTGCGCGCAAATATTTAAGGAACTGTTAGTTTGAAAGCTGAACTTTAAAACGGGAAGCGGCAGAATCAAGATAGGTTGTTAGCTCCGTAGCCTACTTCACGTGCCTCTCTGATCATCGGATCAGCAGTGCCAGGAGGAAGGAGAGCGGAGGTGAGGACATGGGACGTGCCCTGGGCACAGCTCCGCGTGCCCACGTGTAGGGAGGCCCCCAGCTTCAACAGCTGGCCTCCCGAGGGCCCCTCGGTGTGGTGTAGGCGCATGCGGGTGGTACTCGGGGAAGACTGCTTACAGCTACATTAAGAGGACTTTTTATGGGGAAAGTAAAAAAAATCTTCTTTGTCTGTTCAGGGTTATCTCCGTGCCGAACTCCCATGTTTCTTCTCCAGGTCTCCAAAGCGTTCCATGTTGTTTTAAGAAAGTGGTTTGTGCTGGCAATCTCTCCAGATTTTTCTGGCCCTATTGAAAACAGCTGTGATGTTTTTGCTGAATGGAATGTCTTTGGATTTGTGTTTTTCCTTCTTTTTTTTTTTTAAATATTTTTAATTTTTCATTTTACATTGTCAGAGGTAGAGCCTAAGCACGGAAACATCACTTAAAGCTATAACAAAGCTTTCGAGAGAGATGGGGGCGAGGGAGACGGAGCAGTAACCAGGACTTGCAATGGGCAAGTATTAGGCAGGATTGACTCTAGGTGTCACTGTGAGCTGTGCCTGTAATTTTGCAGCTCCATTTCCACTTTTATTGTGACCCCCCACTTTCCAGCCACCTTCTTCTTCCCTCCTTCCCTTCCCTTCTTTCCTTCTCTCTCTTTCCCCTCCTCTCTCTCTCAAACACGCGCGCGTGCACATGCAGAGAAGTACGAGGCAAATAATAGCTGGAAGCGAGGAAATGACTGCGGCCATTAGAGAACGTGGCAATAGTAGAAATTAACAGATACTTGATAAAGATGCTGGTTAACTGAGCAGTTATGATGTCTGATATCTCACTCACATGAGAGCCCTGGAAAGCAAATTGTATGTGTATGCAAAAAAAAAAAAGGCTAAGCTTTCTTTTGTCCATTTGCACATGGCTACAGGTAAGAGCAGAAGGCAGACGTCAGGAGACACGATGCTCTTCCAGTCCTGCCTGCCTGGACTGGACAGCAGCAGGGCCAGGCCATTTTAAGGTTTACAGACCTGATTGCTGGTCAGAGGGGTTCTGGTGAACTTTGAAGCCGTGCCCACCTGTGTAGAGACCTGCAAAGGCAGCCTCGTTTAGCGTTTTCTCTTCGCTAATATTAACTTAGCTTCTCAATTTATAATGTAGAATACTTTCCTATAAGCTCCACTTAGAGAATACTAACCAGCGACATCCAGCAACATCATTAAACACTTTAGTGCCTGGGGGTAGCAGACTACAATGCATCCTGCCAAGTAGCACTTAGAGGCTGTATGAACATATTCTGTCACCTTGCAATCTTTTATAGCGTAGCCCTGGGAATGCACAGGGAGATAACATGCAGTGGAATAGAACAAAGTCTGCCGGAGTCACACTCTCCTTAACGTGATGAATTATCAAGATGCCATACGTTTGCTGGTTAGGTCCCAAACAGATGAACTTGTGTAAATGAGCAAATTTAAATGCCTCCTTATCACACATAGGCAGAACGCTGTTTTCGTGGCGCTACCGAGAGTCTGACGTTACTTTTAGGTGACTTTGTGCGGTGATCAGTACTTTGGCCCTAATTGGTGGAAGCAGGGAAAGCCTTAGGTTAAATCATAAACAGAAAAATAGCTTGTCCAATATTTTAGTTCAACCCCCCTGCCAACCCTAATTTATTCCTTGCGGTATACATTGTATTGTTTTCTTACATCAATTTAAATATCTTAAGCAACAGCTCCCACGGTTTCCTGATTTTTTTTATTTATTATTTTGAGTTTGATTATTTTATTTTTACTAGGATCGAGCAGGGTTCTCGTGAAGGACGAGGGCATTTCTTAAAGATGCTGTGTGAAATGCCATTTCCTTTTTGTTTCAGGCTCCTCTGGTAGCGCTGAATCTCGAATTTTTGTAGCATCCTGAGGGAAAGGGGAAACAATCTGCAGAACACAAATCCTCCTGGCACGTCTTGCTTGTTGCTAGATGCAACTTCGAAACCACCTCCTCTTGGTTTTCCTCCTCGCCTGAGCCGTATGTTCTCGAGGGCGATGGCTCCGCGATGCACCCCGCCACTAATCCAGTCACCGGTGGCTGCTGCCATCAGCCACCGGCTCCATCAAATGGACAACGTCATCGGTGTAGTCTCACCTCTGAGTGGAACAACCCTTTTTTTCCCCCTCTTTAATCGGGATTAAGCAGTCAGATCTGATGACACTTCGCACGGGTAGAGCTGTTTGAAAACACACTGTCCTTTCAATCACAGTAAGTGACAGGGTGCGCAGCGTGCGCTCCGCCAGCGCCACGGCCGCCTTTGATGCCTGCTCTGACACGCTTTCAGGTAAATGGTTCAGAGAAAAAATCTTGAAAGTAGCAAACTAATTTTGCCAAATGGTTAGCTCTACGCGGTGCTTGCTTTCCTCTTAGTTTTTCTTTCTGAAGGAAAGCATAACAAGGATTAAGTCGGGGGAGAGCCGGGTAGCTGTTTCCCAGGACAAATCCTTTTTTTTTTTAACTGGGGACAGGCTTAAATCCCGGTATATTTAGAGCAAAGCAGTGGGTGTGAGGAGATACGTCTCAGCTTCCTGCTCCCATCTCTGTGCCCGGTTTCTCTCTCATGGATATTGCAGAGCCTGTAGATAGAGGCTTGAGTGGGAGTTTGGGATTTTTCAGTACGTGGGAGAGAGCTAGGGGCGAAAGAAGCCACGGCTGCCAGTCGCTCCTTCCTTCTCTCCCGCTGTCCCCTGGGTGATGGGGCAGGGGAGATGAGCCTTACGGCCTGCAGGAAAGCCTCTGGTGCAGTGGGAAGGCTTCACTTGGAAGCCACAGCGTGAGCCGTGGGACGGGCTGAACCCTCACAGCCAGCCCGGGGAGCTCCCCGTTCCTGGAAGGAGCTCTGGTGGGCCGCAGGAGAAACAGACGGGCGCAGAAGGCGCTTCTCTGCGCCTCCGGGGAGGCGCTGGATGGCTCCTGGAGCACACGCTTGCTCCTGCAGCGGAGTTTGGGGATGAGGAATGGTTCCAGCAGGGGAAATGGAGAGGAAGAATGTTACTGGAAAATGTTCTTAATCATAGCAGAAATTTTCAGTAAGTGTGTTTTTTTTTTTACTTTTTTTTTTTTTTCCCGTAGCATTTTCTGGTGCTGAGTGCAAGTAATACAGCATTTAAATTCTCTTCATCTCAGATGATTCACTGAAGGTCATGTCTCTTGAAGTAATACTTCATCTGCACCTAATCAATCATGTGGTATATAAAAAGTCCGAGCTATTGTATCAGTGCTTTAGTGCAATGTAACAATGTCAGACCAATCAAAATAAACTAATCGCATATTAGAAATTATTTTAAAGTGATGCTGCAGAAAATATACACGCAAGCTACCCAATCACACCGATAAAATAATGTTCATCAGTCATTAAAATGGAGATAGTTGCAGGATTTTTTCTTCTTCTAGGATATTTAACTGGCTGGCTTCTAATATTTCTTTTAATGTTTGCTTTTGCCTGGCAGGAATGTGATAAAATTATGCAAAGCTATGATTCACATAGAACAAATACAGACTGCAAACTATATAATGTTATCCCAGCCTGCTGTTTATAAAGCAATGAATATGCCTGCTAACTCTGTATGCTGATGATTTTTTGCAGCCAGGTTTATATCTGGATGAATGACCTTTACTTTTTTCTAATTATTATTTTACACAAGCAAATAATTTACCTTTATAATCATAAGCAATCTTCGAGAGAGACCCTTGGCAGGCACTGGCATATTGTGCTGTTCGTATCGTTCAGTAAATAGCCTTTTTCTGGCTGAAGAATGGTTTCTAGGCCTTACGTGTGGTTCTGCACGGGACAAATGTGAATTAAAACTTAAATCAAGGTAAGTTATCTCAGTTGTTTAGGAGCGAATTTGCATCCCAGGCTGTGATGCTGACTGTGGGGTGAGTGGCCTCGTGGTTCTGACGCTGCTCCTGCAGGAGAGCAGCTGGAGAAAGCAGGTTCTTCATGCCCCAGCACACGGTTATTGGCCTGGAGCAGAGACCCGGCGTGGAGAAAACCAGGCAGCTTCCCCGCCAGGGCGTCCCGGAGCTGCTGTAACCAGGTCAGCGTGCTCAGCCCCAGCCGGTTCAGTGTGGGAAAAGCCTTGCTCAGTCTCTCCACTGTTTGGGGCCTTCCGAGTGTCTTAAGGGTCCGACTCTGTTCTACAGCACTTAAACGGAGCGGCAGTGACTGAACTGCTGACGGCATAGCAGGCAATCTTGCTCATGTAGCATTAGGCTGGAGACAGCATGGGGCAGTTCAGAGACACCTGAGCTGTTCCAGCAGTAACACCGAGCTCTCGTGCTTCAGCTCTCTCTGACAGAGCTGCTCGTTTCACAAACAGCTGCCTAAAAGTGCTGCGGAAGTCGCTTCAGCTGCAGGCTGAGCCAAAGCCCGCCGAGTTTTGCTGCAGTGGTGTTGCACCGGGTAATAAGGCGTGCGAGTGTCTCCTGGGGAATCACCGTTTGGAAGCCCTGGTCTTGGGAAGTGAGAAGAGGTGCATGCTTTGGGGGAGCCACGAGGAACCAGCTGTGCGGTCCCTAGGACCGCTAGCGGAGGGACTGATTCTGAGGTCTGTGGTACAGGATTTTTGCCCTATTTCTTTTCCATCTCAGGAACAAACTCGTTTTTTTTTTTTTTTTCTGGTGAAAACATAAAAATGCCACAAAGCCTTATTCTTTCAGCAGAATCTGCTCATGGGCTGTGTTTCTGCGTAAGAGTGAATATAATAGCCATGTGACATGTTGACAAGAGTAATTATACCCAGAGGGGTTGGTAATTTATATTGGGTAGCAGGTGGTATCATTTCCTGGTTAGCCTGTACCTTAACTTGTTATTATCTATGGCCATCAGCAACTAGAGTGACACCTATGGAGGAGACCTCGGAGCTCGCAGCAGGAGCAGGAGTTGTTCCTTTTGACTGCATATCGAGGGAACTCCTACCGTCCTTCATGCTGTGCGTGGCGTAACCTTTGATAACGTAGTAAGCGAGACAAGTCATGACTCATCGCATTGACTTTCCCCTCTTGTACGTGACTCTTTTTAACAGGTTATTCTTGAGAGAGAACGTGTTGTTACTTACAACATCATTATGCCGCTGACTCCGTCATACAGCGTGCCATCTGAATAGTTGCTGTCCCTAGGGAAATATTTTTTATCACAATATGTCTTTGGTTTCGGTAAGTTAGTTCATTGCTTGTTTCTAAGATGAGCACCTCATTATTTCAGGAGCTGTACGCATACATAATTAGGGCCACAGTCTTGCTCTGAAAAGCTTGTGCCTTCAAAAGAGGAGAAAGAAAGGAAAATGTTACTTCCGTTTTGTGAACGGGAAATGGGTGCTATGAAGTGAGATCAAATAAATTTGCCAAAGAAGGTTATACAAGGGATCTGTGGCAGAATAAGAAGTTGATCAAGTTATTGAAAGAGCCAGACCCAGTAGCCGTAATCGTAAACTCGTCCATATTCCATATTTTCCATATATATATATATATATATATATATATTTCACCAAACCTATTCTGTTACTGCAGTTTCTTTAGAATCCTCCTGAACTGTTATATCCCAGCTCACGCAGTTCATCACTGTCCTACAACTGTAATGCCATCTCCTCAGCCTTGTGAATCTGTCTGGTCTCCTGAGCACGTGAAAATCTAGATCCATAGTCCTCTATGATCTTAGAGGTTCTGTCATCTCCCCTCCCCTTCCCAATTTTAACCGTCCCACCACATTTCATCCAGTTCTT
>CM021735.1:17975018-18095018 GCA_011075105.1 Heteronetta atricapilla
GGTCCCTCCCCAGCCCTTTGTTCTCTTACTGGTCCTGCTGATACTGATGTTTTCTCATAACTGCTGTTGTAAACTTATTTTTCTTCTCTCAGATCTCATCTACTTTGCCTTTCCTGCATGTTCATCTGTTCATTTTTTAAACCTAATTTATGGAGCTTCCCCAAAATGTAGCCACTGTTTAGGTCATTCACTTATTTTATTCAACCGAGAAGCTCAAAATCTGATCTCCTGCAGGTTTGTCCCAATCCTTGTTACTTACCTAGAATCAAACAGATGAAGAGAGTTTTCTCAGTCACGGGTCCAGAACTCCTTCAGCACATCTATGTTCCTGAATCGAAGGTATTTTCAGAAAATGCCTTTCTGCTTCTGTGTGGTTTCTGCACTGCATGTATCTCCTTTGTATGGATACCCAAGCTAGCTCCAAACAAGTGTACCCTCTCAGGGCTAGAGCTCTGCCAAGCATCACACAGACGTAGCTGTAGTGTTTAATTTTTTCCGTAGATGAGACATGGGTTCCCTTCGGTGTTTGTAAAAGTTTTACCTTACACTTGGATTCTTGACATTTACCTTTTACAGCTGTTACAACCCTTGATGTGATGTTTCTTCTAAGCCATGCCTAGAAATACTGATACATGCGTTATATATTTTGTAGGAGTGTTGTGGACTGGTTTTAGAGAAACTATAGAAAAAGTTTGTAAAAATAGTGGTAATATGCTCACAGGGATTGTCATGAATATCTTTACATTTTTGTATCTGCAAGTAGAAGATTTCCAGTATTCTTCAGACCGAGACGTGGAGTGTTTAATACAGCATGATCCATTCTTTTGATATTAATTATTTCGGAGACATTAAGAGTGACTGTTTTGTACTTGTATAGGGTCTTACATCCTGAAAAGTCTCAAAGTGTTTCATGAAGAATGGTCTAGGGATGGAGATAAGGAGCATCACAACCTGCTAGGAGCACAGGAAGAGTAGTGGTCAGTGAGGAATGCTTTTCTCACAGATGGAAAGTAATTGGAAACGTGGGGTTCACACCCCACTCTTGAAAAGAGTGCCTAGTTATTAATAATGTCCTTGTGTAGACACAAGCCTCTAATGCCATTCCACTGAGTAGAGCCAGGTGAACAATTCATGACTGGTCATTGTCAGTAACAATACGAAAGTGTGTCATTGTACGTGTCCCAGGTGTGTCGTTCTGGGCATTTCTGTTTAAAACAGAAGGTTGAGATGCAGCGAGGAACCTGCTCGTGATCAGGGAAATGGAAAACCTTTCTTGGTGGAGGTAATAATGGAATCCAGCTTGCTTAGCATAGTAAAATAAAAGGATTTTGGTAACTAAAATCAAGGAAGCAGGAAGAAAAACTAGTAATGGCAGTAGCTATGAATAAATGCGGGCCCAAATTAGAAAACCATGTAGCCATTAGAGGAGCACTTTTCTTGAATATCTTCCCTAAAGATTACATTTGTCCAGATGAGATGATAAAGGCAAATGGCTGTGGTGGTTTTACTTGGGTGGGAGGCTGAGCTCCACCACAACCGCTCTCTCATTCCCCCTCCTCAGAGAGGAATGGTGAGAAAATATGATGCAAAGGGCTCCAGGGTTGAGATAAGGACAGGGAGATTGTGCAGTAATTATGGTGACGGGCAAAACAGACTCAGCGTAGGGAGACAGTAAGATTTATTGCTTATTACTAACAAGCTAGTGAAGTGAGAAACAAAGGAAAGAAGACAAAAGCATCTTTCCCCCCATCGACCCTCTTCCACCTCCTTCCCCTGAGCAGCGCAGGGGAACGGGGGAATGGGGGTTATGGTGTCTGTAGCGCTTCTTCGCTGCTGCTCCTTCTCGGTCACTCTCATCCCCTGTGCCGTGGGGTCCCTCCCACGGGATGCAGTCCTTGCCGAACTGATCAGGCAGCAGCTCTCCAAGAACTGCTCCAGATACGGGTCCGTACCACGGGGTCCATCCCTTGGGAGCACACTGCTCCAACCTGGGTCCCCCACGGGCAGCAGCTCCTGCCCAGTCACCTGCTCCTGCCTGGGCTCCTCTCCACAGCCTACAGGTCTGGCCCGGAATCTGCTCCGGTAGGGGTCCTCCACAGGCCGCAGCCTCCATCAGTGCAGGTCCACCTGCTCCACCGTGGTACTCCATGGGCTGCAAGGGGACAGCCTGCTTCACCACGGGCCTCACCACAGGCCGCAGGGGGCTTCTGCTCCAGCACCTGGAGCACCTCTCCCCCTCTTCTTCACTGACCTTGGTGCCTGTGAGGCTGTTCCTCACTCCTCTGCCTCTCCCAGCTGCTGTGTGGCACAGCATTTTTTTCCCTGTCTTAAATCTGCTCTCACAGAGGCACAAACAACATCACTTATTGGCTCAGCTCTGGTCAGCAGTAGGGCCCTGACCAAACATCGGGCAGCTTCTAGATCCTTCTCACAGAAGCCACCCCTATGGCCCCCTGCTACCACAACCTTGCCACGTAAACCCATGACAATGGGGAACCCGTTCTGAAAGTTATGGAAGGAGTTTCATGACTTGGTGGCTTTGCTGGGGCTGCTGGAACCTAAGCCTAGCGTCCCAGGAGAAGTCATTCTTTTCTGTATTCTAGTGCCACAAACAGTTTTAGTTTCATTTAAGGAATCCATAATATCCCAGCAATTTATTTTCTAGTGTCTCTTTTTGTTGACTGAATAATGATACTTAATTTTAATATCAATTTAAGAGTTTTCAGCCTATCTCCCTTCTGAGGTTCCCCAGTTTACCAGCAGTAGCTGAATGAACCATTCAGATTTTTCTGACATTCTCCGCTGGTTTTCACATCAGGAGCACTAAATTCTGTACCAAAGTCAGTGAAGGTTCCCTGAGTGCTTACCTTAGTGCAGCTCCCCACAGGGACCTCTTGTACCCCCATCTAGTTGAACTTGGCTTCAATCTCTTTTTCAGTTTACATTTTTTTTAAGATTTGACAGTACCTAAGGGAATGAGTTACCTAATTCTCATTGAATTACAATGTGAGTTGCCTGAATAATTTCCTTGGACTTGTTTGAAAATTTCAGAGTCTTATTCTATTATTATTCACACTGCTGCATGTGTTTTGTAGCTAAAAATCCACAATGCATAAGTTTCTAGAATCATATTAATTACAAGAATATTTACTTATGGAGTCATATTTGTAAGAAGCTTTTGTAAACAAAACTCACACCTATATCAGGTTGTATGGTTTTTAAAGAGCATGACTGAAGACTAAGAAGATGGACACACAAGTTCACATAACATCTCCAGAACATGCAGTGGCTATAATTTCCACATACTGGCTTTTAAATGGGAAATGATGTAAAAAGTTGTGGCCAAGGACACACTTGAAGTTTCAGTATCTTATTCTGTACATTGAATATGTAAAAGTCAATGGCATTTGTCGCAATGCAGACTAATTTTCTGTCTGGGTTGTCCCCAGTTAATGTTTTTGTTTGTTTCTCAGCACTATGAATGAGAATGGGAAGCATGTATGTCAAGGGAATCATGTTCCCTTAGCAGAAAGGGAACGGGTACCTAAACGGTAAGTTTGCATAGCCCTATTTTATTTCCGAGGGACTTGTCAGTTCTAGGGTCAAAGCAGGATGCTAACTAGAGGGAATGGAGTGGAAAAGAAAGTTAGAAAGATAAAAGAAAGAGATGGAATCAATAAGAAAGGGTTCAAAGCATGTGTCTGATGAGCTCTTTTTAAGAGATAACATTGTCAAAGAATGAAACTGAGCTGGAGGGTAACATGCTACCTTGCTGTCCAGTCAGCTCACTAGAAAAGACTGTGTTTGCTTCAAAGCTCTGTAGAGACGTCTGATAGATGCCGTTTTCCATGATGTGTAAGAAATTCTGATGGAATTGAGTATTTTTGGTGGGCTGTATGGTGCTGAATTGTTCCCATTAACAAGGGGACTGCCAGAAATGGATGATCTCTCTGACTTTTTTTTCTGGAGATCAAGGTATTTTACACATTTGGTGTGAAAATAGCCCTGGTTTCTGCAAGGGAGGATAAGACAGTGGATAAATTAAGACGCTTTGGGATAAAACCCTGTTCCCCTGAATGGGAGAGATTCCGGCAGGATTAGTACAGTCATTTGCTGTGTTTCTGGGGTGATCCAATCTTTGTAACAGCACACATATTTTACAGCTGTTGAAAAGGCCTGGCACAAAAGGGTTATCACTTACATCACATTTTGTGGAGGGAAGCATTGAAGTCTGTCATTAAATCACATTTTCAGGCCGGGACGGCACGAGGTCTTTATTCTGGTTTGGCAAAGAGGGCGACCAGTTTTACAAACGGCCGTGGAAGTCTTCCCACCCGCCTTGAGGGGTTTGCGTGAGTGAGCTCTTTGACACCGGAGTGTCACCGCTGCGGAGCACGAGGCGCTTTGGGAACAGCACTCGCATTGCCTGTGTAAGCACCCCTTTAGAGCTGATCTGCCCTTGGTGTGGGACGTGAGCTGAGAGCAGGCACACAGCTCTCAGGGACCCAGCACCGCCAGACAGCCTCCGCCAAGACCCCAGGCGAGGAGTGGGCAGCACTCACCACGCACCTCTGCTTGCTGGGTAGGTCCTTGCTGTGCCTGTCCTTTGTTGAAGAAAATCTATTTTCCAGCCTGAGTCTGGCTTGTGAATCAACCCAAGTCTTCTATATCCTTGGATTTTTTTTGGCTCAGTCCTTTATTGGGTACAAAACGTGCATCTCAGAGTGAAAGGTCAATGATTCTTGGGCCTGGGCTGGCCCGGGATCAGCACAGCAGCTTTTTCCTTGACTGCAGTGGGGGGTGAATGTGTGGCCTGGTTTAGAACCTGGCTTTACATGCAGCTCAGGTTTAGATAGGGAAACCTTGTGTAGTGCAAGTCCTCTGTGAAATTAGGTGAGTCTATGTTGAAAGAGGCAATTTTTTGATTAAAAGAAAAAAAAAAATCTGATAAAAGCATGTGTTTGTTTTTGGAGAACAGCACGACAATGTGTATCGGTTTTATCTGTCAACAGCCATCACCTTGTCAGAGTTTGGCTGCTGTTGATTTATTACAACCTATGCGAATGTATAATTGGTAGGCTGGTCCTCAGATCTGCAGAGGAGAGGCACAAATTTGGAAGCCAGATGTCCCATGGTAATGCGCTAAGAGAAAGATAATCACCGAAGAGCTGAGGAGCCCTTCAACTCCTCGTTATTCTTACCTACTCTCTTAGCCTTAAGATTTATCAGCGTTTGTAATGAAAGCATCTAAAATGAAAAACAACTTATTAACTTCACTAAAGACACCATCTTCCACTCCCCACAAATAAATCTTTTATCGTAATCTGCACTGCGGAGTCCCAGCTTTTTAGTCAGAAGTGGTGGGGGGAGAATCACTGAGGCATACTCATTTAGCATCGCTGCCCCAATGCCTAGGATAACCTTCACAAGGAGAAAGGACTTTGGAGTTGGAAATTTCCTGGTGAAACAGCGCGTGCGAGAAAGTACTATTGTCATTTGTGGAGTTCAGGGATTACTCCTGGAGCTATTTCTTCAGGGGTTTCTGGTATTTCTGTGTTAGTACTGAAGGCATTCAAACTACTCGTGGAGGTGTGGTCTGTCCTCCGCGTTTATATGGCCAGGCCTTAAAATCTTGATAGAAGCAGCATTGTATCTGAAGGGAATGTCTTTCAGAGGAAAGGCAGGGTACTAGTCCTGGTAGAGCACTCCTCCAGCTGACATGAAGGAACAATGACATCTAAAATGCTGATTTGTACTTGTAATTCACTATTGATCATAGTGGGCTTCATGGTGTTTGGGTTCCATGAGGAGACCGTGGCTTTTCAAAGGTCATGCTATGAACAAGAAGCCGGCTCCTCGTGTTGGAGTACTGGCTGGTAGAGGGCAGAGCAGTGAAAAGCTTCAGGAGGCTGCCGGGGCCTTCTGCAGAGAGTCCTCTTGGAACGGGAAGTGTGGACAGGAAGGCAGAGCCTTCCTATAGGCTATAGAGCCTACCTATAAATTATCATTTGTCTTTGCCCTCTAATTCAGTCCTGATCTGGAGAGAGGAGAAACTATATGTCATTAAATGAGTCTTAGTGGGTTCATAGACCAGGTGATGTACATCCCCTATTTGCCTCAGACAACTACATGTACATCTTTGTAATGTGATTAGGCCGTCATACGGGGCACAGAACAATTTATTATTCTGCCTGAGAGTGCCATGTTCCTCTTTTAAAAAATTGTTACTCCTGGAGTCGGCAATTACTTTAGAATAAATTTACCAAAGACAAAATTGTGCCTCTTGGGTCAGGAAATGACTTCCCTGTTTTTTCTTGAAGAGACAAGGTGTTTATTAAAGACCTCCTTAGTTTACTGTGTTGGGTTTTTCACTTTGAATAATTGTCCAATTAAATATAATTTGGAAGTCCATGCTAACCTACTGCTTGCATTGTGCAAGTAAGAATATCTCTGAAAGATGTGCATTAATAAATCCCACTGAGCCCTATCTCTTTTAAAAAATGGCTCTTTTTGTTTAATTTTTAGATTTTTTTTAAAAGGCCTCTATGCCTTACACTCAGAAATGCTGCTGTTTTCACACAAATAATTTATGCAGTTCGTTCTTTCAAATGCTAAAGAAAACAGTTCTATCATTTATTGTAAGTTAGCTTATTATTATCATTATTTTTAACCTTTTGTTTAGGTTTGTAAAATATGTCACAGTCTAAAACTTTACACATTCACATACTCAATTTTTTTTGTCTAGGGACTTCTATCCCTACTTGCAAGGAGAAAATAATATGCAGTTAAGTGGATTTAGAACTGGAGGTTCCTTATAACTAGGAAAAAAAATTGAAATTATTTTTATGAAACAGACACTTAATGTAGACTTTTTCTTGCCCCCCCCCCCCCCTTTTTTTTTTGTAGTGGAAGATAGTTGATAATTGATTCCAAGCAGGTGAAATAGTTTGTACTCTGGAGAACTAACAAATTTAAGTAATCAGAACAACTTGAAAAGTAATTAAATGTGGAAATCAGGTGGAGTTCTGAAATCCAAGGTGGAATTGATCAATAATAAGAGAGATGGTAGAAAGATAAAGAAAAATAATGTTTCCTAACACAGCCCATTCCATCGAGATATAGCCATCCTTGGCCAAGCAGACTGGAGTATAAGACAGGGAGGAGGACCTCTGTTTTTTTCCGTAAGCATGACAAGTTTTGACATTTATCTACCAGGATCTACGTCACTCCAACTCATTTTTTCTTAGAGATATGGGGCTTTTATTCCTAATAGGAATGAGTATTGTTTAGCCAAACAATATAATTAATAAAGATGTTTAGAACTGGGGAAATATCAAAATAGATGGGGGGGGAGGGGGGATTTTTATCTCATTGACATATTAAAATGAGTAGCCATAAATGCCATAAAACGAATACCTGAAAATATTTTATACTGTTGTAGTTACACTTTTTATGGTAGTTATCATTGCCATTACTGTATTAAAAATATCATTTTGTTTTGATATAGGTAGGAACAGACGTGACATTAAATTGACATTAAGATTGAAATTAACTGCCTCCTGTATGTCCTTTATATTCCGTCTGCCTTCACCCTCCAGAGAAACATAAAGAGTTGGAAATCTTATTTGCCTTTCCTAGTCTATCAATGTACAGGACGCACAATTAATATTGAGGTCAGTAATACAATCTGCTGTTTCCCAGGAGTTAAGATCCAAGAATCATCCACACACAAGCCTCAGCCAAGTATTTTCAGTCTGTGGCATCCAAAATAAGACAGAAGTTGATGAATACTGCCCTCTTCAATACAGCACCATCCATGGGCAGGAGGGTGCGTGTAATTGCATATATGTATATACATATATCTTTAGAGATCTGAAGTAGCTCATAAAGTTCCAGCTGAGCTGGGAAGCTGCTGAATTTCATTAAATATTGACTGGAACAGAAGAGAAGTAGAAGTGGACTTCTGTTATGCGGTATTTTTATAACATAATCCTTCAGGAAAGAGTCCGTGCAGATAAAGGGCTTGGTTTCATCGTAAAATCGGGAGGATTGTGGTGTTCTATGTGTGGAAATACCTGGGCTTTACCAAACGTTATGACAAAATATCACACCTTGCTTTGGGATAAAGGGCAAGTGATTAGAAGCTGCCATTATCCGAGCAATGCAGTCAGGTACTGTAGCAATTCTGAGGCTAGAACCCGTCTTTCTTCTCCAACTTCTACATAAGCATCTACTTCACAGCTGTTTAGCTAAGTGATTGTACTTTGAAGTTTACAAGAGTGCATGAGGGGGAGGCACTGTATCTCTGTCTATGCTGAAAAGTCCTGCATGAGCTGTTCTTTCGTTAATAAGCTTATTCAGGTTCTCAAGGTTAGGTGGATTATGGCTCTACTTCCCTGAACTGAGCAGCAAGTTTCTTAGTTGGTGTGTAAGAACTTGCCCATGCCTCATGTCACTGAGATGCACTAAGTAGCTGCCTGAAGAGCAGTAACAGGTTTCCAGAAGGGATTTTTGTAGGGTTGGAAGACGGGTGACAGCAATTTGCTATTACGGATTGTAGATCTTCACCGTCCATCAGTGGGGGGGGCATTGCAAAGGTGTGTGGGGACTAATAATGTCTAACACAATTTTTATCAGAGCGGGGAAAGAAAGGAATTGGCATTTTGGCTTAACGAACCACTTACTTCTCTCAAAATACAATTTGTTTCACTGCATATCAGCCCTTTCAGGACCACTGTTAGCCAAACGGGTAATCAGTTTGTTACTGTAGACAATGCTGGTGCTTGAAATCCTCAGGCTGTGTGTATTGATAGTTGTTACTTTTTAATGGTTGGGCCAGTTGAAGACGTACAATTTTTCAGTTTCTAAATTAGCACAGTCTGAGCCAGTCTAGGATAGTTTAATGGACAAGTAAATAGAGGCAAAAGCCCTGTTGCTGCTCCCTCATGTTGCTTTTGGACCCATTTATACAAGGTTAGGATTGATTATGAATCAGATGATATTTTTTTTAGTAATTTTAAGTTCAAGCACAGGCAACGACGAGTAGCCAACAGACCTAGCAGTTTGCGCAGCCAAGGGCCACGAGGATGATTAAGACTTTGCAGTGGTGCAAGATGACAGGACAAGAAGCAACGTGCACAAGCAGAACACGGGAAAATCCATTTTCACGTAAGCAGGAACTTTTGTACAACTTTTTGCAGGAGGGTGATCAAATTCACTAGCACAGGTTGCCCAGAGAGCTTGTTGAGTCTCCATCCTTGGAGATACTCAGAACCTGACTGGACACAGCGCTGGCTGATGTGCTGTAGGTGGCTCGGCTTTGAGCAGGTATCAGTAGAAAAGCCAAAGGGGAGCAGTGCTAACATTTCTGCTCGCTGTGCACCTCTGTTGTAACAGGAGGGCAGGATTCCAGGCCTCTTCAATTACCTGGGACTCCTCAATACCAGCTTCTGTGCTAAACAGCACTTTTACTTTGCAGATGATCAAGATTTTTTTTTAAAAGTTGGTAGTTTAAAGGAATTTCCTGGGCAGCAGCTCTGCCTGATAGTATGCTTTAAATAGTTGCTAGATTTTCAATCCAGTCTCCATTTAAGTTCTTAAATTACAGTTTGTACAAAAAGGGGAGCTGAAGTTCTTACTTTATTTAAATGCTACCCTTTATTCAACAAAACAGCTGAATGTATTTAGCACTAACTCCATGCCTGGCTGTAGACGCTTTTTAAAATGGAGGACAGCAAATTTTGACCCAGTACTAAGGTCTAGTCACAGTTGCTAAGCATTTGTTTGAGGACAGAGGTTGTCTTAAACATTTCTCAGAGCTTGTAGGGGTCCTGCTGGGTACTGGAGTTCATTTGTTGCCTTGTCGTGAATGTGCTTGTGAATATGCGTGTGGCTTTACACGTTTTCTTCTCCTTAGGTAATGAGATTTATGCTACCTGATTACAAAAGAAATGTGCAAGTCAGTGGTCCGTCCTCTAAATGGTTTTGGTTTCTGAGCGTGGATGAGGAGAGCATGGAAAATGGGCTGGAGTTTTGTATGGATTTCTGCTCTTGGGCAGGTGTGCTGCTTAGATCTGCCTGTGAACGTGGAAATCGTCCGTCTCTGTTTATGCAGGGTTTATGAATCATGCACAACAGTATTAATTACTTTCTCATAAAGGTGCTTCTGAGAGAGTTATATTTCACTGGGGCACCAGGAAGTGTGAATTACTGTTCTTTAAGAAAAGTTGAAAGGCTTGGAGAGTATGTAGATGGGATGGTAATTCAGCTTGTTGAATGATTTGGGGAGCGAAATGAAACGCGGAACCGAAATGGCAGTCAGCACATGCAAATTCTCTGCCTTGCTCTGCTGCCAGCCTGGGACTAGCAATAAGATACCTGCTGTAAGCTAATGAGCTGAGAATCAGAGGCAACGATGTCAGTGGTTATGAGCTGTCCACGTTATATGGCAGTGGAAATGGCTCTTGGATGCACACGATGAAGTCTTGCTGGTAGAGAAGACGGCGTTGAATCGCCTTGTAAGGCGTGCCTCAGCCATACAGTTGTGGTTGCCCATGTTTAAGGACTACTTGGGTGTGGAAGAGATGCAGAGAGGCAATGAAGATGACAATGGAAATGGAGAGCCTAACCTTGTCTTGCTTAGCTCTGCAGAACACAAGCTTGGAGGAAGACAGTATTTTTTGTCAAGGGCAGACACTGGGAGCTGGTAAGAGCAGTTTAAATTAGGGGTCAGTGCTGGCTCAGGAATGGATGGGTATGAACTGAACATGGAGATAATGGTCTGTAAATAAGGAGATCTTTAATCATCAGAACAGCCTTAGCGAGAGTGACTGGCACAAATGACCAAAGTAACTTTGAGATGGACCAGGTAGATCTGAGAAAGGGATTCTGCGATGCCCTCTGCTACGGAAGGGGGAAGGCGACTCCCTTACCTGTGAGGTCCCTGGCAGTCCTGGGTTCTTACCTCCCGGGGCTTTGGGCGCATTTCCTTTGAAATCGGGTCTTTATGCTTTGTTCCAAACTGGTGGTCTCTTGCTACCATCTGTCACCTGCATCAGGACTAAACGGTGCCTTACGCTGCGAAACGGAGAACGTGTGATTTGAAAGTTAATGCGCTATTTGTTCGGGGTATTTGCATTTTTGTGCTTGATGCTAGCGGAAGGTACAGCCCTAGATTCTTCCTCTGTGGGCTATGATTCACCTTCATTATAAATATTTCACATCAGCCTCATGTTTAATGATGCTGTTGGAAGGAGGAACATCTGGATTCTTCTACCAGGTGCTGTAGCTGGATCTTATGAGCTGTATGCGTTGCTTTTACTGTCTATATTAAAAATTAAAACAGGGAAAATAGGCCTAAATTCTTCTGAACAGCCAGTCTTGAAATTACTATATTAGATTATTGTGTAATTCCCACTACTGCAGTATTTGAATAACGCCCTACAATATTCATGTGTACCTAGAGGACCTGATGTACTGAAGAGATAAACGATGTGTTCAAGGTTATACAAGAAGCCTAAGGTGGAAGAAAGCCTGATGGTGTCTCTGGGTATCTCTGGCTAGTGCTGTGGCTACTGGGCTTGATCCCCGTCACCGGTCCTTTGACTCTTCTTACGGAATCATCTCCAGTCTTGATTCTTGAGGAAATTTCTCAGTTACAGAGCAGGCCATTCATTTGACAGCTTTCATACATCCAGAAGACGTGGCCTCCTGTCTGACTGTGCTTTTTCTGTTCTTCATACTGATCCCTGATTCCTGTAGTCAAGTACTATGAACAACGTGCTATCTGCCACTGAAATATTTACGCGTGCTGCTTGCAGTGTTTTGTCTTCCCTCAGTATTGCTGTGGACCTTCTCATCAGTGAATATACAGTATTCACAATATAAAGTATTCACAGGAATGGGGAGCACAGAGGTGATGCAGGGCTTGGTGCTAGCCCGCTGGGTGAATTTTGACTAAAAGCATCATTTACTTGGATGGATATTTGTGGGAAGAACTATACTGAGATATCCCCCAAGCCCCATCCGTAGTGATATCAGAATTACTTTCTGAAATGAGGTAACTAGAGGCCAATATAAAACTTGTATGTCAAGAAAGTTAAAATTCCTTCTGCATCTTCTGAGATCAGTTTTTACGTTTTTTTTCACAACTAGTTTTAAATAACTAAAAATATATTTACTGGTATCTAAATGTCTCATTAAAAAACACTAAAAGTCTGCTGCTGATGATCTCATTTCCTGGAGTTTTATATGGTTAAACTACTGGCGATCTAGACTTCTCCCTTTACCCTGTAAAATTGATGCTGATTTTGTGTGGTGGAGGCTGAACGCAGGCAGAGTGCTTTGCGTGGAGTGTCGAGAACCACTGGAGAAATCCAGCTCGTTACAGTTGTGATGAACTGAGGGGATGGTAATGAGACAGTGGTGGGTTTATTATGTTAGCCTTAGTTTGCTGGTGCAGTCTGCTCCTAGTAGGTGTAGTTCAAATCCTTTAACGGAAAACAAAGTCTTTTAAACCCTGCACTTTCAGCAATTCATTTAACAGGGAGTGCTTTGAAATTAGTCCTTGGATATCGTGTCTTCAATTTACGTCCTCGGTGCAGTCAGCACTTAATATATCCCTTTCAGAAGCAGATTGTCACTGCAAAGTGTCTGTACACATTCTATCTAATTCATCCGCAGAGGTCCCACTGCATTTCAATTGTGTCTTTTCTATTGCTTTTAGGAGCAAAGCTTGGGGTGCTGCACATTCTTGCCACCTTTTTCCACTTCACTGAAATCTTTCACTTGATTTAAAAAACCCTACACAACTAAATTGATTCAGTAAATCCCTTTTTCATGTACAGTAAGTGGTTTGGTGTAAGGCACAAAAATCTTTCTACTTTTACACTTCCTTTCATTTCATACAATTGTCCTTAGAAAAGTAAGTCTATAAATGAGGAAAAAAAAAATACAAAGTGTAGCCAAGTTAGAAGGAAAAAGTTTTAACTAGCTTTTTTGTCGAGCTTCAAACAATGCTTTCTGTGATTCTGACTTTGTGGCCAGTGTCTGTTTACATTAATTCATCATTAACTATATGTATTTATCAGGGCTTGCAGCCATCGCTGGCCTATTTGATACTTCTCTTTTTAAACAAAAACACCCTTAGAAATTGATACCGTGGCCAAAATGGTATTCATAAAAAATTTAAGAAAGAGCTCTCAGCGTTAAAAAAGAAAAAAAAAAAATTTTTTTTTTGAAGGAGCTGAAAAGAAAAAGGTCTTGGAATTACAAGCAGTTAGACTTGGGTTTTTGCGTAATGACTCCTGGTATCCCACTGTGAGAAGACTTTCCCCAGCTTCTCGTCTGCATTCTTCCTCGTTCCCTGCGGGAGAATGAGTTGGATTTGTCTGCCATATTCACAGCAATCGAGGTGATCCAGGTTGAAAGAAAATCAATAAGATGTGTCCATTTATGCCTCACAAAGGAAGAAAGGTCTAAAGAACAGACATGGGACGTGATTCAAGCACCAGAGACTTAATAAGACTTCTACTTGTGTTTGAAGGGGATGGTAATTTATATTTTACTTTGAACTTTTTTTTATGCTTCATAACTATTGGGATTCGGGCTGACATGGGAAGCAAGGAAAAGAAGGTTTGATGCTGTCTTAGAAGACCTAACCCATTTGGGAAGGCCATGCTCAAAAGTTCAAAAAATTTTGTTTTAGAAAAGATTAAAGAGACATCGTATCATCATACTGATTTATCGCTATTGATAAAACTGGTTTAAAGTATTTTGGATTGGGGTACAATAAAAAAAAAAGTCTTTCTTTCTTCGAGAACAGCTGCAAGTTTCTCATTATTGGCCGTCTTTTCTGCGCGTTTGATATCATTTTGCTTAGAAATAGAGGAGCAGTCATAATAGGTACCCTTGTGCCACTCGAAGCTTTGTCAGGGCAGCTCCCCAAAAGTGGTTGTTGTTCCGCTTGATGTCTGTCATGTTCTCCACCAGGGTCCTGATGTCCCAAGGGTGTACTCTGTCAGCCCTCAGCAAAAATGCTGGCTCTGCTTTAGCGCAGGTTGTTTTTTCAAGCCATTCTTGTGGTGTACTTTTGCAAGTGAGATGTAAGCGTGCTCTTATTCAGCAGGAATTAGGACCTGAGGGAGTTTAAGAAACAAAACCCCCAAAAAAACTTAAAATAAACCGAGACAGGCTGCAGGCTTGGGTCTAGTTATTGCAATCTTTTTGTCGTAAAAGACAAAAACAGGCAGCCCATCTTACCAGAGGAGTAAATGGCCTCAAAAATTACGTTTCAGCAAGCCATGAAATGAGCGCTTGCTGATCAATGAGGTAGCACGATAGCATGGGGGATGAGGAAGTACTCCTCCTCCTCCTCCTCCAAGTGTCTTGGCTGTGCGTTCCCGTTGAAACGAAGGCCGACGCTGAGCAGACCCCAGGTGGAACGGCCGAAACGGCGGCGGTGTACCCGAGGAGAGGGAAGCCATGCCCTGAAACCTCACTGTTCTTGCTCAGCAGCTCTTTAACCAAGTTTCAATTATCAGAGATACTTCCAGGAAGTAAATTGTGCTTCATGCTTTATGCAGGATGAAGTTGAAGGTGTAAAGAGGATAGAGACAGATTTAGAGCCCACTTTAAGGGTATGCAGAGGTTTATCATTATTAAACCCACCATTTGTTCCAAATCAGCCCCTTTTCACTGAATCTTTGGCAGATTTTTGCGGTGTCATCTAATTTTGAGTCCTTTCAAAATAAATTGCGGACTGAGTTTGAGAAGCATTCCGACTATTAATGGATTTTTTTTTTTTTTAGGGCTTAATTGGTATCAAACAAGATTTTAGTGAACGCTGCCAAGTGTGCCCGTTGCATCGTTAAATGAGCAAAGCTAGCATTTAACTGAGATTGACTTACACCGCTGTCCTTTGCGTTCAAGAACTGTACTTAAAGGGGGTGAGATCAGAATATCAAAGCAGCCCGTGCAATGTGCAGTCACTTTTTAAAAAAAAATATATATATATATTCAAGTTTCCTTTGTATTCGTTGCGGAATTACCACTATTAAAGCGATTAATAAATAGTAATAATTAAAAAAAAAAAAAAAAGAGAGATGCTAAAAGAGCAATTGTACTGGGCCGCATGAAAAGCCCCGTGGGCCACGCTGTATCGCCTGGGAAGGAAATGTAAAAATAATCCCAGCAAATTGGAAAGGGATTGGTGGGAGCGGCTGAACGCCCTGCCACGCGGCGTGCGATCGTGCGGTTTACAGTCAGCCCCTTTGCCTCAGAGGCTCTAGGAGGTGTTTTAGTACCTCATCTGCATAACAAAGCGGGTACCGACTGGTGTGTCCTGCCCACGTCTGCCAGGGGTGCAGGAGAGGCGCGGGGAGCAGGGGCTGCTCCATGAGGCCACCACCAGCGAGCGCCGTGCCTGGCACCGGGCTTCCCCGGCCACCCGGCGCTGGTGGGCTGGTGCCAGCGGCAGCCTCTCTGTGCTGCCCATGGAAACACGAGCAGTCATTCTGCTGAAGGGTCCCGCTGGAGAGGACCTAGTTTCTTGGCACCTCGCTTGTTCTCGGGGCCGAAGTGGATTCCTGTCTCATGAGGCCACCAGGACAGGACGTGGGAGCCTGAGGGCGTTTCTGCCCGGTCCTTTCCGGAGCTCTTGGCAAAAGAGCAGTGGAGCTGGTGGACCACCCTGGTCACTGTGCTGCTGTTCTCCCTTCCTCCGGCAGCTCTGCTCCGCTTCCACCGAGCTCTTTCTTAGAAAGAGTCTCCTAATGAGTGGTTTAAATAAGAATCTCGGTGATGAGGGCTCTGCACGTTCTCCACTTCTGTATGCTGTTAACAGGTAGACAAAATCTCAGCAGTCCCCTGTGTAACGTGTGCGGGCACTTCTGTCTCTGGAGCACCGGGTACTTCTCTGTGACGAGGCGTTTGCCACGCTGAGGTCCTGGCCCACAGACAGAGCTCCCCACTGCTGCCCCAAGCACAGGGAGGAAAAATATTCATAGAGCCGGGCTCATGATGAAGAGTAGGCTCGTATGCTTCCCGGGAGCTTTTAGCTGAGACTGGAAGTTTCCCCTGGCTCCCGAGGAAACCATTACGTCTCCGTGTAGTATCCACCGAGGAAGGCCATCGTAGGACTGTGTGTTGGTAGTGATCCCTGACTCTTTGGTTGATTCTGGCGAAGATTTTAAAGGGAAATGAGGTGGTTGAGGTTTAATGACGTGTTTCTTGCTTTGCTGCAGCATTTCTGCCTCAAAGTGGCAAAAGCTTGACTGAATAATGGGATGTCTATTAAAACAAAGAAACCAAAAAAGGCAAAAAAAAAAAAAAAATGCACGCTTCTACTCCCCAAAACTTCAAGTAAGAGCTGTGAGAATTATTTTTTCTTTTTGTCAAAAAGAAACTCTCATTGGAATGCAAATTTTGATTTTGATTATCTGTCACGGCCTGCTTTGAAGTTTTTCAGACAAAAATAAATATCTCCATAACAGAGAGGATTATAGTAGTCTTGTTTAGAATCATCTGACTAAGAGTGGCTTCTAATCTCAGAATATATAAGGTTTTATTGAGGCCACCGAGACTTTGAAAGAGCTTGACTCTCTTCTGTTTTGTAAATTTCCTATAAATGGTTTAATAAGGTTTTTATTTCGGCCAAAAAAAAAAAAAAAAGGAAAAAACCACCAAAAACAACGAGGACTAAAACAATTCCATCGACCATATTGTTGGAGAAATATAAAAGACATATAATTCAATTTAAATAAATCTGTAGCTAGGTTATATCATCCTTATCTCAGTAAAAAGTATTTTCTCTTAGAATCCTAAATAAATATATAAATATCTGAGACTTGGCTTTGAAGGCTTCGCTTGGATAAATCAGGCTTTGGCAGCTCTGTAATTCATGAAACAATACCTCTAGCTCTACTGGAATGGGAGTGGGATGTTTCAAGCTTTATGATTCTGTTCAATTCTGGAGCGTTAATGGGGCTATTTGTAAAGAAAGAAATATAATGAGTTATCACAAAACACAGCAAGAACTCTAGAAAGGGGCAGCCTCCCATCCATCACCCATTCTAGCGTATTCACAAAAGAACAGGGCAAGAAATCTTGTGAGGACAGTGGGGAATTTTGCTTTTACTCTAACCTGACTTTCACAAATTGTGATGGGCCTGGAACATTATTTTCTTTATAAAATGACCCCAACCCGATCCTAAATTCAAAGTGGGAGTGTGGGAAACACAGAGCGTGGAGGGTTTTTATTTTTCTCCTACTTCCTCCTACATTATGCTTTGAGAGGATGCTACCTTAATTAAGATTTATTTATGAAATAACAGCAGTAGATCATTTTTATCTGATATAGAGGCTAATTCGGGATGCCGACGTTGCCATATTTCTATAGCACCTTCTTGCAGGGCTATAAGTAAAGTTACCTGTCGTTTCTGTTCTGTTCTCCTCTGTTCTGGAAGTTTATGACTAAACCTTGAAAAGTTCTTACGGGTTCACACTTTGACATATGAGATGGGAACCTGAGAACCATTTTTATTTTAAACATTAAAAAAAAAAAAAGCAAAACCACACTGAGAAAACCACACCGAGCTCTCTGTGTGTGTGTGTGTATTTTTTAGTGTCGAAGCAGCACAAAGAGAACCAAAACTTTAAGTGGAGTGTGTTGTGATGTAGCTTTAGTCCTGTCCTCTCACATCACACTCAGAATCCCTAACGAAGCCCGAGACAGTTTTTAGTCAATACGGTTTTTAAGAAGGACTGAAGGTTTTGCCCCAAAGTTGATGAGATAATTAATGTATTTCATAGCGTAGTCCAGAGATGGCGAAACAGCTCGGAGTAATGAAATGAAACACGCATACCAAAACAAAGGGCACAGCAGGAAATAGTTTAAAGTACATGATAACCAATTTTCACATTATAAGCTTTTACATCTCTCCTTCCATATTTCCCATTATAAGAGGGCCTGTTGCTTATTAAAAAGGAAATTGAGATGTCACTAGCTGTGGAGGAGCAGATCCTCAGGCAGCATAAATCAGTCTAGCAGCGCTGCAGTCAGGCTCAGCGGCTGTGGATCTGACTCGGGATCCATTTGGCACAATAGATCATTTTTAATCCACAGCGATGGAGTCTTACTTTTCAACCTTCCTGCATTTTGAAACCTGGAAGGCGAAGGGGGCCTTTTGGAGCTGCACCAGATAGGAACCACAGTTGTGCACGCTAATGGCAGAAGCTTTAGGAAGAGCGCAGGGAGCATCCCATCGCTCATGATGCTGGAGTGGGCTGCGTCCCAAAGACCCTATTGCTATACTCTGCTTTCCTTGGGGCCATTTCCCTCAGCAGTGTAATTCCGATGCCTAGGCATATCTGCCTTGGTACCATCTGGCAGATATTGGCAAAGGAACAAAGACTCGATGTTTCTCTCAGCTCGCCCGTGGGAGAGAGACTGTCTTCGTTATGTACAAGGAGATATGTGAGGAGGAAACTGTTCGCAACTGAAGTGTTTTTTCATCTGAACACGGTAAAAACTTGCCAATTTCATGCACAGACCACGTTATTACCTACGTGCACCAAGCCGTTTACAAGAAATGAACCTCCAACCTTACGCTGCATCATTTCGCCACGTGAGATTCACTGTGCTGGTTCCCCTTCTCCTCCCTGCCTCCCTAGTTTTTCCCCAACCTAAACCAGGAGGCAAAGGGAATCATTCAACCTCTTATAGCATGACAGAAGAATTTTAACATTTAAAGAACATAGGAGACTTGACCCTCTGTGAGGGAGGTATCTGAATGGTGCACTTCTGACTTGCCTTGGGTGCCCTCCCAGGGCGTACAGGGCCTCTGTCCTTCCTTTTTCTGTCGGTAACAGTGAGGGACAAACCAAAGCAAAACTTCTCCTGCGACTGCACTGCTTCCAGGACAATGCTGAGGCTTTTGCTGCCTGGGGTGTGATTAGGTGGCGTGCCCATTGATCTCCTGTCTCTCAGAATTTCTGCAGATCTACAGTCCTGGCCAATATATTTTTCAGTGATGTGTCCCTCGTGTTTTCCAATGAGAGAATTATTTCAAACTTGGGCTTTATGGGATTATGCTCTCTACAGTATATAGGTATATCAAGGTGTACATGAGAAATGACTTGCATGCCTTGACTCTTTAACCATCCCCTGAACGCTAATGAAAATAGGCTCAGCTGTCATTCATCAAGTACTTGGCTCCACGGAAGTAAGAGGAATTCACACATGGACGTGAAAGGTTATGTCAAAGCGTTCAGCATGCTGCATCGTTTTGAGACAGCCATTTTGCCATGTGCCATAAGGCCAAGACCACGATGCACGCACATGTGAAACACTTGATTTCATGGTATCACAAAGCAGGACTAGACAGGCTGGTGCACTTGGCCTGTAGAGTCGGTGGCACTTCAGTGCCCTGAACAAGGTTGTTCGGAACTGTTTTCTGCAGAAGGATATAACCTGCCTTCCACGGCCATCGAGGTCTTTGGCTCTGGATGGGGAAGACAAGACTTAAGCAGATTCATCCTTCCGTAGAACAGCAAGCTGAAACCTCTGCGCCCTTCTCACTGATGCCGAGAGGTTACAGTTTGCACAACTGTAAAGCTATGCATGTTTTCAGTCTGTCAAGTACTGGACTCAGTGCAGCTCGTGCTACCAGTCTTCACCCGGCGTCTGCAAAGAATTTTCTTTTTCCTTCAGGAATTACTTGAAGAACATTTAGTTGCTAGTGACCATCACCATATTATTTGCCTTCCAGCCTTCTCTCCCCAGCTAAACAATGTATGCTGCAGTATTTTTGCAGTTTTGCTGCTGATGCCATGCTCGATATAACCACCTGTGAGGCTCTTAAATGAGCCAGTTGAGGGGCTCTTGTGCACAGCATCTCATCGACCATTTTTCCCATCAAGGCATAAGGGGAGAAAGATCCCATTTCTGTACAGACTTGGAAGGAATCCAGAGCAATACTGGATCTCTCCTGTGTCAGAGGAAATGCTGTTGACTCTTGTTTGCCAGCAACCAACCTTTTAATTGTAGATTATACAAACCTAAAAGGCTTCTAGCTGCGGTGGCAAAAAAAAAGCCAGGCCATATGCTGAGCCACCTGGTTGTGTGGGGGAGCTGCGTGTAAAGCCCCATGGCCAATGAAAGGAGATTGTTCAGGTGGCTTTGAGGAGGAGGCAGGCAGGATTGCTTTATACATTATACATTTCTCGGGCAGAGGAAGCATATTAAGCCTACTGAAGGAGAGATTTCCAAGTCAAAGTTTTATCGGTCACTTATATATACGGTGCAACCTCCTTCCTTCTTGCCTTTGGGGGAAAAATGTTTTCTTCTTTTGCAAGTTTTGAGATACTTTCAGAGCCCCGCAGAAACCATGTGGGACGAGAAAGGATTTGGATGCATTTAGAAATATTGCAATATAAACACTGAATATAGAGGATATTCCTCTTCCTTTGATTTATGAGGACTAAAATATAACTTCTGGCTGCAGCCAACATTTTGAGGCAATTATATAGTACAGGGGGAATAGGAATGTGCCCTAGGTCTTTGCCCAAATGCTAAGGAATTGAAGCTGCTTAGAGATGCTGTGTAGGAGTTCAGTCCAAATTGTTTATTTTTTCCTGTCAGACTCTGTCAGGGTTTTGAATCTGGTCTCTGTTGTCTCTGCGCAGATCACAGTAACGCTCCCAAAGCCAGCTCGAACAGCCCTTTGAGGAATATCCTGCTGTTCGCTGCTTTTCCAAGCAACGTAAAGCTACTGAAATGGCTTTTTGTTCCCCCACCGTGCCTCGTCTCATGCCTTTTTCCCCTCCCACAGCGTGATAGCTGATACGAACGGACACGTGTGAAGAAGTGTTTCCGACAAGGTGCGGGCAGCTCAGGCTGCGCCCCGGTCTCCCCTGCGCAGAGCAGTACTTAGGCCTTGGGCACTGCCCCGGTTCCCGAGGGCCGAGGGGGGTCCTGAGGCGTGCTGAAGCTCCTGGGGCTGACGGTGCTTCTTCTTCCTCCCTGATATGCCGCAGGCCCGGGCGTCGCATCTACACCAAGGCCTTGCCGCCTCATCCGTGGTTCAGTGGGGCCTGGCCCATGGTCCATGGCCCATGGCCCGCAGTGTTGGAGGATGGCTGCCACTGTGCCTCCCATGGCAGGAAGGTGCCACCGGCCTCCTCGTGGCTTGGCGGAGAGGTGGCGGCTCCACTCGGCCCCTAGAGGAAGAAGGCCAGCTAGAAAAAGTCTGGTCTGGGTGCAGTAGGGAAGCAAATCCATCCGTCTGAGTAGTCTCTGGGGCGGGGGGCCTGCCACTGACAGCCAAATTCTTGGCATGGGGCTGGTGTCGCCAAGAGCTGCCCTCTCAGAAGGGCTGTGTGTGGTTGCCAGGAGGACGCCGGAGCCAGGAGAGCTGAGCTCCTGTCTGAGACCTTCCCTGGTGTCTCTGGGTTTAGCTTTCGCTGGCTGAGGCCCCCCAAAGTACTTAGCATAAGTAAAGTTTTCAAAAGCATGAGTAACGTAGGAGGTTAAAAGGTATTTTCCAAAGTGACGTCTTTTCAAAGTGCCTGATTTCCCGTGATTTTCAGTGAGGTCTGGGGGGATCTCGAGTCATCGGGCTGCTTTGCTGAGGGGCCCTGCTGACGGCAGCGTGGTGCATCGTCGGCTGGTACCCTGCCGATGCCAGCTCAACACCGAGTGGCTCGGGAGGACACAGAGCCCTGTCGGCAGGCAGTGACAGGGAACTTCATCCTGTCCCTTCCTGCAGGGGGTCCCGAGGCCGCACAGCTCCTCTGGGTTTCTGGGGGAGCTACCTGGGGGTACAGCGGGAGGAGGTCGGGCGGGCTCCTTTTCGAAACGTCTGTTTTCTTCAGGTGTCAGTGAAAGGTTTTATAGCAAGTGTTGCTCTGACAATTTGCCATGTTTTCCTGCTTTTCTTATTTTGTTTCATTCACTCATTTGTTCTGGTTTGCAGACAGGGTCTCTCTATTTTTATTAACTCATACAGGTATAGCGTAATATACAAAAACCCTCTCAGTGTACAAGTTGTGGGTTTCTTATGTGTATCTTTAGTGCTTGAAACAGTCATGCAAAGCACTGAGATAAATACCTTGCTGAATTGTGGGCTCACAGAGGGAGAGATGCACATGTTTAGGAGGAGGAAGGGCTCAGCATTTGCATTTGGATGCATGTCTTAGGGCTTCAGAGCTCTTTAGACTCCTGAGTGGAGCAACTCCAAAGTTCAAAGCGGTGTGATTTTGGTAGTTTTTTTTTTCTTTTTTTTTCTTTCTTTTTTTTTTTTTTTTTTCTAAGGCTGCTTCTTCAGGGCATAAAATATTCTGCCCTGAGTGCATGTACATAACTCTCACTGGCCTTAAAAGAAGTTACATGCCTACATCAAAGGAAGGATTTACCCCATAATGATTCATCGTGAGCCTGACAGGCAAACACAACAGTGGAGAGCTCACAAGTCAAAGCTCCTGAGCCAGGGGGATGGCAGAGTTCAGATCTCTGCTGATCAGCCACATTGCAGCTCTGATTTTCAGCAGTTTCTAATTTTTGTAATTGTTTAAGTATAGGAGGGATCAAACCACGTGTTCCCCATCTGGCAGGAGAGATGGCAGGAGTGAAGCGAAGGAGATAGCCCGGTAACATCTCACTCGGGGGGTAAATCAGGGTCAGCTCAAATGGCGATGCTCTTTTTTTTTTTTTTTTTTTTTCCTGGAAAGTGGATCTCCTTATCCCTGGTGTTAGGCTGGAGACACAAAGCTGTGATATTCTAAAGCAAATCAGAAATACCTTTTTATTAAACGTGACTGCAGAAAGTCCTGGGAAGGAATGTGTTAATGACTGGTGATTGAATGCAGTGGTTTGCAAGCTCTAAGCAGCTTTAGTGTCTCCTACCACAGCCCTGATTTAAAATTCATAAATGCTAATCCTCCATAATTTACGGTTTAAAAAGCAGCCCCACTCACAGGCCCTGTGGCTACAGCTCTGTCAGAGTAATTATGCCGCCAAGCTGAAATTGGACTACTAACTGAGATATTAAACAGGGTAGGAAATCCTCTTCCCTGGCAGCCTACCCAATTATTCCAAATAAGCAAACAGATTAGTGAGTAATTTTCCAGTTAAATCTGGTGATTGGTGCCAGAATTGTATGTTAAATATTCAGAAGTAAATAGATTAAAGATGAAATGTCCCCTTTTCTCAAGCTTAATTTAGTGTGTATATTAAAACTTTTTAGGGGAAAAAAAAAAAAATAAAAATCTTCATTGAAGTGCAATACGCTCGCTTTGAAAACAGAACCTTTCCCGGCTTGTTTGCACTCGGGGCAGTGCCGCTCATTAGCCGGGGCACGCCGTGCCGAGGGAACCCTGTGCCGCCTTGGACACAGTTTCGGTCCCGCTGTTCCTTTATCCCGCACCTCGCGGGAGCCCTCCTGGGTGGCAGCGCCGTGCCCCCGCGTGGGACCCTCGGGGCCAGCTCTGCACGGGGGGCGAGGGCGGCCGGGCGCTGCTCCGTCGGTGTTGGCAGGAGGGGAGGCGTGTGACAGCCAGCTCCAGGGCTTGTGGTGGTGGTCCGGGTGGTGGGACTTGTGCAAGCTGCTGGTAACGGTGGGTATTTCGTCTTCCTTCTGGTTCTCGGAGGCGGGGGAGTGACTTCTGTTCCTAAGCTCAACCTGAATTTCCCCACGGAGCTGCGTGGAGGCCACGTTCTGCCTCTCCGAGTTGTCCCTGTGGTGCAGTACTTGACCGGGACCCAAAAGAGAGGGAAGAGGAGGGGCAAAAGGAAAGAAGGGATGGTCCGAAACCACGGCGTGACGGCTTCTGTGCACAGGGGCGAGCAGCTGGGAGGTCAGCCGCACTTGAGGAACCGGGACGGATTTAGCTCCTGATGGAATTTACTTTTAAGTTATTCCAAGGATCCCAAATATTACGGACAATAGTTTACAGCATTTCTAGTGTTTTCTCCAGGCACTAAAAGCTTCTTCTGCTGGAGAAGCACACAACCTTCTCGTTTGAAAAGTGAGGCGGTGTGAGTGGTGCCTGCTCGGAGGGAGGTTTGGGTACAGTAGCCCTGGGGCTTGGTGCTGCAGGTCTGCTTCAGGAAGGAGGATAGCTGGAGCGGGGTAAGGAGCTGAGTGCTCTGAGGAGCATTGCTCTGTCAGCCCCTAGCCAAGTATTCCTGTGCTAGCCATCGTTCTTGCCTCTGTCACTGGGGCAGGAGAGGGGCAGAGGGGCTTGGGGACCTTTGGTCCCGGTTCCAGCTTGCTCTGTTGGGCAGGTGAGAGGAGCAGCTCCTTCCTCAGTTTAATGCTGTTGGTGTTGTGGGTCGTGGTACATCCTCCGGCTACTAAGAGCTGTTAGAAACAAGCACGCCAGCCCCGTCTGCCTTAGGATACCCAAGCCGTGTGATCCCTGTGCTTACTGAGGAAGGCCAGGTCTTGGTGACGGAGCGGTGGTGACACGACCAAGACCCCCACTCAGATAACTTGTTCACGAAAAGGTCTGCGGCGGTCCGCAAGCTGAAGGAGGGTTCGGATCAGCCCCCTCAGGCTCCCGGCCACGGCGTGCCAAAGGAGGCAGAAGATTCCTAGCCCTGGGCCTGCAGCTGGGCTTTTCTGCTGGGAAGCCTGAGAGCTGCAAGTAGCTCCTGCCGAACGCCTGCCTAGAACGGATTAGCGCCACTCCAGCATGTCCCAGAGGCTTTCTTTGCTGCTGCATCCTCCCTGGAGAGGCTTTTTCACCTCGGCCCTCTGCTGGAATGTGCCTTAAAGGCATCATCGAGCTCATAAAAATTAAGTGGTGTGCAATCGTTAAAAACAAAACCAAGCAAAAAGACCCTAACGAAATTTTGTTCAATAAATTCCCCAGAATCAATTCAGTTATGTTTTTATTGCTGTCAGAGCCCACAGCATAGTTTCCCTGTCTGTGTTTCACAAGGCTGCGGGGGCTTTTGTTTGTGTTTCTTCCCTTCACCCCACTACGTGTGACGACATTTTGGTTTTGCGTAGTGCAGTGTTGAAGCAGAAACCACAGCTGCATGTTTTTTAACTCGTGAAGGTCCTTCGGATCAAATCCAGAGGCTTCCCTGCTTCAAACTGGATGAGGAAGGATCAAGGGTGAGTCATGCTGCTGAGGACAGGGCCCTGGGGATGTCACTTAGGCACTGAAGTACCATTATACCGATTTCTGCCTCTCTGGCAAGTTCACCCAGTAGGGCTAAAGATGCGTTTTCTTGCTCCCTCCTGATGGTAATGATGGCAGAATGGGAGACGTTGTGGCGTCCTGTCTGCACAGATCTTCAGCACACCCTCTTGCTGCTGTAACCAGGTGGCCCAGCCCGTTTCAAAGGATGTCACCTTCTCTGTCTCGAAGGAGAGTTGTGAGCCTCGTGGCTTCAAAGTACTCCAAATGTCAGCTCGTTCTAGGTATCTCGTGTCTCCTGTCTGCTGCCCTGTCCCTGTGACCCAGGGACTTTACGTCTTTTCTGAACGTGAGAGAAGTCACTTCAAGGATGTCGTTGTCATACAGGTTTGGCAGCTGGGCACTTAGCAGAAGCCATTCAGGTCTCCCGGGCAGTGAAGTGAAGTGCTTTCAGTTGGTTCCTGATACTTCCCATTTGAAATCTTCTCTGTACGTATACTGTTTTCAACTTTTCTGTTCAGCTTTTGCAGTCAGCCAGGGTTTTATGTACTTGTGGTTGCTCTTTCTAAGGTTCTGAAGGGCCAGCACATGAGATCTAAGCAGACATGGAGCGGAGGTGGACACAAAATGATGCCTGGAGGAGGCCAGAGGTCCGCTCGCCTGCTGCAGCTTCTGTTCCTGGCACTGTTTCTGGAGACGGCCAGCACTCTGCCTTCATCTCACTGGTTTTGCCCATCTCATTCAGCTCCCACCTGGTGACCGAAGAACCAGTGACTAGTTCCTGGTTCTGCTTGTTGTTGGTATCTGTCACCAGTGACTTATCGCTAGTAAAAATACAGCGATAACATTTGAGTACGTTCTTAGGGCTGTTTATGTACCATCCCTCTTAGAAAATGAAAATCTCTCTCATACACAATGATATCCTGCTACAGTGAGTTCCGAGGGTTAATTACATGTTTTGCTCAAAGCTACTTCTCTAATAGGGTCTTTGGGACGAAGGTTGCTGACCCTTTTAAGGCAGTGCAGAAAAGTGAACTAAAGCAAACAGCAAAACAACTCACTGAGGCTGTTACCATGCGGCTGGCTATTTGTCTCTCTCATTTCCTTTTCATCAGGGCAGCTTTACCAAAAAGGCAGGCTCCCTATAAGAAGGTGACCAGACAGTCTTTGCTGGCATCTGTGCTGCCAGAGAGATTAAGGCATCAGTGTCCTTGCCCTTTTCCCCGAGCATCAGTTTTTTGGCTTTGATTAAAGGCCGTGCTGAGGGCGCTGCTCCCCACCGCTGGGCACCCCTCTGGCATCCCTGCAGGGCTCGGCTGCCCTCCTCCTCTATCCAGCACAGCCCTTTTCTGCTTCAGTTTGTCAGCAAGCCACGCTTTATTCTCATGTCCAACAGGCTTTCTCAGGAGCTCCCATTCTTTTATTTCTTGTGTAGCCGAAGAAAGGGAGGCTCGATGCCCAAGGCTTCTGCCATCCAAAAGACGGGTGTTTTCCCTCTTACCTTCTGCGTTTTGGAGGTAGCTGGGAGTCAGACCAGAGATTTCTGTTGCCAGGTATGTCCACAAATGCATCGTCTCCTTGCTGTGCTTTAAATGCTTCTAAATGGGAACGTAAATAGAAATTATTTTGGAAACCTGGAACAGAATGCCATGAACAAGAAGGGTTCCTTAAAGGGATAAAAAGCATATAATTCAATCTGTGTTTATAACATTTAATCTTAAAACCCTGCAATCTTATGTATTTTATGTATCTCTTTCCCTTGAGGAAAGCAGATAAGGGCATCCACTGCTTCAGCAGCTCACGCCAGTTAAAATGAACCTAAAATGGAAAACAGACTTGTAAATGAAGTACAACTGGCCAGGACCCGCTCTCGTTAGCTAAGATGTGCCGGTGGCACTGTGCGTGTTTTATGGGGGCCTTGCAGGAGCTGGGAACAGCAAGGGCTGCCAGCCTGGTGGTCTCACCTGGATGCCAGGAGCTCAGACCTCCCGGGCAGGTGGCGCATGTCAGAGTGTGATTTTTCAGCCCTTGCACTGGTTCTGTGGCTATAATAGGAAGAGAAAAAAGGCTTCTTGAGCAGCTTCCCTGAGCACATGGCCAGGCACGGCCAGGCCCTCTGTTGCTAACGTGGTGTAAAAGATTGCTCCAGACATTAGCTGGTGTTTGTCACACGGAAGAGAACAGGCTTGTGCTTCTTGAAACAGTCCTCTGAGGCACTGTTGTGCACAAAGGCTGATGAGGACAGGCACCAGGCTCGTGCATCTTCTCTTGGAGACACGGCACCATCCACCTAGAAAATGAAAGCAAGAAAAACTGGTGGGCCTGAATTGCCACGTAAGATTTATAAGGGGAGATGGTATCTCTCAAGTAACTGGGTCCCAGACCATTTAGGGCATCGCAGACTTCAATCAGTGCCTTGAAATGTATTTATAAACAAATAGAGCCAGGAGTGTTTTGTGCTATTAGGCCAGTTCAGCAGATCACTTAGGCATCACTTAACACATGTTAAGTCCACTGCACCCACGGCAAACTACGGATATGATAAAGTCTTTGTCCACAGAGTGTTCCCCTCTGGATAATGGAGCATCACCTTATTGCTACGGGTGATTTTGCATCTGTCTCTATCAATGAAAAAATTGGTGGTAGAGCAGTTGTGCTTTACCTGTGTTGTCTGTATGATTGGTTTGGTCAGTGAATAAATCTTAAGTGATAGAATTTTGTAATACAGAGTATAACAATTGGTGAGTGTCGTACATTTATTTTCACAAGTGAGGGAGTGACCCATAACTCACATCCATCACGGGATATGAAAGCGCAGCTCACTGTAATATAGCGAGCAAGGGAATCATTCATACGCGGGATGTTATTCACTTCAACCTTTCCCCTTTCTTGAACGTAGTCAGGATCTATATGGCTATTTCTGCATGCTCTGCCTGCTGGCATAGATGTATTGTGGCATCACAAAAACTGGAAGGGGAAGAAATGAGATGGGAACAGAAAGGGGGGTGGGTAAACGTTGTCTGAGCTGATAGAAATTTAAGTGGTCAGGCTTGTCAAGGAGAAGGAGAACTGCAGGGCTGGAGAGCGACTGAGATTAGAACTGACTTTTGGAGAAATTGGAGCTGAGGTAATACCTTGCGGTTCAAAAACCGTGGGTGATGGCACAGGGCGAGCATGGGAGAACTAGAAATTAAATCCGTAAATAAAATGGAAATGCATTTGGTGCAGGGAGCATCTAAGCGTGCCTCGTCATTTTAATTGTGCTCTGGTTCCTGTGTCATTATTCCCAATTTTAGCGCTGTGCTTTTCAATGGTCCCTCCGTCCGGTAGCGATTTCTGTGAAAAGTCTCCTTAACAAAATGGTCGTGGCAGCTGGGGAGAGACATGAGCCGGGGAACTCCGCCGGCACTCAGCACCCAGCTGCTTTCACCAGGCTTGAGGGACCTCTGCAAAAAGTACCTGTCTTTCCCTCCGTGCTGTGTGGGTAGTGCAATTAGCTCTGATTAGTGGTATACCGAACGCTGAGCTGCCTAGAGAGACCGTGACTGGGCACTGCTTTGCCAGAAACCACGCACAGCAAGCCGAACCCTGTCCCAAATACCAGGAGAGGCGGAAGAGGAGGAACAGTTATTTCCCAGGTGGAACAATTTCAGAGTTGCCAAGGGACGTGCGAGAATCCTGTGTCAGAAGGAGGAAATGAGTCTGGATCTCCTGAAACCCAATTTAGCGGTGTAGCTGTAAGGTACGCTTCCTCCGTGCTTGCGCCTGGGCGCTGCAGGGTGGTCGCTCCGTGGGCTGTGCTGCCTGGGGTGGACGGCTGGGATAGGAAAGACAAAGTTCCTCGGCAGCCCGGTAGAGAGCTGCTGGCTTGATTTTAGGCACGTAATCAGTCTGCAACTCCTGTCAGGGGTCGGTAGGTTTTAGCCTCTGCTCAGGCCCTAGCCTGCGGCACGTGTTCCAGGTAACGATCCAGCACCGCTCAGCGCGAGGGATCTCCTGCGCCAAGGCCGGAGGAGGCAGGGCCCGGGCACTTCTGCCCCCGGTGCTGAGGCAATCTCTTTGGCTCGAGACCCACTGCCTCTGCCGTGAGCACAACCCTTTTGTCATCTGCACCGCGCTCCCCTTTGTCATTGCACCGCTGGACTCACATCCTTGAACTCGGAGCACAAAAAAAAAAAACCCTCTGGTTTTTGAAGTGATGGTTTGTTTGTTTTTCCTCTTTGGTCGATGCCGGGATCAGTGATGTCAACTTGTTCTATTTGCTTTGACAGGAAAATGTTTTCAGAGTTCATTAGGATGGCATCAATTCCAGCGTTTGGCACACAAACATTTGATGACCTTCATGTGTGGGAAGAAATATGTAGGCAAAACTTCCATTAGTTTGAAAAAACGCTTCCACTCCACACCGGTCAGACTCCTGGGCTGCCCGAGTGGTGCACGGTCCCGGCGGCGATCGGCTGTGGGCACGGAGCCGCCCCCGGCGCTCCAGCCCTTCCCTCTTTCCCATCTGAGTTCTTATTTACTTTTTTTTTCCCTTTCTTTTCCTTAGGATTCACCGTGTTTTTATGTTTTGCTCTCATATCCTGTAATCAAGAGAAAGGCCCCGGTGTGGATAGAGGGGATTTGTGCTCAGCCTTTGTCTGATGTTCGCTCGCTCCTAACGGCGCTGCCTGGGTAAGGAAAGCCAAAAGCTGCCCATATGTTGTAGTGCTCCCTGAAATTATAGAGGGCGAACGTTTATGGCTGCTCTCACGGTTGCTCCGTCTCCATCCCCTGCCAAATGATACGTTTTCACAGGCAATTACGGAGGTGCGGAGGTAGCACTGGTTTCTGAGGTGTGCCGCTTAGCGGCCCGCACGTAAAAATGGGAGGACGGGAGGAGGAGGATGGCAGAGGCTCAGTATCGTGCCTTGCTTAGGAGAATGTCCTTCAAGTGAGCAGAATTCTGCACCTTGTAAAAGTATGACTTTAATTTTGCCTTTCAAATATGAACTATGCAAGGCTGTCAACACATACTGTGTTCCTCCTTGTCAGAGCGTTTCACTTAGCCTGTCAGCTGTAAACAGCTTAAGAGGCATGTCATCCGGCATTATTATAGCACTTTTAGATTCGCTTTTAGATCGGGTCTCTATCTGTTCCTGCAAAAGGTGTAGATACAGAGATGACACGGGTTATTTATTGTGTTACTGCAAAATGCTGCTTGCTGCTTTGTGGTAAGCGCAGAGTAACTCCATGTCAAATAATGGACAGGGCCGAGTAGTAGTCCTGTAGTAGCGTGGTACCGCCAGGGCTACATTGGTCTCGTCAGCTGCGTCACTGGAGCAGGGTACTTCACCGCCCGGGTCCATGGCCTCACGCCTCACCTGAAGCTTGATCTCCCAAGGGACCGGGAAGGCAAAATTAGGATGTATGGAGAAAGAGCTCTGATCAACAGACTCTGTACTTTCGGGTTTTCGAAAAGTTGCTTTACACATTCAAGTAACCAGTGTTTAAGCTGTCGGTGACAGCTCAACTACTTCATCCCAGAACGTTTTGACAAGTCATTTTCAGCGTTTTGGTTTCTCAGGATATTGACAACCCCCCAAAATACACGGACTGATTCTGTACGTCACGTGTTTAATTTATTTGAGACGCATGTATTCCGTGGCTAAAGCCACGAGGGAGCTAAAGGACAGGGTGATGCGCTCCGTTTGTTTTGTTTGACCTCGATTCTGGGGCTTCTCTTAGACATTCTCACATTTTGTCTCGCTTCTTTTTTCTCCTCCTGCAGGAGAAGGTTGGGCAGGGCATGCCTTCCTGGGCCCTCAAGCCGTGGGGAAAACTCAGGGAGAGAATTGTTTTTGCAAAGCTGAATTAGATGTTGAGAAACGTGAAGACTTTCACTCAAGTACATCTTTCATCATCATACCTCAAAACCTTCCGATATTAGCCAGGGTCTGTTTGTTGGCTCTTCTGTCATTGGTGCTCGACGTGCTAGCGTATTAGGGTAATTGAAATAACCTTGTTTATCCTGGTGAAAGCTCAGAGCATCACCCTGCTTTTTTGATACCACCCCTCAGCCTATTGCGTGACAGAGTTATTTCCAAGCAGCATCCCCGCTCTTAATAATTTTTTAACCTAGCTATTTTGTTTTAACTAGTTACTGATGCCAAGCTAGGACGTCGGTGAAAATTAGTGTTTTATCGTACTGCTGCAAAGGAAACTCCACACGTTCTAAGTAAATATTTGAAACTTCAACTTACTCTAGGGTCAGGAGCTGCCACTATCTTCTGATGGCTGATTATCAGTATCTTTCTGATGATTTGAGAGTTTTAGCAGCTACTCAGCACCCGATTAAATTAGCTCTGACTTAATTGCGTTGGCAGCCTCCGGCGTTCTCTTCAGCCTGCTGCCTTCAGGAGCGGAAAGAGAAGCGCAGCGCTGTGAGGGGAGGCTGCACAACAGTTTCAGGGACACCGAGCTCGGTGAGAGGGCAAGCAGAGAGGAAACCAGGCAGTGGCCTCAGCTCGTTCTTTAAGAAAGGGTCTTTTCGGCCAGCCCTCTGAGATGGTATTTGGTTAACGGGGTGGGGGGGTAGGGAGCTCGACAGCCCTTGACAGTGAGAGGGAGACGGAGGTGCCCGCAGCGGCCCGAAAAATAGCCACTTTTGCAAGAACGAGTGGTTAGAAAAACAAAAAATAAGCATTTTCAATATATTACAAACAAAATTATCTGCCAAAAGGGCAAGATAATTATCTTAATGTGATTTTTGACCAAGATAAATTTATCGTATTTTATAAACTGGGTAACTATCTGAATCTTATGCAAAACCTAGAAATAAATCTAAAAAATATGATAATGTAATAAAATCGAAATTATTAGCAGTCCAAGTGCCATACTTGAGGCAGTAAAACCTTTTAAGTTCCAATGGAAAATAGGCTAGTAAAGCTGGAGTAAGTTACTCTACTTTAATCACTTGACAAATAGCTACAATGTTTGGAAGAATTGATAGTGTCATTATAGCAACATCCCTTTTTATAAACAGCCTGGTGCTGATTTGATTCTAATTGCTGCCAGAGGAGCAGTATCAAAGTGGTGCTGCGCCGGCCGTGTCACCTGCGGGGCGAGCGGGAGGGGGATTAGCTGCCTGCGATGAAGAAGTCGCGTCTTTTTCTGAGGCACGGATCCTAATTCCGGGAGTGGTGGAGGCGGCGGAGGAAACTCAGTGGTGTGGGAAACTACAGGGAAGATGCTTAAGGAAGAGAAAGCATAAAGCGGATGGAACAGGCTGCTCGAGTGCATGAAACAGTGGAAAAGCAGCAAGAGGACTGGCGAGGTTCGGGTGCGAACGCCTGCTTGCTTTCTCTCCTAATTCTCTCACGGGGCTGGTGAGGTCCTGCCACTAACTGAGCTCCCAGCTCTGAGCTTTGCTCTCCCACTGACTGGACGGCCTCGTTTGCAGCCCCCTGTTTGTTAATGCCCTATTATTTTTTTCCAAGCCTGCTGTCAGACACCAAGGGCTCAGTTTTTCAGGCATTCTTAATTATTGATTACATCTTCTTTGAATACCTGTGGGTGCTGTGTCCACATTTTGGTGGCCATAAACACATGTAAAAATGAAGGCTACTTTTGCAAATTCAACCCTTAGCAATTTTGTGCTTCATTTCTTCCTCTATAAATCCTGGATCTGACCCTTCTTGGGCTGCAGAGCTATTAGGGAGGCATCAGCATTATACCGGTGATTGCTAGGACATTTGAGGGCAATAAATTTATATTTATCCAGGAAAAAAGTCTCTAGAACAGATGCTTCTAGGCTGGCTCTTCTTTGATAAACTGCTAAGAAATTGTTGTATTCGGTGAATGGTAGCAAGAAAAGCAGGGTACCGTAAGGCGAGGAGAAGGGGAACACGTTTCAAGTTCGGTCATGTCAGTAACAAACGCGAGAATAAACAGAAATGCAAAAGGGGGATGTACTTACCTTTTCACACAAATCATTTGGTAAGCTTCTCCCATGAAGATTGGGGGCTAAGATGATGAGTGAAATATGTAAAATAGCTTGTTGAAGAAAAGATTGGTTCAAGGGGGACTGAATGGCTCAAGAGATTAGCGGTGGAATAATAGCTTTTCTCCATTTAAGTGGTAGACCAGTTCAAATCAATTCTAGGTCTCCAGAGACTGAAAGGTGTTGCTATCCAGTGACTCCTTCGTAGTTATTCGAAATGATTTTTTTGGTCTCAATCCCATCCCTAGTTGCCGGGAAATTATCCCCAACCCAGTCAGCACTGAATTACTTCGAACTAATTGTTGTCTCCTTCCCCTAAAGATGCGCAACCTCTGAGGCTGTGCCCCTGGATGGCATTGTTTGATATGGTGCTGTGTTGCCGGTCTTGTTTTCTAGGGACTGGATAGATGGCACTAAAGAAGATAGATACCGGAATAGGATCCAATGTAAAAATGTTCTTTGAAAAAAAATAAAATAAAAAAGGTTTGTTTTTTAATGGAGATTTCCTGGAGAAGAGGGCTGCCTTTGGACACCTCTGGCTACACCTCTCTTGCACGCTGAGCTGCGCCTCTTGTGCGCTGCGTGAGCTCGCCTACCTGCCCATAGGCTGTACCGGGACTTTCCCCTGCATAAATGTAAATCACAAAGCTGGGCCACAACTTAGAAAACAGCTCTTGGTCATAAGTAACAACTGGAAAATTCAAATTGGCGGCTTGCCCTCCAGGTTTGTTTTGAAGCATCTGTTTAATGTGTGAGGCTGGACTGCTGAAGTGATGCTAGAGACATGCCAACTTAGAGCAGCTCAGAGTCTTGCCTAACAGTTTTATTCTGAAAGATTGTAACAAGTAAAATAACAGGCATTGATTATTCTGCCAAATGTAAAGATTAAGCAAACAGTAAGAAGCAATGCTTAGCAAACCGAGGAGGATTTGGATCTTTTATTTGGCTACAACAGCAAGTCTAGAGCTAGTGAACCACAGCAGAGTTCATATTATTCAGTGTACCAAAGAAAAAAGAGACCTGGGGTTATTGGAGAAAAATCCCAGCAGTTCTGCGTGTGGGACTGCTTGGAAAAGAAACAACCAGGTTATTATGACATTGTAAAGGTGTCAGAGAATTGAAATCACATGGCTATACCCAAATTTTCCGCAGAACTGATGCAGTATGGATTCAACCACAGTAGCCTCTACAGGAGAAATTTCATTTTCCCTTAGCCCAGACAGCTCCAGGTTTAGAAGGCTAAAGGGGTTAAGGAAATAAGACGCAATAGAGGTGACCTATGAGAACTTTCGTTATTATATGGAGCCTTGATGAGTGAAATGAGAGGAACTGCTCTCCATCATGAAAGGCTGAAATGTCGAGGGAGCAATGGCAAATTAATCTATTAAGAATAAGAAGGAGGTTGAGCAGCGTGACTCAAAAGGGTGGAAATATACGGAAGAAACTGCAGCACAAAGTCATGACGATTTTTAAACGCATCCTTAAAGACATCCGCCTACATTTTTCCAGTGAAGCAGGGATTTTTTTGGTGTGTATCTATATATAAGACAAAGTTTAAGCAGACAAAACGGGCCTCTTTCTATTCAGCTGCTCCCCAGATTTGTGATGACCTGGCCTGGGTGAGAAGTTTTCTTCTGATTTGTGTGGCTTTAACCTGAACAATGTGCCAGGAATTTTTCTTTTTTAAAAGACACTCCAATAAAATGCTTCACAGGCGGTTTTCTCTGTGGCGATTTTCCTGTTTTGCTGTGACATTTTTAACTCGAATTTAGCGTTTGTAAAAGGTGCTATTTGACAGCATTGTGTAACTGAAAGCCTCTTATTATTGACAGATCATGCACAGTCAAGGCCGGGGAAATTTCTCCGTGTCAGCCTGGTGAGGGACAGCCCTGCAGCCTGAGGAGACCAGCGTCCAGGAGGAAAAATGGTAAGACCGTGTCGGTCGGTCCGATCTTACGTTAAATGTCACTGAGTGATTAGTTTTAAGGAGCTCGCATCCGAAGGATTTTGGGAGAGGCGTGAAAAGTTAGCTCACTGACAGGGCTGTGGAGCTTTTTTTTTTTTTTAAATTCTGCTTCCCAGTAGTGCTTGCAGCTTTCTGGAGCGTTAATGCTTTGTCCGCTAGAGGCTGGAGTGAGACTTGACACAGGTTGCCGAGCACGTTCTGGTGGAGCGGACCCCGTAGGATGGAGCTGTACCCTCGGTGTGGTACCTGGGAAGCCAGGGTCTGTTGTTCGCCCTGTGCCAGTCCCTCGCGCCAATCTCAATATTAATCATTTCGTGAGGCTCACGTCGTTTCAGACTTCTACCTTTGCCAGCTTATTACAGCCTAGGAAGATGAGACGTGACTATGCTGAGATACAACCCCCAGTGATGGCACTTTATAATACTGTATAACTGGAGGATTGCTATTGTAGGCAGAGAAAAAGGCAATAAAGCAGCATTGATATCCTGCCTGCCCTCTTATAGGAGTTATTGAATCAAACCTACCAGAACTGCCAGACAAACAATTTGCAGCTGCAGTCTGAAGCCTGACAATGACACAGAATCAAAAAGAAATAGTTGGAGTGCATGGGCTTGTGAACTCCTCCGCGACCCACCACAGCAGGCTCCCTAGGATTGTTCTCCTCTTTCTGGTCCTTTCCCTGCGCAGCTCCTTCTCTTTACTTCTCTTTCCCCCTCTCTCCCATTTTCTCTCTTTGCCTTGCCATTTGCAGCTCCTGACACCTTTCCCCCTCCCTCTTTCTTCTCCCTCTCATTGCCTCACCATTTCCTTTTCTTGCCTCCAATTTACCTCTAACCTTTTGTTCATTTTCCCTTGGTGAGTTCTGGTGCCCTCCTCTGTTCCTTGTTTTCTGTTTCCTTAATTCTTTTCCTTATTTTTGGTTATTTCAGTTTTCCCCTGCTGTTTCCCATATTCTCCCATATTCAGCCTTCCCTGTTGAACCTTTTTTTTTTTTTTTTTCCATTTCATTTACATCTACATCTCTCTGCCCTTTGTTTCTCCTTTTTCTGCCACTTCTACCTTCATTTTTTTTTTTGGAGCCATTTGTAGCCAGTAGCTGAACTCCATGTTTCTCTTACTCCTCAGATGTGAGGATTTAAACCTTTCCTGTGTACCAGGATTTCCAAAGTGCCAATCCAGCTCAGCTAAGGGGAACTGATGTGGCTTGGCTCGAATGTCTATGAAGTGAGATACTGGAAAAGCCAGCGTAACAGGAGCACTCACAAATACTCTCTGGCGCATGAACCAGGCCTACACTCATGGTTGGATTCAAAGCTTATCAAATTAATGGGATCTGAATCAGACCCGCAAGCACCATCTTCTACACTCTCACGTCTTATCAGGCTTCTGTCCTTTATTTGAATAGAAATCTCATTGCTCTCGGTTTCTTCAGTATACAGTTTTACCTTAGCTAAGAGCTTTTTTTTTGCTTTTTTTTTTAATTTATTCTTCTATAGCACATACAGTGTTTGCAGGGTTCGATGGAAAGGGGCCACAGTGTGAAGTATGTTCAGGCTCCCCTACAAAAGAGATCACTTGGTAGCTTTTGTATGCTCATAACGAGTACCTGCTATTTGGGGGAAGGCTTTTCCCTTCCTTGCCTTCTCTTGTAACCAGCATCGAATCATTACACTTGCAAACTTTAGGCGTGCAGGTTTCTCTAGGCTTGTAGGAAGCTAGGCAGCATGAGTCTTTATTTTTTTAAAAAACTTGTCATGTCTGGAAGCTCGAGTTTTGTTCTGGGCTTGTTTCTTTCCTTTGTTTTTCTTCTTCTTTTTTTTTTTTTTGAAGCCCCTTGGTGCGCTTAGTTTCTCTGTCCCCTTTCCCCACCCACTCCCACAGGTGTGCCTTTTGATTTGCCCTCTGCAAGAATATTTCCCCACCTCCTTTTTAGAAGGGTTTGCCACCTCTCTCGGCAGTCGTGCGGTCTGTGGGAGCACCAGCAGGCGACCTCAGGTGAGCAGCTGGCCGGGGGCAGCTCCGTCCCTGTCTGCAGGGCTGCTCCTGTCCGCACAGGGCTCCGACAAGCTGAGGAAGGGAGCAAAGTGCTCGCTGTTCCACAGCTAACCCCTAGCAGGACCAGGAACCGAGTCGAGCCCGGATCTTATTCGCAGGATGCCACCTCTCCTCGTGTAAAATTAAGTATAATATGAGCGTGAAAGAAACTCTTCCTTCCTCTCCCATTTTGTCGGCCTCCTTCCAACTCCCCAGCTGCTGCTCCTGTGGAGTTCAGCGCTGGTGAAAATGGAAAGAAAATCAGTTCCTCTCTAAGCCAGCCCTTTCTGCTCTGATTGGATTTTTCTCCTTTTGTCTGCTTCTTTATTTGATTTAAAACCTTAAACCCCTTGAAGCTTTTCCATTAAGATGTTGAGCACAATTTGGAAGGGGGGGAGCAGGCAGAGCATCACCTAAAAAGTCCTGGTTTATTTTTAGCTAATGGAAGACGAGGGCTGATTGGATTAGCCCAACAACGTGAGTACCTGAGGCAGACTGCTATCAGCATACCAACACAGGAAGGGTTAAATGCAGTTTCTTCCCCTTTCTCCCACTCACCCCTGTTCCCCCTCTCCTGCTTTCCCTTGCCTCACCCAGTAACCCACGCTTGTGGCTCTGCAAATTCCTGGGCAGGTTCTAGTCCTGCTCAACACAGGACTCAGCTCAATCTCCCAGCCCCTCCTGCTGTTTTGCATTTGCCACCTGACAGCAACTGATGCTCAGGAAGACCAAGGGCTAAGTTTTTAAAGCTTTGGGCTGGGTTTTATCCATGTGACATCTATTAAAGCAATTGGGAGCCAGGTGGCTAAAAACCCAGTGTAATTCTTTGTAATGGTACCCCTGAGAGGGCCCATCTCCTTTTAGCGCTGCTATTGATTAGGCAATTCTTGACTTTGAGGGACAAAATTGGTGTGTGCATCAAGCATCTTTTCCTCAATTTGGCCTGGTTTGAAATTAATCGTTCACCTTTAAGCCATTTTCGTAAGCGGCTTTAAGCTTCAATAAATTTCAGCGTGATTTGATTTTTCTACCGCCTTTTGCTGTGGAGCCCTGTTGTTTACTGGCCTTCTCCAGGACATCTCCAGCACCGTTGGGTCTTTATCCTCATCTCCCGCATTGATCCCGGTACGTTGTTCAGCGTGATTGCCCAGGCTCGGTGAAATGCTGGGGGCTGTAATGAACAGCCGCACGCGGTGCGTTGAGGCTGACGGGTGTTTGGTTTTCAGTAGGAGTGGCGTGTTTGGTGAGGTAGACCATGCCACACTTCGGGGTATTGTTGTTGAGGTCCTGCCTCTGTCTTCAGTGAAATGAAGACATGTTCCTCCTCTTAGGGGGTGCATGTGAGCCCTGAGCAAGTCCTTCCTAATTTCTGAAACTCTTTGTGGGTATTTGATATTTACTAGGGATTGGAATACCACGCAAAGGTATACGAATTACACTTATGTTTGTGAGAAGCTGAAAATAAATACATAAAAATAACTTCCCCAACCCTCTTACCTGCTGCAGTTCCCTTCCAAAATGTTCCCCACGCCTCTTTAACGTAGAAGATGCTTCAGTCATTGGCGGTGGAGTGACAGGAGCTGCTCTGCATGAGGAGGTGCCCTTTGGTTTGGGGGGTTGGTGCATTGCAGGCACTTAATATGGCCGTCCCGTTCCTCCGGTCACCCAGAGGAGGTGATACTTGACCTCATGTGGGAGGTTTTGCTGTGGGGTGGGATGCAACGAGAGAGTTGGAGACGGCGAGAAAATTCAGAAATACTGCCTTAGGAAAACGAGCGTTTCTTATTCCTGGTTCTGTGCAAAATGGCAGCATGGGAAGCCCGTCATCTCCTTGCCAAGGGACGACGAGTTAGGATCCCACAGACAGTTTTGTAAGAGATCCCTGTTGAGATGCGAGGTTGTCAAAGCCCCCAAAATTCTGTTGAAACCAGCTGGTTTATTCCAATGAGAAGTCATCTCATCTGAAAATTCACAGTCAGTTCTACAGAAAATTTAGCACATCGTAAGCCTAGTGTTAAGCCTGATGCCAAGGTTGCAAGGACAACGTTACTGTAGGACTTGTATGGGGCTCCAACATGAAGATGAACTTGAAATAATATTTTTAGAAATCTCAGCAGAACTTCAAATTCCAAGCTCGGTGATGGTTTTTGCTTTTCTTTTCTTTTTTTTCCTTTTTTTTTGGTGAAATGATGCAGAGCACAGCTAGTGCAGAAACATAAATAGTGAAAAAAAAATCGGAACTGGATTGCCGAAGCCTATGTAAAAATATGTGTGAGTTTGATATCAAACGCCTTGCCAAAGTAATTAATGAAGCATATGCAAACATCCTCCATTGCAAACATAGTTTGTGTCTTATTCGTTCCTCAGAAAGCAGTATGGGAGATCTAATCGGAAAAGATACTTCATCTTTAAGTTGTTGCTGTTGCAAAAATCACTTCTGTATCCTATTTTACATTCACAGCTGATGTCATGTCACACAGTTCTACAGTGAGCTTTATATCTGTATTGAAACCTCCTCTGTTTTAATTGAGGCTTGTCAGTCACGTATCTGAAACTGGTGTTTTTCCACAAATATTTTAAGTAGCTTCTGCAGTGCGTAGAGCTAAGATATTCCCCATGTAGGTAGCACTTGCCATGCGGGGAGGTATTGCAGACATAAAAATGCTGAAGGCCAGAAGGGCAGCCCGCTCATCCAGAGTTCACTGACCGAGCTCACGATCTGTGACTCTCCTTCTCTTCTGGAATGCGATTTCCATTTTGCAGACCGAAACAGAGGGCCAAGAAGGTTGAGAGAACAGGGCTGTGCTTTGATGGTGAGAGGAGAGCGTGCGGATAGCTCTTTTCAACTGGCATTTGATTCTTTTGTGTTGCACTCTCCTTTTGAGTCGAGTTGCTAGTTGGTTTTCCAGGTGTAGTGGCAGGGAGGTGCAGAGATCAATAGTGAAAGGAGAAATTAATAGCAAAATCAATTCTTCCTTTAGTGTGGTCCTATTTATTTGCCAAGAAGGTACGAACTCCCGTTACCTTTCCTGAGCGTAGGAAAGACTCTACCGTGGTTATTGTGCTTGCTATTAGGTCTAAAGCATCCCTGAGCCAACACTCGTATGTGCTCTCGCCTGGTACTTTTGGTTTTGTTTTTTTTCCCCTCCAGCTTTATGCTTAAGTGTGTCTGAAATCCTTTGCCCTGCCTGTTTCAGGTGGAATATCAGATTTGAAGGCAGCCATTTCGTTCAGCAGCTGCTCAAAATGCCCTGCTATCCGTCTGTTTTGGATAGTGGCTCCTGGCGTTTCGCTTAGTGGATCTTGTGAAGGACCTGATTTTTCCCGGTATTCTAACAAAGGGTGGTAGATGTGTCCACGGATCTGAGCTTGGCTTCATTAACTCCTCCACATGACAATGTTTCGTGTTGTAAATATATACATCTCTAGGTATGCAGTAGAATATTAAAGTGAGAAACAAGCGTGTCCAGGTGCTCTGAGCTAGGATAAAACATTGCTGCTCCCACGGACCTTGGCAGAGCAGTGCCATTTTACGTCCACCAAGGCAGATGTCTCTTACCAGTTCTACCCCCGTCAGCGATGGCAGCTCTCAGACAGTGCCCTTCTTCCCCCTTTCCTCTAACGAGGCCGTCCGTGTCCTTGTATACAAACACCGTCTCAGGAGGATGATTTTAAATTCTCCTGAGGAAAAAAAATCAACAAGTGAACATCGCCTGCTTAAAGAACAAAAATAATTCCGTGACCAAAGGGCTGTTCGTCGTCTTCTGTAGAAGTGCTAGCATTATTTGTCACAAACACCGAAGTTCGTAAGTGCTCTCCTTAGTTTAGTGCATTTTACAGTGCCAAGGGAGGAAGCAAGTCACAGCTGGTCTACTTGCACACGTTTCCGACACCCCGATCTGGGATATATCTCCCAGCCCAACAGGCGGGGATGTTTCTTAATGGTTCCTTCAGCAGTTCTCCCAGAGACAGCAAGAGGTGGATCCCAGAGACCCCTCAGAGTGAATGCCTGGGGCTCTCTCATGCCTTTACCATGGACGCAGGGAGCAAGTTCACAGAGCTGCATCAGACACTGCCGCCATGGTTTCGCCAGGAGCAGGTACAGGTGCTTCTGTGCTGCCCTGCAGGGTGCCAGGGGTCTCCAGTCCTGGGAAGAGGAGTGCTGAGGCCGTTACACTGGACTGTTCCTGCGGCATCCAGCTTAAAACAATGGCTGGCAGTGCCAAAGGAAGATTTACAAGAACAGTAACATCTCACAGCCTTTGTGGCACGCTGTCTGTACCCTTCTCCTCGGGGCCATCCCCGAGGCAGGGTGCCTTGCTGTGAGGGATGGGTTTGAATGGCACGCTGCGGTTCCCAGCGGCACGGTTTTAGTTTGGATTCCTGTGGAATAGAATACCCGAGAACGTAATAAAATCAGCGTTTGGAAAACATTCTGTCCCTCTCTACGCTGATTTTCCAAAGCTGCTTTCCACTGCATGCCTACGAGGTCCCGTTCAATTAGGAAGTGCAGAAGTGCCTGTACGCAGTTTAAAGCAGTACACGGGAGGCTCTTCTGTTTTCTGGGCTCTTAAAGAATGAGCCCAGAGGATATCAACACAGATTTGCAGGATCGTCTCAGAAAAGGTTGAATATAAAGTTTTGTTTGCAAATACATATGCCATCAAAACTTGATTTGTCAGTGCCGTTTACCATTTGATCAGATAAAAGAATATTAGCTCTTAAAAACGGGGCACAAACTGAATTCTCTTTCCAGTGCAGTATATAATAACGCTGTGCGTCTCTTTGCTGGTGTAGCTCCTTCTGCCACCCAGGCTGATACGCGCAGAGGAGCCTCCGAGTCCCCTCCTGCTGCTGAACACGGAAGCAGAGGGCCAGCTGTGGTGAGGGCGATGAAGGTCTGAGACATCCTCAGGTGCTTCCAGTGCTCCTGCCGGTGGATGTCCCCTGCCCCGCCACTGGGGCCAGCAGCCCCGTGGCTGTGGCTGGAGCGTGGAGCCTTGCTCCAGACCAGCAGGAGTCCCGGGGTTCTTACTGTGCAGTGCATTACGGCAGAATAACGTCAAGTCTGATCCGAAGTTCCCCGTACGGGTGTTTTTCTTCTCGCTGCGCTGGGCGCTGAAAGAAACCCAATAAATGGCCTATGAACAAAATTATACGGAATGATCAACATGCAACTGTCATGCTGCATTTGTCTCATGTCGTTAGTCGTTACGAAAGCCCGCATAATTCTGGAGCAGAACAACAATTTCCACACAGCAAATTGCAGATTGTGTTTGCCAACCCACAAAACATCACAATATTTATTCTGAAACTTCATAATGCTATCAAGGGCAAATTCGCTTTACTTGTACAAATAGCCCCGTCGAGACAACTTAGGTACTGCGCACGCGAGCAGAAGCCGAGCTCGCCTCCCCCGCCCTGGGAATGGGGTGAGTGGAGGTACAGGGCCACGGAGGCGGGACCAGGGCTCAGACGTCAGGCTGCAGCCGAGATGCTGGTGTTCTGGCTCTCCGAAATCATGGCTTTTTCGCCTTCTTAGCCCCGTCATGTGGGAAGGCTGCCCTTCGTCGGGTTTCGTTCAAAGCACAGCATCCCCCACGGCGCCTCGGCGGTCCTGCGGGCTCAATTTGTCCATGCAGTGAGAGTCTGCCCCTACCGCGAACAGCACCCCGTGTTCGGGGGTTAGACCCGCTGAAAAACTACTTTGTGTCTGGTTTGGGTTATCAAGGGATTTCTAAAGCTGATTTCATTGTTTAGCACTGCAGCCATCACCAGTTTTGGACTCCGCTTTAGGTGGAAAGTTTTTTTTTTTTTCCATGTTCCATCATCTATCTTCACAGACTCTCAGCGTGCCAGAGGCAGTCTTCTTAACCCCAGATCAAAACCTAATCTCTCCTGCTTTTGTAAAACCTTTTCCTCTAATTCTCTCTCTAGTAAATTATATTCTGTTCTTTGCCCTTGAATAATGTTAAAACGTATAGAATATAGCGTGCGGGGCGGGGGGGCCGTTCTGTTGGGCGATACCTGGCAATCAGAATCCCGCATTCCTATCTCGCTGCAGTGATCTCATTCCTTCTGGGACAGCACTCCTGTGAGCACAGGCCCGTGTTGTGTTCATCCTGTTACAACCAGATAAACTCATAATGCAGACAGATAAGAGCGATGCTCATTAATCTATTAATTGCCTATTGTCAGTTGTCAATATGTTTCGCTTGATGAGAAGCCCGAAGATTAGTTTGTATTGTGAGGATGTAGATTATTATTTTTTTTTTTCTGTATGACTATTATTTTATTTGGATGTGTGGAATGCTACAAAATGACATTCAGCGTGGTAGTGGCTCACCCGAGCAGAGCGTGGCTGCGTGCTTTTTGAATCTCTGAAGCCAGAAAAACGTGATGCCCCAAATGGCTCTGGCATAAAAAGCACATTTTCAGTTGGAGGACCCCACAAGAGCTACGGCTGTGTTGAGGAACACGTTTTTTTGGCGATGGGCATTCAGGACATCCTTACAGTCAACACAGGCTGAGATACCCTGATTTCCCGGGGAAGCAGAAGCTCTGTGGGGACTTCATTGTTCGCTGGAAATTTGAGACTGATTTTGTCTGTGACTGGAGCTGCCGGAGCAGGATTTTATTATAATTGTGTGACCTTTAATGCACCATGAAGAGATTTCAAGTTCTCTATTTTTCTAGCCTATAACAAATCAAATGTTTAACCATAACGTACAGTCACCAAGTTTACACCTTAAGAAGGGTGATTTTCAAGGGCTTATCTCTACAAAGAACAGTGGAGCAGAGACAGTTTAAAAAAAGGGGGAAGAAAAGGGAGAGGAACATCACAGAAGCTCTTTATAGACCTATTTGAATCACAGCTTTAGGTCATTTATATCACGTCCAAAAAGCCCATCCATGTGTGCATTTCATAACGACAACCAATTGTAAATGGAGACTGGAAATTTTCCTCTCTGTGGCAGGAAGCGAAACCCCCTTCCCTGCTTCCGAGTGAGTAGCTTGGCCTGTGAGAATTATCTTGCTCCTTGTGGGACTGCCAGCCAGGTGGCCGGCATTTACACTCCAGAGACAGATCGGGGAACTGATTTCCGTGGAACCACCGTAGGCGGGAGCAGCTGATGATCAAGCAGCTCAGGTAGGCTTTAGGTGCACGGTCTGACAAAGAGCATCCGTGGGGGCAGCGACCTTGGTGCATCTCCGCACACGCCTGAAGGACGCAGGCAGATCTCCCAAGCCCTTCAGCAAAGAAATTCCTCCAAAGGTTGGATATTAGGAGGAATTGATTTGCTGAAAGGGTTGTGCAGCATCTTCATAGGCTGCTCAGGGAATGGGCTGAGCCACCATCCCTGGAGGTCTTCAAAAAACGTGTAGATGTAGAACTTGTCATGGTTTAGTGGTGGTCTTTAGTACTAGGCTAAAGGTTGGACCAGGTGATCTCAGAGGTCTTTTCCAGCCTGGATGGTTCTCTGTTGTCTTCCCCTGTGGCCGCAGCTACCCTCAGTGACTGGTGCAGGAGGCTGCTGACGACGTCCAGGAGCCTCTGTTACTGTTGGTAGGGATGCTCACTTAGAACAGAGTTTAACCCACTATTTGAGTTGGGGGCAGGATGTAATTCCAAAAACGTTGCTGAAACGCACAGGGGTCTTTTAATATCTCTTTTTCCAGCGGTTTTCTGGGCTTCTTTTCTTTCAGCAAATGTTGAGGAGGGGAAAATATTTAAATTAAATAAAACCGCATGAAAGGAGAAAGGAGGAGAAAATCTCCCTTTCTCTGAAAATATTCCCAACCCTTTCAAAATAAGGAAATCGCTTTTCTCAAATGTCATTAATGTTTTAGCTTCGTTTTCCCCCAGTTTTGGTAAATCAGCAGCTTTACAATTTCACTCTTTCTCTTCTACCCTAATCTCTTCAGAAGAGGGGGGTGGAGGGGGCTGGAACATGGCAGAAGAGCAAATGGTGGAAAAGAAAACATGTAAAAAGAGCAGAGGGAAGAATCTCTGGGTAGCATTCACATGTCTGTATTCACCAGACTCCGGTCAGATACTTGCATTCAGTGGCTCAGAAGTAGAAAATGATAGAAAGGTGTGATTGGAAACTGAATGCTTTGAAAACTTAGTTAAGAATAAACACGCCCCATTCAAACTCCTGCAAAATAGAAAAATTCAAACTTTCTCTTTCTTTCCGGTATCTTCTCCAAACATTTCTTTTGTTTGGTTCATTGAGGGTCATGGTCTCAGCTTGTTGCAAGGACCACAGAATTTCACCCTTTATGGTTTTTTTTATTGTTTTGTTTTTTTCTTTGTATGTTGCCCATATATTGAGTTGCTAGCCTTGCGTTTCTACTTGCTCTGGATCCTTCCCTACTGTGCAGAAGGTGACAGCTTCGGGAGCACAATGTTTTGTCATTTTTGACCTGTGAGACAGTGCACACCACTTTTTTAGCCTATGTCCCATTGTAAATCAGCCCCTTTTGATCCAGTCCCCATCCCCTTTTATTGACCAGCTCCCCTTTTCCTGCGAAATGTTTCAACCCTGCTGCCTGCTCCCTTTGTGCTTCCTTTAATTCTCAGCATTTCTGCAGCAGGACTGAGTCTTCCACCGGTTTGTTTAGTGGTGCAGAAGACAAAGCCTGGTTGGTGCCGCTGCTGTTGAATAGGTCATCAGTGACAACAACCTGTGCTGCAGAAGTTAGCCCCCACTGACACTGTTTTCACTCCACTTGAATGGAAGCTCCTGGGAGTCTTTCTTTCAAGAGCCCAGGGGTGGGGAAGGCTGGAAAATGGAGAGAAAAGGAATAAAATAATTATAGAAATAACACTTCAGCTTTCTCAGTTGTGCATGGACGTGGCTAATTGAAATGTGAAGTACCTCGGGCATCCGTAGATGGGGTAGGTTAAGAGGTTGTTCTTTGTCCCACCGTGGCCTCTGCAGTGGGAGGCAGTGACTTTGTGTATCTCTGTATTTCCTCGCCCTTGTTAGGTTAGGTGCTGTCAGCTTTGGAAACAAGATCTCTTTCCTTACTGAACGAGGTATAGCCCCGACCAGGAGGGGAAACATTCCTTTCCTTGGGCCACCACAGGAAGGTTGTACCCAGCCCCGCAGCTCCGTGTCCTCCCAGCTGAGCACAGCCCAAACCTGGGGCGTGAGCCACCAGGGCCGTGCCTCCAGGGCAGGCAGGGAACAACCCCTGTCTTCCAGTGCTTCCAAGGTGCACATCCCTCATCTGGAGAAATTTGTAATGGTCAGGTAGTTTGTTTATTGTTCTCCCTTGCTTTATCAGTTAGCCTACATTTTGATCTTAACGATAACCGTGTTATGTAGATGTGATAGGAAGCAGCAGCTGTCTTTGCTGGAGGATGCTGAGGCTGTAGTCTCATAGGGCGAAACAATTTGGGCTGTAGATACAGGAAATAATATGCGTAAATAAGAAAAGCTTTGGTAGTAAAGGAAAAACTAGGGGAACAGCTTTCTTTAATAATTAGAAAGCTAATTTCTTCAAAAGAGGTAGGCAAGTAGTCTTGAGAAGTTCACAATGGATATCCAGCCAGAAATTAAACAACCGTGAAAGAAGCGGTAGATGCTGAAAAATTTTATTTTATTTTATTTTAATGTACTTGTTGGCTATGCAGTGGTTTTTGAGAAACCCACTAGATAACTAAATCTTTTTTCACAGATTACGTAACCTAAATACTTGGAGGACGTGTGCTTTCTCCATGCAAACAGAAAATGGATCTTATGTAAAAAACTGAATGTAATTTTAACACAGAAGAAAAAGAGAAGAAGATGGAGAGAAATACCAATGTAAGAGTCCACGGGCTAACAGAAATTTATTATATCTGCACTGTAATAAAGAACTTGCAACTTAAAACCAGTCAAAAATGGTACAAAATAAAGAATTTCTGAGTATCTTCCATTGAATGTAAGAAGTTCAAGTAAATATTTACTGTAGATGCTGCTCCAAATTTTAGACAGGCTATTTACTTTAGAGAGTTTATTCTCATAATACCTTTTTATGGTTCTTCAAAAACTGAGGTCTCATAATAAATTTAATGTAGTTGGCTTGCATGGTATGATGTCCATTACTTAGGCTCACAGTTTGTGTTTTTGTGGAATAGTCTCTGTTTTATTCAGTAGAAGGCTATTTCTGCTAGCAAATCACTTAAAGATAGGTACGATGGGTATGCCAACAAGCAGAACAGGGAATGTGCTAAGCATTGGAACATAGCACAGCTTTGAAATCATGTCATTTTTAGATATTGTTAATGGTCTGATGGTATATCTTAGCTGCAGATAGTTTAAATGCGACTGTCAGCAGGATGGATTGTTTTGACTTCGGGGGAAGATGGAGCTGCATTATGTTGCCTTGGCTTTCCCTGTGGTTATTGTGGCTGTGTACCTGTTGGTTGTGGTGTTGCTGTAGCCTGGCTTCCGTGCCTCCCTCAGCAGCTTTCCAGAGTGTTCAGTCTTCTGATTTTCAGTTTACGTTCAGGATTTGTAAAGTACTTTTAATCCAGATTTGGGGCTAGAAAAATACAGAATCTCAAAAAAATATATATACCTGAAGGAGTGAAAAAATGTTTCCCTTTGAGTTCTCATTATTTATACTGCTGCGAGGTGCTTATAAATACCACTGTTCAAATTAGTAGCATTTTATACCTACTTTGCATAGCAATAAAGCAAGCATGGACTTGTAAATAAAGATGAGGATGTGGAACCTGTTCTGATGAATTGGGACCCAAATGATTTCAGAGGGAATAACAAAAGAGAAAACTAATGGTTTTACTTATTTTTCAATATTTGATAGTTGTCTGTTTTTCTTGGACCGAGTAGGAGTCAAGTGATCATCTAAATTCATGTAAGAAATAGTTTTTGCTCTATCTGAATCCATGAAATTCTTTTTAAAACCAAGGAGTCGTTCTGGGTTGCTTTCAGGAACTGGCAACTAACCCAGAATTTTTGCAACACGTAAAAATTAGCACTATTGAACATCTTAAAGAAAAAAATATTTATTTAGACGTGAAATGTGGAGACACGTTGAAAGTCTGTCTTTTAGGGACCCTTTTTGCCATTGGCGTATCACTTACGCAGTGAAAATAGCTGTTCTGCCATCAGCAGGGATTGACATTCACTCCTTCAACTTTGAAATATGTTGTTTTAAATATCTTTCCAAATGCTGATACCTTACAAGAAAGCTTGGAAAAACATTCTATTGCAGATGGTGATTTTAAATTTCAGGCAACTTGTATTAAAATTCTTGGTTTTGATTTGATGGTTCAATGATCCCGATCTTCTCAGCATCCCCCCCGGTAGCTCATCGTGACAGTGATCACGTCACCTTGAAGGAGTTTGGGCGAGGCAGCAGGGACAGCGGTATCCTTCCCTTCGAGGCCAGCCTCTCCCCACCAGGGGCCCGTCGCGGATGGCACTCGGCATTTATTCAGAGGCCTAAACTCAGGTGATTTACTAGGGGGCTAAGCGCAGCGGATAGAGAACAGGTTTGTCTACGTAATGTTAATATCAAGGGATGGTTAAAGAGAGGTTGATTTGACCTGAATTTGAAGGACAATATACCTCAGCCTTGCTTCGATGGGACTAACCCGTCCTGCCCTCTTAATGAACATCCGTAGAGGCCGCTTTTTGGGCCACTCTGAGACAACATTACCTACCCAGGAAAAGAGCTGATGCTGTCACACCCGTGTAACATGCTGCCAAAACAAGGAGGGGCAAGAGCCCTGTGTCTGGCGACACCAGGCGCGGACGTCCCTGTGGGCGAGAGGCGCGCTGACCACAAGGCCGCCTGCGTGGCCATGAGCTTGTTCCGCTGCAGCTCATTCATAAATGCTGGCAACCCATGCTCTAGGAGAAGAGCTCTGTGGGCTCTCAGATGACTGTAATATTCTTTGTGGCTGAAAATCACATTTATAGGAGTTAATTTTCTTAAATGAGTGCCCAGGATGAGTTCATTTGTGTCTCATGGCAGAAGGAGATGCAAGTACAGCACAGTAAGAGGATTAATCGCTGCTGCTGCCCTCTTGGTTTTTCACTAAGTGAAGCACAACCAGGGAACCAGATGTGTAGGAGCTGTCACTTATGCACAATTTTTGCTGAAGTATAATAGAAGTGGTGTGGCAGCTTGCGGTATGTATCACAGGGATAGCACTATTTTGTTAAAGACAAGAAATTGTTGATTTTGTTTATCACAGTATTTCAGGTGTGTCTCGGTCTTCCTCCGTCCTTGTCATCCTCTCAATTTGCTGACTCCATTTAGTTTCATCATCAAATTTGAAGAGACTTGTACTTTCATGTCACTCTTGGGTACTTCTGAAGACTGTAAGAGTTTTCTTTCTGAGTTCTCAGTTCATTGAGCTGCAGATAGATGTTCTTTCTCATCTAAAACTCATCACTTCCTTACCATTGGAGAAAAAAAAAACAAACCACATTTAGGAAATTAGTTTGTGGCTTGCCTCAATTTGTTCCACATACAGCTGCTCATCAACAGCACACCAGCAAGGAATTGGCACACAGCTACAAGTGTGTGTTCAAATTAAAAATGGATTCTGCACTTATGCTTGCGTTGTGCGGTGATTATGGAAGGAAGTATTTTTATCAAGCAGCCAGTGGCACGTGAGCACCAGGAAAGCTGCTGCCACCTTTGAATTGCTTTCCAGGAGGGCGACCACAGAGAGGAGCAGGGGCGGCCAGCACCAAGGGCCTGAAATTCCCTGCTGAGTCGCTGCCCCGATGATAGCTGGATGTGGTCTACGGGGTCTTTTCCACCCTAAACGATTCTGGCATCCCGTGATGGTGGTCTCCGGGGCAAGCCGTAATTGTGGGGCAAAGATCGGTCTGCAGCTACCATGTGATAGCTAGGAATTAAAGGTGATAGCTGTGCTTCTGTAAGCAGGCTACAGGAGTAAATTCTTCAAATTTTTGATTTTTTAATTTGGTGGGGAGGAGCTTACTTTCTCAGTAAACTGGGAAAGAGAGAGAAAAGTATTGAACCTAAGGAAACTATTTCACTTCAGTTGTTTCTAGAACAATTTTTCCATTCTGACTCTGTGTTTCACCTTATTCTCTGAAATTTGTATTGCATTTTTCACATCGTTTCAAAAATATGATGTCCCGTGCTTTCAAAATGGCCACGTTTGGCTTTCGTGCCGCACAGTCTCAGAGCGTCTCGGGCCGTGTGCTCTTTATAGCGTAAGCGAGGTGGATTTGGTGTTCTATTTAAGAACACCAGGTAAAAGACCGAGCGAAACCTCCTGCTGCCTGGCCTCCCCCTGCTGTGGGTCGGTCGCAGTTACGGCACAGAGCATCCTGGAGCGGCTCGGTCGCTTACGCAGAGCTCGCTGCTGATGGAGCTGGGAAGGCAGAAGGTGTGGGGCACTCTGCGCCGGCGAGGAGGGGATCAAACCAGATCTCCTTTATCTAATGCAGAACCTGTTACTGAATCAAACGGAGGGATGTGAAGGGTCTAAGTGTGCTTTTAATAATCTGCGTGACAAACAGACCGCAATCTGCACAATTAAGCCTCTTGGAGTTGGCAGGATTTTGTGCAGTTGGCATTTTTCCCCTTGAAAAAAGGTCAAAAAGAGGGGAGTGAATTAACCAATGCATACCTGTTCGGAGGTACTCTGTAACGCCGCTGGGCGGCAGAAACATTTTCTTTGTTGCACTGGTGGCTCTGGGGAGGGGAGAGGTCTGCGTCCTGATCTAAAACCCCACCTATCCACAGAGCAGAGACTGGCCACGTACTAAACGGAGGAGTAAAGGCGGGTGGGAAACCTCCCTGTACCGCTGTGTAGGTAGGAGCAGGGGTCTGGAGGGGGGCTCTGATTGTAGCACGCTGTGGCTTAGGCCCCGGGGAGCTCTGCTCAGTTCTACCTTGGAGCTGCCCTTAATGGCTCTCCCTGTTTTCCTGGTTGCCAGGAGTGCTTGCAGTCCCCTGGGAAAATTGGTGGGGAGCATCCTTCCCGGGCGGACTTCTCGCCCCCCAGAGTACGATTTCTCCAATGCAAATGCACATTCTGTTCCTGGCAGGGAGATGGAGCGTACGCGGTCCTACCCACATGGATGGTGTAAGATTGCTCTCCCATAGGATAGCCTCTTTTCTTGATTACGATGATGAGAAAGTGTTTTCATTTAAAGAGGAAAATGCTTGAATGGTTTTCTCATCCCTCGCCCCTCCTCTTGGCAAGCAAACACACTGTTGGGGCACCGGGTTTATCACAGGCCAAAGGGGGAATTCTCTCAGGAGCCTCTTGTTGAAATGTTGGCAACACATCACTGAGCAGTTCTAAAGACTTCAGGAAGCCCCAAATTTCTCTGAATTTTCCCACCACCAGCCTTGAATGTAAGTTGCCTCTTTGGCCTTGCAGGCTCTGGGAGAACATCAAGGAATATGCTTGCAGCCGCCGCAGTGTGCCCATCCACACAGGGTCAGCCCCTTGGGACGGGAGCGAAAGCTGTTCGGAGTACGAAACCACCCACACGCTAATCTTTTGTTTCCCTTAGTTATTTTTCCTTCACTTTTTTCCTCTCAAAATACATTAAGCAAAAGAAATAATTTGCCAGAATCTTTTCTGGGAGAGTGAACTGGAGAAGCCGTGGTGCCTTTGCTCTATACAGGCGCTCAGATCCTTCAAAAGCCTCTGTCCAGCTGTCTCACTCTGTGCCGTGGTCTGACTTTCTGCAGCTTTTGTGTGTTGCTGCTACAGTGTAAAATCAGGGGGAATTAATTTGCCTCCATTTACACTTGAGCATCTTGGGGCAAATTAATTCTCCTACCACCATGTACTTGCAGAGAGGCGTGCAGGATCGTTGGGGGAGGAAAGGCAGATTCCTTTTTTGTCTGGAAATCAAACACAGTCTGACCAAAGTCTCCTTTTTTTTTTTTTTTATCTTTTCTATTTTTACATAGGCGCTGAAGTTAAGTATTTACTGAATATAATTTCAAATGACGGTTTAACTTACAATTTTAACCAAAACTGTAATAGAAAAATATTTTCTCTACATTGTTAAAATGCAACTTGATTCCTGCTCAGCTCCCCCAGTCAGTAAACAAGAACGAGTACTTGCTGTTGATGTGTAGAATATATTTTTTTTAAATCACAGAATGGATTAAGAATTAAACTAGAAACAAGATGAGGAAAAAACCCTCAGAGCTGTAATCAAACATCCATTCCAACAGCTGAAACATGTTATTACATCTTTCAGCTGATTTATCGTACCCAAAGAGATTTCATAATCATTCTCAGTATTAAAACAAGGGGAATAGAGGCACATTTCAATAACAATGATTGTTGTTTGGAGAATGCCAATCATGTCTAGGAGTGTTATTTACATCAGACAATATGTAGATATTGTGCCTCCAAGCCTGTTCCTGTTCGTTTTTGTTCTGTGACTTACACAAATGAATGCTAAGAAATGTTGACAACGAGGTTCAATAGCTAAACACAATAAGGGGGGTCCTGCTGACTTCCTTTGGGGAGGGGAGAAATCTTTACCACACAAGTAATGCAATCTGATGTAGAGATAAATGCTACTCTAAATGTCTGAGCTCTCTTTGGTATGGAAGGTGGGGAGAAATTGAATCCTGTGCTAATTTTCATTTGTATTTGCAAATTAGCTATACCTAATTTGAAAATAGTTAAGAGGCAGGAATGAGAAAACCAGATGTGGAGCAGTCAAATGTGTTGCAGAGAAGCAGGCTTCACTTTGTGTTATTTTCCAACATGCAGTTTTATTTTTGCTGGTGTCTGTCACAAATCCTAAAATACCATTACAGAGTTAGCAGATGGCTCCCAAGTATTCATACCTGATAAAGCCTCCTGGGTGATCAAGCACTGAAAAATCAATATATTTTTCAACTTTCAATGGCTAGCTATTCAGTTTCATTACATCTCGCTATTCCTCCATGGCTACTGTGATATGGACACTTACTTCACCATTGCATTAAGCTCTAATCTCCGGGCTGGCTGATACAGGCGGTTAATGAATAGCTGGAGTACCACCTCGGTATGCTTCACAATTCTTCTGATCTCAGTAGGATGTTTCAAGTACTGTGATCTTGTGTTTGGTAACACCCCACTTCTTCCCCCTCTTCTTTTTCCACACGTGCACAGACACCCCTCTCCAGCTGCCACCTTGACGAGCTCGGAAAGGAAAAGTCAGTAAATACACATTTTAGCAGAAATGTTTTGCTGTGACATTTGACTTTTTAAAATAAATAATATCGGTAAGTCTCAGCAAGTCTGATCCATGCCCCCTGGGTGACCATATGAGTCACATTCTTAAATCTATCATTTTCAATAAAGCCAAAACTAGAGCTAGGTTTTTAAAGCGTCCCATTTTGTCTCCAGATTACCTACATCCCCCATGAAATATCTGTGCTCTCTGATTGACTGCTCGTGCTTTCTTTAAATCATGTTTCCTTCCCCTTCTTCTAACTTAAACTCATATTATAGGAAGTTACTTGCAGTAACTGGCAAAGCACGCGTCGGCTTTTTAATTATTACGGGTACCTAATTATTGGTCTTTGCCTTGCTTAGGGCAAGGCAAGGCAATTAGGCTTTGGCCTTGCTTAGGGGCTCGACTTCTCACAGGGGGCATCTCTTTATACTCCAATTTGCATGAAAAAAACGGTGTAAGTGAAATGTCAGTGAATGCTTGAAGCGCCTGCGTGCACAAGTACATCCTCAGAAATGGGAGTGTCCCATGGATTTTAATTTTCCCTTAGTATTAAAGGTTTCGCTGAATTTTGCTGTTGCAGATGTTTTGAGGTGGCAGCGGTGGTTTACTGCCATTGTTTTGAAAACGTGAGGCAAAGTCCAGTGACACAGACCAGGCTTATTTTACACGCGCCAAGGCACCATGACATTGGCAAGCCTGGGGCATGCAGAAAAGCTATTTAGTCTGATTAGGGCGTATCTTAAATTTCAAACATAGGCCTTGATTCAATCCAAAGTGCAGGAGACGAGAACCTGTTTGCCGGGAGGGGAAGCGTGGCTGTAAACAACGCGGGTGTTTCCTCTGGGCTGCACGACCAGCAGGAGCGAGGCTTCGCCCGCGCCAGGCCTGGGTACGGGGGAGGTGGCTACTAATTCACGACAGCCCCTTCCTTCTGTCACCAGTGCTTGGGCCCGGCACTCCTCAGGCTCTCGGTACCGTCCCCACCACCCCGAGCAGCAGGGGATGGAGGAGCTGTGGAGGAGAGGCCTGCGGCCGCCATGGGCAGCGCTCGCGCCACCTGCGGCACGGCCGGGCCCCGCGCCACCCTGCCGCGCGGCTGGGCTCGCGCTGGTGGAAGGCCCAGCTAAAAAAGCTTTTGTACGATGATTAATTGACCTTAACGAGTTTAAGGATGCTTATTTGCACACAGTTATGAAGTGTTGCAATATGTCACAAATGAGAGCGGCTTCTATTATAAACATAATGGCATAAACAGTGAAAGCTGGTTATATTTCCTTAAAAGTTCATTGCAGGGAAATAGGGAAGCTTGAGAAGCTAAACAAATCCAGGCAATAATGGAAATGTAGCATGAAATTACTTCTGTAAACAACAGCCATTCATTATTTGAACATTTTTCATAAGAGAGTAAGCAGACGAGTGTTGATGTTAAAGGGTGTGTGTGGAGGGGGAGGTGGAAGTGGGGGAGATTATGAATTTCGAAAGAAATCTTCCAGGGTTATGCAGACAGACAGACATCTGTTCAAAAAATAAATATGTAAAGCACTGATTGATCCCTGAATATTAACAATCGATGCCATTTTCTTCATTAACTTCTGAGAGGAACACAAAGAAAGGTATATTTGATTTAAGAGGAAAGGGAGGGAGCACTATTTAATGTTGATTTGGTGTAGTGAATAACCCCAGAGAGAAATGTAAATACCAGGCTGCAATAACATGACAGCACACTAATCATATTTACAAACTATATTAAATCTGTCCATTGTGCTTGCCTGGCTGCGGATTGGTTCGATTGTAATTGTCATTGTAACCAGTGCTGGCTTATGGGAGAATTTAACTGCAGTGATATAAGGTGAGTGCTAGGCTTATTATTACTTTATTATTACCCGGTTTATGTTTATTAAAACAATTTGTCATGCAGAACAGGAATGGGAGAATGGGAACATTAAATCGTGCTGTACTCAACCTGAAGAAATGAGTTACAATAAAATTAATGGCAGGCAGGCCACAGCTGACACTTGTAGCCGCGTGGAGCAGCTACACACTGGTTCGTTTCATTTGCTGATCGTTTCTTGTTAGGGTCACGCCATTAAACTTACATATTGAGAACTACTGAAAATCTGAGGCAATGAAGGTAAAGTTTATGAAGCAAAAGTGGCCTTTTTTTTCTGCTGCTAATGCATTCCTTTCAATTATTACAGAAATCAGGAATGCAGATTGAAAGTTTAAATCATACTGAGTTATTAAAGACGTGTGTTGGAGTGAATGTCCTTCAATTTTACAGAGGCTTAGAGAGCTGAGAAAGAGCTGAGTTTAGGCTAAAGTGAGACCATTCTCTAAAGGCTTTGAGCAAAGAGAACAGCGAGAATAGTGGTCATGAAAGGTCTCATAACAAGTTTAATAAAAGCTGCTTTATTTTCTTTCCCCGAAACTCAAGGGGTCCTTATTTGATATCTTCAAATTTATTTCAGCCCAAATCTTCATTATTTTAAAGTAGAGGCAGGAGGCGATGACCATGGGAATAGCATTGAGCCTCTTGGAATTCAGCAAAGAGGCACAGTGACATAACCCCCTCTCGTGACACAATTACGGAAGAAATTAAAAGTGTCAGGCTCTATGTACTTTAGCTGCATAGAAGAAATCCGGCCTCCTGATGAAACATCTTTGTACATAAAAAAGTAATACCCTGCCCTTGTCTCCCATTATACAACAATGTTAAGGAGTCTTCTGGGGTGATTATTAGGGATTTGGTGAAGCACAATAAATGCTGAAGATTAAATCTGAGCACTAGCAATTAGTACTGGGGGAGGGAGAGTGCTTTTTTTCTTTCTTTTTTTAAAGTATTTATTAATGAAGCTATTTAAAGAAAACCGAGCCAACTGCTGAAGTTGGGAAATGTGAACCTTTCATTTCTAGCAGTTTTATACTTGTGCAAGACCCACAAAGTCCGTGTGGTTATTCTTGATTTATACCAGTGTGCGCAAGTAGAAGATCAGGCTGGCTCTGTGGGATTTTTTTTTCTTGTTTTCCTTTTTTTTTTTTTTAACTAAGATAGTTTTCTTTAAAGTCTTGGAGAAAGCCTTCAAAAAGGGGGATTTAGCCACGTGTTCTATACCTGTGTCCCCAATCTCAAGGGCTGGACCAAACGTCCAAGAGATCAGCATCCAAACACTTCAACAGAAAACTGGAATGGGAGCTGAACTCTCTGGAAAATCCAGTTTGATGAAGCGAGTGAAGATATATCAAAGATCTTGTTTTAGAAAACTGTTACTCCTTTTGGTTATCCAGTAGGGTGAATGGCAGACGTTTCTTTCAGAAGTAATAGAAAAGTGTTTCAGAGAAATAGGGCAGTCACTGAGGGAGTCGTTCTTTCTGTGACTGCCAGCTCGGTGGCTGGCCGGGATGAAACGATGATGTGAGGAGGGACAGGTCTGGGGGTTTGCATGGTCCAGGTGTGGACAGGTAGCCGCTGTGGTGGTAGGTGCAGTGGAAGCAGAGCAGTCTTCCATGTATTTCTGGCTTCGAGTGCTTTTCTGTGCCCTCTTTTACATCCATTTGAAAGTATTAAAATGTGTTGACCTCCATGGCTTGCTAAATAGGCTTTTAACTGTTACAGCAGAGCTCTGACCCAGCATTTTTAAAAGCAGGATTTTAATGTAATCTTCCATCTTCATCCGTATTTTTGTAGAACTCAGTAAACTTGGGGGGAAAACCAGTTGGTCCTTTATTCCCGTATGTGTAAAACTCATGAACTCTAACTAACACACACACTGTAAGCGTCTCGCTGAATTGCAGTCCTTATTATATGTGCAAACATCCCTTTGAAATGAAGGACAAGGATAGCGTGTAGAATTCTGAGTCATATTTATCACTTGGATTATTAATAATAATAACATCTGGCATTTTTATAGCACTTTACATTTTCAAAATGCTGCATAAACATTAACTAAGTGGTAGTTAAGTGTGCATAAATGATATTCAGAGCCATTACCCTCTACCATGCTAACGCAGTCGCTGTGGGTCTGCACTGAGATGCGTGTACTGCTGCGTGTTGGAAAATCTTTACTGCTCTTGCAAAGCATCAGCTTTCCTGGAAGAACCGGGGTGAGCATTTTTCATTGTGTTTCGCACGCACCCGAAGGCTGGTGTCCATATTACGGATTAATGGTCTGCAAAATTTCAGTTTATTGGGGAAAAAGAAGTTGTTGATTTTACTTACAGGAGCATAAAAACAAATAAAAATAAAGGGCTCGGAAACCAACGCACTACTCTTTTTTTTAGAATCGCATTTCAGTTTTCGTGCTGGATTGCATCAACGTAATCCAGAAGCAAGTGAATAATTCCACTGCCACTTAATTAAAAGTTCTAAGACTTTATGTCTTTGACCTTGTTCTTTAGCTGAACACATAAAAGCAAAATGGCTTGCTGCCTTAATCTTACTTCGTGCCATCGCTCTCCGGTGAGAGAATCCTCCAGGTACCCGTGAGTTGTCACTGGAGCCAAGGGAAGGGCTACGCGCACTGCTTGCTGCTGTCTTCTGCGGTGAGTCTACCTTGACAAAGTTTCTCTTGCTATCTTTAGTTCTTCTCCCTGGGGCATCTAGCACATCAGGACAAGAGGGATCTCGGCCCCACAGCTTCATTTTGGACCTGTTAACTGTAACTACTGATGTCGTTTACAAGGATAAACCCTTAAAGCCAGGCCAAGGTAGACAAAGAAAGAACACCGGAGTAATTCCCTTTGGACGGCAGAGATTGGTGTTCAAGTTATTGAAAATCTGTGTAACTCATTTTCTCTTTTGTCATACTTAAAAAATCCATGAAGTTTGGCTGAGTGCAAACAATAAGCTTTTATTGTTGCTGCCCTTCTTCATAAATGCGTAATCTTCTGGGACCATCAGAAGAGCTTCGGTACAACAAATTAAAAGTCTCCAAACTTCCCCGTGTCTCCTCGGACATTTTGTAGACCCGCAAATATCAAGCAGTAATCAATATAATGCTGCTCTAATACTGCCAGGCAAACCGGCAGCTCCCGAGCGGGGAGCAGCTCGCTGCTGGCGAGCCGTGGCTCCTGCCTGGGGGGTCGCGGAGCAGCGGCACCCCTCAGTGGCCCGAGCAGCAGGGCCAGCTTGGGGTGCTGGCTAGCAAGGCTCGCAAAATGCACTTTCTGTCCCGCCAGCAGCTCCCGTATTTAGCGGCAGTGTGTGTGTGAGAGGCGCCTGAATCCTTGCTGCTTTGCAGGTCGCTGCGTTTTGTCGTCGCCCGTTCCTTCCGCGTGTGTCCGCGCGTTACACGTTTCCCTAACGAGCCAATTATATTATAGCCAACAGGGTGACTTGGAAATTCTCTCTCTTCGTTGTTTTAGCTTAGTAAGCTAGTTTAACACTACTGTCTTCGTATAGCCTTCATTTTCTCTGTATTAGTTTTCTTTGGGATAAGGCACAAGGCATTGAATTACAGAACATTGGCTCTTTTATACCTTCTCAGTGGAACAACCTTGTCAGCTTAAAGGCTTCAGCCAAGAATATTCAGCGTGGGCCAGCGAGGGTAAAAATCAAGGCTGCACTTTTTTTGTCTCGTCAGTGAGGAGTAAACATTTGTTTTCTCTCCCCAGCTTAGTGCCTGTTGCAACCGAGGCAAAACCTGCCACTGTGCCCGCTGGTATCCAGCAGCTCGGCGTGGGGTGGGCTGGGCGAGGGCTGAGCAATCGCTGCCACCACCCAGCTCCTCTCTCGTTATTGCAGCCGGCAATTGCCAAGGAAGCGCCTGAAGGTGCTGCCAGCCCAGCCGGACCAGGGTGTCGCCAGTTCGGAGCACATCTTCAGCTGTGCGAATGGCTCGTGCGAACTGCCCTCGTGTGCCGCTGCGCACACCGCTCCCGGCGCACAGCCGGAGCCTTTGCAGCTCCGGGTGCTCGCTCTGGGCGAGGTGCAGCACGCTGCCGTCTGCTCACCTGCGGGGCCAAACGGCCCTGTCCTTTGCTGGGATGCTGGAAAAATGGAAGGAAGTTTTGTCTGAAAAAAAAAAAAATGCCCCTTCCACTCCATTTCTAACAGCTTATTCTTGCAGCAAGGAGTGCTCTTTTTTCTAGTATGGTCTGTTCCAGTGCCCATTTACATCAGCGTTAAAGCTTGCCACTAACCTCCTGGCCTCTGGATCAGGCCCGTAGTCTCCTTATCTTCTTCCATATTACTGGCACACCTTTACCTTAGGTCTTGATTTCTGTGGAGCTCTTTAGGTCAAGCTCTATCTCATTGATGTGCTCAGGCTTAAATTGATTCAGAGAGAAACTGACTGTTCTTCTAAAGAAGCGGTCATTTTTCTTAAGCGGCTTCTATTTTTAGGTAAGGCTCCTTGTGCCAGCGGGCAGCGTTGGTGTCTGGCAGGCTCAGGTGTCAGTGTGCTTCGTGACAAAAGCCCTTCGGCTCCAGACCCGTACCCCAGGGCTCCGGGCTGCTCCCACCGGCAGGCCGGTGACAGCACAGCACACGGCTGTTGGGAAAACTTGAGGGTTTTTCCACTTAAAATCGAGAAGCTGTGGAACTCATTGCTCATGGCAAATTGCAATGTGCTTTGCTTTTTCTGGAAGCCAGGAGTTTCTCCGGGGTCAGGGAGGGTTAAGCAGCTGTATTCGCAATTATGTTTAAGAAAAGCAGTATCCTGTTCTTTGGCCAAAACCCAGTGGACATCATGGGGGGGCTAAGGGGTGTCTGCTCCGAGCCGGGTGTTCTGTAACTGTCCACGGCAACGTTTTGTGTAAACTCCTCTGAAACATCAGCTATGGGCCACTGGCAGAGAAAAGATACCTGCCCGTACCCCGAGTGACAGTTCCTTTGTTTTTTAATCGCTTATGAAATGAGGCGGCATCAAAGCGGTAAAGGGTCCACCAGTAAGTAACACCAGTGACGGATTTATGTGGGGGGCTGACCTTCCTGTGAGATGGAGCCGTAGCTCACAGTGCCGGCGTGGTGCCGGTGCGGTTAGGCTGTTCTGCTGGGCAGTGCCATCACTTGATTATTCTGTGAGAAATTTCAGAAATACAGTTGCTTTATGAGCCCGACTTCTACGATGATGAATTTCCAAAAGCAAAAATGTGAATTTAAATTATTCGTATTCATGTGAGCGTGGTAGAGATTTTTTGGAATCGCTGCGGCAAGTTATGGATGATGCATGAAATGAAAAAATCCCTGCCCAGTGCACAAGGAATACAGAAAGGGTTGTGCAGCCAGCGCTGTGCCGCGCTGCGCCACGGGACGCGCGCTCTCTAGGGAGAGAGATTTGTATTTTTGAGAGGCACCCAGCCATCAGCCTACGCACAGAAGCAAACAAAGGACAAAACGAGAGAAAACATACAAGTACCCACCACCGCCCAGAGGCGTCCCCAGCGTAAGGCCGGAGCTGTTTCCTGCAGCTGGCTCTCCAGCGGGGCAGAGCCGCGTGAAGCCTGCACGCGTGGGGCAGGATCTCCTTCCCACAGAGGTGCCGGCCCAGACTTCCAGCTGACATAAAGACCCGCTGAAGCCAATTCGTAAAGACCCACTGAAGCCAATTCCAGCTACTCGCAGCTCTGTGGAGCAAAAAGGGAGTGGGGCCAACTCTGGCGGCGGCCAGGCTTGGCCTCGTGGCTGGGAAGGTGCCCGCCGAGGGCCTCCCCATGGGCCAGGCCCTGCTCCAGCAGGCTTCTGCACGATGCTGCCCAAGCTGGCCTGGAGGAGCCCCCGGCACCTCTGCTCCCTGCTGGACCCGCTGTGCTCCCTCGGGCTCGTTAGCAGCTGCTTTTGTAACACGTGCCCTGTGATCCACTCTCCCCGTTCTTTTTGCCACAATGGCTCCGGACAAGTAGAAAAAAAATCCGTCTGGGATGTTGCGATCGCATCCGCAGCACCCCACGTGTGACAGGATCTCGTTTGCCTCTCGGCTGAAGCTGACCATAGAAACTGTGGGCATTGAGGAAAAAAACTGTCTGAAAAAATCCTTGCAGGTATTTTTTCTGGATGTACGTCTGGTGTTAGGATCTGCCTAGTCCTCTTGTTTGCAGGGAAGTAGAGAGATTGTTTTTCTGGGACTGCACTCTGCATTAGTTTTCCAGGTCTGAATCTTGTGCTTCGTCAAGCCCTTATTTAAGTGATTGTATTCTTAACTTAAAGAGATGCAATTTGCAGGTGCTGGGAATTAGCTAGCTTCATCTTCCAGAAAAGTCCAAATGTAATGTCCTTTCTAACTAACCAAATCTTCGGCGTGTGCATGTGTTTTTGGCTGAACTCTAGAACGCGTCTCAGCATGGTGTATCTTTAATCCTAACACGTTAAATATCTCATTAGGTTATTCAATATCTATTGAGTTGTGTTTATTTGACAAGTTTGACAGCGTTTTGAAACACCTGTATTTTCCTTTTCAGACAGGCAATATATGGGCATTCCCATCCCACGCACCAAATAACGCTTGGGGTTTCGATTTTAGCACAGGGTACTTGGTATGAAGGCTGTGTGTTTGCTCTGTGTTCCTGCACTTCAGTGACTGTTTTCAGAACATGCTAATTAGTTTCTAATGTTGCGATGCAATTTGTTGGAAACATCCTGCTGTGTAAATACATTGAGACATTCGACCAGAATCTCTGTTTTACCACGACCTTTCCCTTCGCTATACCTTTGCCTGTCCAGGATTCTGTTTATCAGCATACTTTGTTCTTTTGTTTCGTTTTTCTTTTTCCTCCACCTCACGCACAGTGCCTAGGAAGGCCCATCAGTAAGGGGATGAGCACTGCTCCCTTATCCTCTGCTGGATGCGGGAGATGGAGCGCTTCCGCACGTACTGCACGCTCATCCGATCATTTTTCATGGAAGAATGAAAAGGTTAGACAAACCTCACTTGTGTTTTGATGGGCATTAATGGAGATGTTACCCTAGTCTCCCAGTCCCAAGGTCCAGGTTTCTCCGTATCCCAAAGACTACCACTGAGATTTTAATGAATATTAAAAAATCAATGAGCGCCAGAAGCCCGAAAGGTATGGAGTTGGGATAGCAAACAGAGATACATGTATTATGTTCATAATTACCTGCACCTCGTCCTCTTACTGTTTTCTTTTCGGAAAAACTTTATTTCTTTATTTATTTTAACTAATTAATTTATTAACTAATTAATTTATTAACTAATTCTGCAGATATCCAGGCCCATTCCCTCAACTTTCCTGCCACAGCACGCGGAGCTGGTGCTGCCGGGGTCGGTCCTGCCCGTAAGCGTGTCCCTGTCCTTCCCGTAAGCGTGTCCCTGGACTCATTCACACCTCTGCCAGGTAGCTGCTTCCTTAAAAAGAGAGGACTCACCCTCTGGAAGTGGTTTGCACCCGCTTTGTACGGCAAACCACCGATGCCTCTGCCTGCTGCGGGTGCCTCGGCACGGCGTGCGCCGGCGGCGTTCTTACGGTGCTCGGAGCTCCCGGGGAGCAGGTAGGAGAGCGGCCATCTCGCCGTGACCCGTTGGTACAGGCCTCTGCCAACTCAGCGCATGAAACAGTTAATTAGAAAGTCTCCAGTTGCCGGCTGAATTTACTTTGCAAAAAGATGTTACATTTGTTCTTCTCAGCGAGAGGAAAAAAAAAATAAGCAATTCAAATCATTTTGAAGTTCCACTCCTTCATTCATTAGGAGACTTAGCTTGCAAAATCCTAATTAAAAAGAACATTTTGTGTTAATGAAAATGTTCTAATTTTTTACGTTATTAAGTTAGTTAATTTTTTTTTTCCAGAGCATTCGGCAAGAAGAAGTCTTCTTAAAGGCTTTGTTCATGTTTATATTCTTTGATTGCAAAATTTGTGAGACAAAAGAGAGCTAAACTCATTCTGTGGTGCCCTCCAGTTAACTGTTCAGTTGAAAAATGACCTTCATAACTAAGTCCCTTGCCTTTTCATCGATATCAAAGAGTTACAACTCTAACCTACAGTTGAGGAGGTGGCTTCAGTCTGGTAAACCATCAGAAATTGCATGAGCACCCTGTGGAGTGCAGATATTTATAGATATCTAGGAGGAGTACAGATAACTGAATAATTTGAATCTGAATTCTGAAATAGCCTAGGGCTTTTCTGCTGGCTTTCAAGTCCAGCATCTACTTGCATGACATTTAGTCATTAAAAGCTGAAGTTTATTTCAGTACCTAATAATTCTGCATCAGACACAATAATACTGCAAGCCGAAGATCACAGAAGCTGCATTTAGGACCCTACTACGGTACAACGCCTAGAAAGACAGCACTTTCCAGGGGTTTTAAAAATAGCTGTGCTATATATGAGGTTATGTTAACTGCGAAGCACATTCATTTATGCCGTCTCAAGACCCAGTGCAGGATTCTTGGCTGGTGTAAATCCAGGTGGCTGGAAGTCAGCTGTGCTGAGCCGAGATGCTCACAGGGAATGTGACTCTGAAGGAATTTCACACCTTTGGTTTCATTACTTGCATTTGGCCACTGATGCTGCTCTAGTGGGGTGGATTCTAACATTTAAAATCTCTCCATGGGCAGAAATTACTGTTAAAGTCTTTCCATTCTTATAGAAGTACAGATCAAGGACATAAAAATATTTTGCAATTGCTCCAAGCACTGGAAAAATATCTATTAAAGAAATATTTATTAAAGAAACAAGGAATCATAGAAATCTGTAGGCTGGAAGGGACTTCCAGAGGTCATCCACTCCTTCCTTCGGCTCTGAGCATGTCTGGTTAGAGCAGGTTGCTCGCAGCTGTTTTCCAGCCGGGCTTCCATCTCCAAGGATGGAGACTTCACAGCCTCTCCACACAATCTGTACCAGAATTGTCCACCCTTGAGCTAAAAAGGCTTTTCCTGATACCTAATTGCATTTTCCCAAGCTGTAACTTGTGTCCACCGCATCTTGTCTCATCGCTGTGCACCTCCAAGAAGAGGCCACGTGCTCTTTGTACCTCCTAGTAGGCAGCACCGGGTAGCAATAACGTCTCTCCTTCGCTTCCTCTTCTTTAGACTGAGCAATCCCAGTTCCTTCAGCTGGACGCCGCGCTCCAGATACAGCCTTATCAGCGCTGAGAGAGGGGGAATCACCACCTCCCTCGACCTGCCGGCCATGCCCTTGCAAATGCAGCCCTGCGTGCAGCTGGCTGCCCTGGCTGCAGGGGACACTGCTGCCTGGTGCTCAGCGTGTCCTCCACCAGCCCTCCAGCTGCTTTTCTGCAAAGCTGCTTTCCATCCTGTTGGCCCCCAGCCTCTGGGCTTACTCTGTCCCGGCTGCAGAAAGAGTTGGGTTTTCGGCGTTGATTTCAGGAACTGCTTTTAACTAATTGGGGGCTATTGTTGGAAGTGCTTATACTAAGGAGAGGTGAAAAGCCTTCTTCCACCCTTTGTGTTATTGTTGAGGATTTGCTGGTATTTAAAGTGAGCATCTTTCCGCCGTACTTTCTGCTTATTATTTTCTTTCTCCTGATACTTCAGCAGTCAACTCTCACCCACACAAGTGCTCGTAAAAGCTAAGTGCTGAGCTGGCATGCTCAAATGTTCAAACAGGACATGCACGTCAAGCTGTGGGTCCAAGCAGTGCTGTGCTATGCGTGCAGCTGCTCACAGCTCACACTCGCAGATCAGGCTTCAGATACAAAGTGCCAAGAAAGCAGCGGAGACTCTTCACCATCCACCTTTGCAGGGAAAGAATTGCGCTGTAAAATTGAGACTCATTTAAACTAATGATCAAATCTAAGGAAGTGGCAATCTGTATGCAGACATTCCGCAAGCAGAAAAAGAAGCTGAATTCACCCAGTGAATTATTTGCTGCCAATTATTCTCAGCTTTAATGCTCGGCTTTAAATATTTAGTTAGATCCACTTTCAGCCTAGGATTTCGGTTTTCATTTAACATCACGAGTGACTATATATATGTACGTATATGTGACACGTTATTTTCATTACATCTCCTTTGAATGCACGTGAATAGTAGCGTGGATTGCCTGCCTCCATTTTTGTTAGATTTCTGGACAAGGTGTAAGCCTTTTCTTAGTGGATTTTGGTAGTTGTCTAAGTACCTCTTTGATCTGAAAGTGACCCTGCCGTGTTGAAATGTGGACTTGGCTAACTTCATGGCAGGACTCTTGGAGAATTACAAGATGGCTGTAAAGATGCACTAACCCTTTTCAGAACCTAAATTAAGCTTTAAATCAAAGCTAACTAGAATGCCACCAAAGCTTTTCCATTAAGACTGGCTTACACACCCTTGCACTGTGATGCACAGAAAACATCATAAATTTTGGACCTGGACTGAAACCCTGAAGCTCTGTCTTTACTTTCAAAGTTCATGAAATGCTTCCTCACCACCAGCGAGCAATCCAGTGTTTGTGTGAATTGGTTTTTGAGTGTGAAGGCAGATGCTGACCCAGAAGGCAGTTGGCACTAGGCAATTATCACCAGAAACTGAATCTCAGCTCTAGTCCAGCGTTTTAGTTAGCAGTGTGCGGGGAGTGCTGTGCCACCATTTTAAGGCAAAAAAAAAAAGATGCAAGCATTCGAGGGGTCTCCTTCTGTTAGCATAAGCCCTGCTTTGTCACCGATACGTGCGGAGTACTGCCGTGTGAGTACAGGCCATCACCACCTGCTTCGTTGTATAATGAGCTGTGCTTGAAAGCAAAGATTTTGGTGGTTTACAAACGATATGGAAGAAACATTTTTTTTTTTCTGTTTCCCATTACATTCCAGTGTAATTTCTCTGTTTACCATTACATTCCAGTGAAGGTCCTGGCGGGGAGCAACGCAAGCAAGAAGGTAAGACACCTCTCTCCTGAAGGTAAGACATGCTTGGTCGTAAATGAGTACTTGAGAAGGGTGTGAGAAGGCTTCTAGTAGCCTGGGGCAGTACCTGCACATGATCTTTGGCACCAGATTGCCGGGGCTGTTTAAAACTGGACAAGGAGCTGAGGAAAGAGCCTGAGCTGGTGTTGGCAGGGGGTTCGGGAAGGCCCTCTAACAGCTTGACAGGGACGGCCGGGGTGGTTGACCTGAGCTCCCTGCTCTCAGAGGGCAGGAGGGCCTGTCTCATTTAGGAACGGGCTTACCGATAACTGCCGGAACTAAGCTTTGGTGCCGAATTTCCTGGAGCTTTATGCATTTCTGTTCAGAAAGTGTGGGTGTTATAACACCATTGTGAAATACCATGATGAAATAGTCCACCGCACCGCCAGTGCTCAGCTTTAAAGCGAGGGCAGGAGAGGAAAGAATTGCTAACGCTCCAAGGAGCAGCTTGTCAGCTTGAAGGCCTCACGTGTGCCAGCTGGATTCAAGTCCAGGTCTGGATGTGATCCACCGGTGAAACATCATCCTCTAAAAGCTACTGGCTGAAGGTGGCAGACCTCTGGAGACCTAGGGGGCTGGTCGGAAAGTTGACTCTCTCTTAACCGTATGCTCATGTTTGTGGCAGCTATGAAAACGCATCAGATTTCCAGCTTTTCAATTTTAAAAAGTCCTTGGGAAAAGCACTGGCCAAATAGGTGCAGTTTCCCCTCCCCTTTGCCATCCCTTCAGTGAAATGGAAACATTTCCACCGATTTAAATGGACTCTAGGGTTCTAATCTTGTCTTGGCTTTGCCAGGGCCAGCGTTTTGCCCCCTGTGGCTCTTGCGTTTAGTGAAATGTTTAAGAGTAGCAGAATCTGACAGTTTAATAGAAAAGCTGAGGGAATCCATGAGTTTTCTGAAAAGGCTGGGGTCAGTTCCTATGTGATGACAGTTCTGGGCTGAAGCAGACTTCTGCTTTCCAGCTGGTGGGAGAGGCTTTCCACCGAAGACACGCAGTTCCAAATCCATTACTCTGTCCCTAACGTAATACAGAAGTGTGGCTCAGCAGCAGGCTGGTTTCTGAGCTGGGGAACAGAGCAGCAGCTTTTCCCTGGAACCCACAAGGCAGCGAGAGCGCACTTGCAGTGGCCGCCAGAAGACTACTTAACCAGCAGACTCTCAAATGGATCTCCCCCTTCCACCCCCACGTCTCCACTCTGCTCGTATAAATATTTAAATAATTATTTTTTAGAGTTATGGGAAAGCTCTATCAATTGCTTCTATCAGAATCTGTTCTATTAGCTGAGCAACTTTCTACCATTATAGCAGCTTCTCACCACTTTCTATTTCATTAGCATTCATTTTCTTTAGACATATGACATGCTACCCCCTGGAAATTTAGGCATCTGGGAACATAGAGCTAAAAGCTGAGGTTTGCTTCAGTGCTTGCAGCCCACAGAATTTTATTACCTAACCTACCTTTACCTAAATCACAGAAAAATGACAAACCTTTTGATGCATGTAAAAAAAACCCTGAAACAGAGTTAAACTGCAAGCTTGACTGATGCAAGCTGACATAAAGCATCACAATGGCACACATCAGAGACAGATGTTTTCTCCAACTCCAGTTCGGCTGCGTCTTTGCAGAGCGCACTACTGATTCGTTAAACTTACTGCTTGTGAAAAGATTTGGGTCTGGAGTTCAGACTCAAATCTCCATGAGTAATTGGCGAGCTGATGGCATTATTCTCACAGGTGGAAATGGGTAATGCAAATTTCAGAAGCAGCACATCTGTTCTTTCAGCTAATCGGATACGAGCTCTACAGGAAAGACCACATTAGCAACCTCAGTGTCATAACGGGAGGGACACAAATCAACAGCACTGTGGATGCTAATGTCGAGGAATTTGAAAATCCGAGCTGCAGATTCCTGCTTACCTGGCTGAGGCTGGCTTCTGCTGACACAAAGTCAGCAGCAGGACCCCAGAGCCCAACAGGTCATGAGCTGAACGACTACGGTAGAAGGCAGTCCCAGGCTCACTTCCAGAGAGTACGAACAAGAAAGGAGCTCGGTGTGCTTGGGGTAGAAACAGGTCCCAGCAGAAGTGAGAAGCCTTAATTTAGCCAAGTATCTCACCTGGTTGTTGCTTCCCAGGCAAGATGTTCCTGAGAGGAAGCGATGTCGCCGGCTAAGGCATTATTTGTTTTCTGGGGGCAAATTGCATGGATTGTTGTTGTCTGTGTTGTTTGTTTGAGGTTTTACCGGGCTAGGAACCACCCAAACACGTAGCGCAAGACAACCACAAACGTCTGTCTTGTTGCTTAGGTTAGGCAAGGGGTGAGAAGAAACACAGCAGAATGATTGACCTCAGATCGTTGCTAGTGAGGTTGAGATCCGAAGTCTGCCAGCTAGATGGGTGAATCGCCGGGTCCCTGGAACCGTGCTGCTCCCGTGGTTGAGCTGTATAGACATCCCCTGTGGGCAGTTGTCAGCTCCTTTGTTTATATTTCTCTTGCAGAAAGCCAGATGGGAAACAAAAGGAGAGTTTGGACTGCTTCATGTTCACTTCAAATCTTCTGTTTGCTTTGTGACATGTTACAGGCTGTCGGGAGGGTTACGTTTGTCAGCTGCGTACCCTTGACATTCCCTCTCATACGTGGACAGAAACCTCATAGCCTGAACTTAAACACTTCAGAAACCCTCTGAGGTTTCGGAAATAGGATACGCTTTGCTTTCCACATCTTGCCTTGGTGAAATACGTGGAAATTCAGAATGCCTTGCCTGCTGTCAGCTTCTTCGGACAGCCACAGCTGAAAGCCAGCCACCACCTGTATGTAAAACAAGCCTACGCAAAGCTGTTGAACCAAAAGCTGGCACTTTGGGCAGTTTGGCACTGTCTTAATACACCTGGAGTGATACCCCAGGAATTATGCAAATTATAACCCACTTTTGGTTATCTGACAAATTTTGTATCTATTCATGGAACTTCATACATAGCGTGCTTACAGACATGCATGTACACGCATCCACACAAAACTCTGGCACCACGTTGCACGGTGTTTTGTCACCTGTCCATAGTTCATCATGTATACTGATCTCAAAATATATTTGTAATTAAGATCTATGAAATTCGTTCTTCCTCGATAGTTACACGCTCCAGCATTTGGAATGTAGTGTCTTTCTCACTGAATGAATTGTGCGGTCATATGAATTGGGGGAAGAGTTCTTCCAAACTGCTGAAAAAAAGCTTGTTTATTCAGAAATCCAGCCCACATCGGGTCTAGAAAAGTTGACCTACTAACTGCGTGTTAGAGCACCTCTGGCAGCACCTATGTGGTTTTTATCCTAACGAAGCTGAGAAAGGACCTTCAGTTTTAGTACACAAGCATTGAGAAGTGTCAGACAGTCGCCCAAGAAGAGCTCAGAATTTCGTCCTTAGCTTTCGGAATTACTGTTTTCCTTTTTACTGTTTTCTTACACGACCCATCTGGGTGATTTATTTCAGTTCACAAACAAAACGGTGGCTGCTATGAGCAAGCCTTCTGTGCTCCATGGGAGCACACTGCATCTTTTATCCAGCTCCACCAGAGCACACTGCATCTTTTATCCAGCTCCACCAGGGCTGCCCAGCACTTCATACAGAGAGCTCTAAGTTAGCTAAAACTCTGTGAATACTAATGGATGAATTATCTGGTGCTATTCTTAGTGTTCTGGTAGAAATGCGAGCCCATTTCCTGTTTAGTTTTGCATGGTCCATTGAAGGAAAAAGTATCCTGTGGTTCTTTTTGTCTTAATTGCAACTTATCAGAGGACTGGCATCTTTTTTTTTTTCTTTCTTTCTTTTTTCTTTTATTTTTTTTTCCTCTGCAGATGCTCAAGCTGTCACTTGCTGTATGCAAATGTATCGGTATCTTGTTTCAGGTAAGTAGCCTTAGACCCAGTGGATTGAACTTAAATGGCATTAGAACTTTTCGTTCAGCAGACTACATCAGACACTTAAATCTATTCGGAAAAGCAGAGAAGCTTTAGCAAGTGATAAAATGAGGCTTGCACTCCTGTAGCAAGAAACTTTCCTGAAGTGGGCCTGATAAATTATCTTTTCACGTGTTGTTGTACCCTTGTGTCAAACCTTGAATTTTGCACACAGTGTTACATCATTTCCAGGATAAGAAGATGACTTTTTAATCTCTTTTTAATTCTGTACCTGGAAAATGGCTTTATTAACCTCTAGCTACTAAGCAACAATATATCTGATGTGCTCTGTGGTCCTGCCTACTTTCTGTTGCTCTCCTGGAAAAGCGTGATAACCTCTGAAGAAACTCAATGTATAGACAGACCAATGGAAGACCAGTTTTAACTATTAATCTAATAGTTTTCAGACACCTGTATTTAAATAACTGCTTCTGCTCTGTTCCTCAGAAGTTAGTTCAAACACGGCATGCGATGTAAGAAAATGCAGATACCTTTATCAAAATTTCCATCTACAGGAACGCTCCCCATCCAGACAGCTGTCTTCCTCCCGGCCCTGAACACCACGGCCGTTCACATCTGTAGAGCAGGAGCATGTAGCACGATGGGTGAATGTTACTCAAGAGAAGGCAACATAAAAGAGAAGGAAACATTTTAGGTCAGAGGTTGGACTCGATGATCTTGAGGTCTCTTCCAACCTAGAAATTCTGTGATTCTGTGATAAATTCGCTTACAAGAAGCTGCGGGAGGGTGTCCTGTTACCTGGTGACCATGGCTTTCCCAGTACTGAAAAACTCAAATGGCAGAGATGTTCAGTGGCAGTGTTGTCATGGTAATGCCCGCTGGAAAATAAGAGCCCTGACAATGCCTACACAGTGAACCGGGCAAGATTAAGCAAGGGCAGGCGAGTTTTTTTGCAGCTCAGGAGAAAATTTGTGGAGTCACGGTCATCAGCTCTCTAAAAATACTGGCCTACTGCTTCGCAGCAGCTGGAAAGCCAGGAGAATTTTACAAATATTAGGCAAAAAAAAAAAAAAAAAAAGTAGAAAACAGATGAGAAAACTTCACTTGTGTCCCACTGTCCCAATTGGTGACGCTGCCTCCTCCTTGTTTCCGACAGGCCCCTACGGACACGTCTGTGGAGCTGTTGCCCAACAGCGTCTGCAAACTGCTTTGAAGCCCTGTGAGGTGCCTGCAGGCAGCAGCTCAGCAGCAGCCTCCTGCTGCGTGCGAGTGGCAGCGGGCTGCTGCTGGGGGCTGCTGCTGGGGGCTGCCTGCCACCAGTTGCTCCTGGAGGGACGGTGGCAGTGCCTGCGAATGCCGGAGGGCCAGCAGATGACCCTGGATCAGCTGGGAACGGCTGAGCGGGCCCAGGGCTCCATCTCCCTGGGGAGTCGTGCACGCATTTCGTTTCCTGACCCTCTCTTTTGAGCAGTTAAGAGAGCAGAAAAGGCTGCAGGGTTGTTTAAAGGTACTCCGTCTGGATGCAAGGCCTGGCTCAGGAAGTGTTTAAATTTTTGGTTTTGAGTAGCTGAGATGGTGTAACATAATTCTCATATTCTTTCCTAAGAGCTAGCCACTACGGGAGAGGAGATACTGTGTTAATTGGATGTGCTGTTTGATCTAGCATGGCAGTATTTTTTTTTTTTTGCTTTTAGCAACAAAGGAAGAATCAGCTTCTTGGATTTCCAGTGCGTGTTTATACAGACCGTTGACATTTTCTTCATCATCTGCTGTCTCATGATTTTGTTTCAGAAGAAGGGTAGGGCTGTGGTTACAGATACACAGGAATCCAAACATCTGGGATCTCTCAGAAGGTTTACGATGCCGTGTGGCGGTGTGCGGCTTTGCTTCAGTCACCTGTGTCTCAGCCCAGTTCCCCAGTGAGGAGGTGGGAATCTTCCCTCTGACAGCAAGGTTAGTTCGGTGGCCTGCTTCAGAAAGGGGGTGTTGCTCCATTGATCTCAGAGGGATTAAATCTGCAGTCCCAATCTGAGGAATGGTAGCTCGTAAACTCTTTGCCAGTGATGTTATGAGGCTTAATTAATTGAAGAGAATTAATGGAAAGGAATTTAAATGGAAGAAGAGGAGTAAATGCGAGTATTATGATTGTGTGGAAGAATCTTTCAGTTCAATGTTGAGCTAAATGGCTCTGAAATGTATTCATGCTCCTGAAAAAAAGCTGAAGGGTTAAAATGACCTAATTCAACATCAACTAATACACTTCAATATGCATTAAAGCAGGTAGATTATTTTTTAAACAGTACTATCCGGCTAAGTGATGCACTTGTGCTCTATGATAGACTGGTTAAAGCTGTAAATGTCATTGTTAAAATGAGTATCTTTAACAGCTAATATCTATTAAAATGAAGCACTTAGGCACCAGAAAAGACAGTTTTAAACTGTTAGGTCCCTAAATTATTTTTGTACAATCAAAACGAGCCTCTTAGGGATTAGGTGGCACAGTGGGTTAATGCATTACTCTTCTGGTTGGAAGATTTGCCATCATGTCCTGCTTAAAAATACAAGGGAGATGAGACTTCTCTTCTTCAGGTGATCCAGCATATGCGCTTCTAAAACACATTTTAATAGGACTGACTGTGATTTGCAAGAGTTGCCTGCTGCTACCATGCTTTGAGGAGGGTTAGGTTAGGACATGAGTTCACAGTCTGGATCGTTCCCTTGATGAGCTGACGAAATAAACAACCCATTTTTGTAGCTCCGTTTTCTTCTAATGACATCTCATTAAAGCTACAGCAAGACCTGTAAATGGTTAAACTCAGGAGGTGAGAATGAGGCTTTTTTTCAAGGTCATGTAGTCAAAAATGAGGAGCGGGTGGGTGCCCACCTGCACAGGTAGGCGCAGAGGGACAGCGAACCATACAGAGGCACGTTTACATTATTTGCATTGAAACCACCCCGTTGGCTTTTCGGGCTCTGTTTGCTGTAGCTCACCTGAAATTTTTGGTCTGGCTGGATGCAGTGGAGTATTTTTTTGCTGTTTAGTGAAGACCCAAAATCCCTTGGTGCCCAAAATGTAATAGCTGAGATGCCACTGCTGATCTATTCTTTATTTGATTCTCCATGTTTACACGTGCAGAAAATATGAAATTTGAAAGCAGCTGCTGGTTTTATTCTTCCATGCTGGTGATGCAGCCTTCCGAGTAAGCTGCTCTCCTCACTTCTGCTGCAGGTGCAGTTTCCGAAGCAGACAGCCCCTTTCTCAGGCCATCCTCACCCTTAATTCCTCTTCTCATGCCCCTGCTTGGATGTAGTTTGTCACTAGTGAACGCATCCCAGCTGCTTGCTCCTGTTTATTTTCTTCCTGGCGTTTGAGAGTGGCATTCCCAGGTAAGGGCCTCTCAGCTTCTGAGTTGACTGTGAGCAGAGGGCAGACCGTAGCACGTGGTGAGGGGATGTGTGTGGGGTGGCATCCTGAAAGGGCCTGACGAGCAGTCTGCCATTTCAAACTCAGTTTACCTGAAAAAGAGAGACAAAACTTTGTCTGTTTGTTTCTTCTACAGTATTAAATGTCAGTAGGCGAGGCAGGCGGTGCCAAGTGTTTGTTCTCCCACATCAGTGTGAGTGAATACTTCATACATCTATTTCCTTCTCTTTCAACTTCTTGGTCCGTGAAGCCCCAAAAAGCCTATCCCGAGAAACGGCTAACAGTTTCACAGTCCCTTTTTATGCAAGGATTGGTAATCAATCTGTAAACTATTCAATGGACGTGATGCTATACATTGTAGGGCCAATCCCTGCCACTTTGTCTTTCGGTTCAGATGGAGGGTGTAGCACAAAAAACAGTTGCTCTGCTTCATCTCCGCGAAGGATCCTTTGTTTTTGTGACGTTGAAGTAAAAGCCAGACAAGCAGGAGGGTGCTCGTTTTGCTGAGCAGAACCTTAGCAAAGCGCGAACGCCGGCAGGCAAATGGGGCCGTGCGTTTTCCAGCCGCAGCTCCCTCTCTCCCTTGCTCCCAATACTGCACGTGTGTTTGCGTGCGCACATGCTAAGAGCGATGATTCTCACTTTGGCATGACGTGATCCAGAATTTTCCTTTGTGCCTTCTCTCCCGCAGGATTGTGAGCTGCTGCCTGCAACCTGATAAGTGGATAGCACCTAGACAAGCAGCATCCGATGGTGGAGACTGATAGCAGTGATCTCCCAAGCAGCAGCACGGTTCAGCAACAGCCAGGTAACTGAAGTTTGTTGGAACTCTTGTTTTCCATAAAAATCTCGGTCACAACCTTTGTGAGCAGTGTGCGGATAGCTGCCTGCTTCGCTGTTCTCTGCCAAGGGCTGGGGCAAGGTGTTTCGGCCCTTCTTCGGCTATCGCTCTGCAGAACCAGTGAGTCCATCCTGTTGCACTCAATCTCCCTAGGAAAAGCTATACAGCCATGGGTAGAACAGGAAATTCCTGCCACAGAACCGCTAAAGGTAGGCATAATCCTCGTGGGTTGGCTATTAGATGAAATACCAGTTATGTGGTTACTATTTCCCAGTGAAAATGAATGTTTTCAGCAAAATATGGCGAAGGAGGGGGGCAGCAGATAGAGCTGCTCCCCTTTTCCCTGGCACGGTGAAGCCGCGGCTCGGCCACACGCAGGAGGACGAGTCTGGTTGCAGAACTGGGTGTAGCTGTCAGCACAGCAGCGGGAGAACACAGTGACAGCGTATTAGACTAATTTAAATTGTAAGAATTAATTATTTCCCTATAAATACCACATCAAATGATACATTTAGACACCACTTGGCAGTATTTTAAAGCTCTGAATCAGTGGCAGCCCACATCTCAGTTTCTTTTAAGCACCCATTTTAGTACGTTCAGGCTAAGTTTCCTGGCTAATATAAAATTATTTGTATTTCACATTTGTAATTGATGCTTTTAATTACTCTTCGTATACTTTAATAGTTTTCATATAGAAAACTGCTTTCTGTGCAGTAAGGCGCATCTCCAATCTGCAGCAAAACTTGCTTGAGTCAGGTTTTTGCCAGGCTCTGTGCACCAGCCCCAAATACTAAATTATGTTGGCACCGTTACAGTAATCAAGGGAATAATTGTGAAGGCAAAGTTTGTTGTAAGGAAACCAAATTAGGAGGGGAAAAGAACATCGTTGAAGAGAAATATTTAGTACGAACTAATCTTTTTGGTCTTTGTCCTCCTCCAGTAATGACTGTTTAACCACGCAGTATAATTATTTAAAACATGCTGTAGTTTATCCTGTGCAGATTAGAACCCTGCTTTATTAGGACGCTAAAAGGCCGCTCTTCAAAGGATAAGCAAATTAAAGTTCTGTCTTGCTGTTTACAATCCCGGGGTCAGATCGCTGATATCTACCAGCTTTCATGCGGAGCAGCCACAGCCCCCACCTAGGTAGTCCGCTAAACGCTTCATGGCCATTTAAACCGACGGGGGTCTGCTCGCTGCCTGCCGCGGCTGCTCACCGGGCCGTGGCAGCATCAGGTATTTCCCCTGCTCCCGTCGTTTTCTTCTGGAAGGGAGCTGGGAGCTGAGGTTGCTTCACTAACCCTGCTTCTCCAGAAACGGCAGAACTGGAAGCTGGGAGCATCGGAGCGCTCTGGAGGGGCTTGACCGGCTGGAACCTGTGGATATTTGTGCGCGCCTCAGCCTTGGTTCCTGCCTCTGCCACGAAGGTTCCCCTCGCCCCCGGTTCCCCGGCGTACCGTAGGTCTTCCCCCCGCCGCCACCTCGGCAGACAGCTTCAACACGCCCGTGTAGGAGACTACGGGATCCAAAAAGTGTGTTCTTCCAACGCAGCCAGGACTAACCTTAGCTCCTGGTGGCGTGAGTGTAACAATCTCACCCCAGGGGCCCTTCAGGCTTCCTCTAGTGGCATCTCTGCCAGCCTCAGGGGTCTGTAATGTAAGAGCTGGGGGGCTCCGGGGCACGTCGCAGTGCTGAGCCTCTCCGGATTGCGTCCCCGGGGCTGTGCTGGAGGCTGCGAAGGGTCCTGCGGCTCCGCGTCTGGGAAACGAGAGCTTTCGTGAGAGCTTTGGCTCGAGCATGTAAATAAATCAAAGTGCCCAAGGAGATCAGAGGACTGAAAATAAGGGAAGACAACTGTTGTGTTATTGTTATTTTTAAATATAATAATTTTAAAGGCAATTTCATGATTTCCATGGAGTCGGAGTGGCTATTTTGGACCATATGTGGTTGGTAATGCTGTTTTGGAAAATCCGCAAGTATTCAGATGATTGTGTGGATCCATTTCAGTTATTTTAGGGAGAAAAAAAAAAAATAGAAAAAGAAAAAAAAAATCAACCCTGCCTGCTCAGGCTTTTTCACAATATTCGTATTACCTCTTAATCTTTGCCAGGCCAAATATACAAGGAAAATGGCCTTTTTCTTTTTCTTTTTCTTTTTCTTTTTCTTTTTCTTTTTCTTTTTCTTTTTCTTTTTCTTTTTCTTTTTCTTTTTCTTTTTCTTTTTCTTTTTCTTTTTTTTTCTGGTATTGCAATGCTTATGCTTCCTGTCCAATCCAAAGAAGTACAGGAAAATAAACAAACAAAAACAGGATCAAATTTAAATGCACAGCATGCTTGCAGCTTTGGGTCTGTTTTCCCTGTGTTGCACTTTTAAATGTAAAAAGCATGCTTCCCGCCCAGGCGGGGCATAGCCAAGAGGGGAACCAAAATGGGGATACTCTGCTTTCTATCTCTTGCACAGATTTTATTGCGTGTTTGTTCTTTCATTGTTGTTTTCTTTAGTCTAAAATAAAGATAAACTAGACAGAAAGCAAAGTGGCCAGGCGCCACTGCACAATTATAATTAATTCACTGTTAATGTTTGAGACATTGTTACAGCGTACATAGGAATTGCCGGGGCGGGGTGAGATTAGTTGGAGCTATTCGTGTACATACTGCAGGAGAGTCACATTAAATACATACTCTAATTAATGCTTTCAGAATGAACACCAGAGGGAATAGTGCGACGTACCACTCGGAGTAAAGTTGGTTTGTACTTCTGCTTCCCAAGTTTGTGCTGCGCTCTCGCCTCCAAAGGTAGGGACTTGAGGATGCGCTGTGCCAGGGCCTCAAGGGACAAATGCACCCAGTCCGTTCACAAACCGTGCTTCACCACATCCTACACTCGTCTTAGAGAGGAGGGTGTGACTAAGACCAAGCCTGAATGTCTGCAGACTTGGCAAAGTTCGTTATCAGATCTGGACTCCAGAAGCTTGAAAAATGGAAGGCTTCGTTTTGTCACGAGCGGCAGCGTTCAAGAACCCCAAAACCCAAGTTCTGCAGTTTCAAGCAGAAGCGTAGAAAGGAGAGCTGGTCCCTGCCCAGAAGCTTGGAAAGAGAGCAAGGATATATGAAATCCAAGAGCGCTTAGTGTAAAGAAGAGGTCTCAGTCTATAGACTATTTAAATGGCTGGAGGAATGAAGCTGGTTTTGTACCTCCAAAAATATCTCTGTTCCTCATTTTCCTGCTGCCAGTAGTTCCTGTGGGGAGAGGGAAGCCGTGAAAACTCTGATCAAATATGTAACGATATGCGCTATTACAAACCTTTTTAATTTTAACTAAGTCTTCCTGGGAGTATTGAGTCAGATTTTTCAGCTTGAGCCTCTGGTGCTGTATGTTTTGCCTGCGTGTCTCCCCAGTACTGTATATTTAAGCTGTGTGTCTGAGGTGTAAGATAGCCCTTTGTATGCTCAGTCCGAGGCTGGCTCGAAGTGTGCCTCTGCTGGCTAGGTTTTATCAATGAGATGCTGAGCTGCTTAGTGAGAAAGAAGTGATCAATGTGTAATTGAAACTCCTTTAAGCTGAGTTTTTAGGAGAATTTATAACCTGCAGAAATGTTCTCATTACAAATCCTTTTTTGTCTTTTTTTTTTTTTAATAATCGCCTTTAAGGAATGACCTGACCGCCATCAGTGAAAGGAGGAAGAGTTGGGCTTCAAAGCCACGCGCAGAGGTTCGTGCATTTCAACATACTATATTTTTTTTTTGGCAGGGGGGTGAGGAGGGGCAGGACAGGCAGCTATTAAATATATTTCACACTGTATCGTCATTCGTGCGAGGTGACACAATCCACATTAAGTTTCTGGTGAATCCTGGTCTGCTGCAGAGCACCATTAGAGTACGTATTAGTACTTCATTTCTGGTGGTGGACATAACCTGCATCCCCTAATTTATGGCCATCTGGTCTGCAGACAAGAACAGCCTGTATGATTGAGCTGCAGCTTCCCTAGATCAGCTAATACATCCATGCTGTGACTTAAAGAAGGTGACACAGCTGTACTCAGGAAAAACCCTTGAGCACCTCTAAGGGTACTTTCAGAAGAGGGGGGCTACCCTTACGCAGCTCCTTGCTCCGCGTACCCAGCAGGACTAGTCATTGTATCTGTTTATTCATTGGTGTTTGTTCACGGTAACTTTCATTTCATTTAGGATTTGATTTGTTTACGAACTAATAAATATGATTTATAAAAAATGCCTGTGGTTCACTAATTACTGCACATATGGCGTTTTCATTTTGTAAAACTGGCATTTGCTTTCTATTATGATTATGTCTCCGTTCACCAGTGCTAATTAGTTTGATTAGACAGATAACTTTAACCATTATTAGGACTAGATTACGGGAACTTCATATGAAGGGGAATGTAGGGAGAAAGGGTACATCACCAGTGAAGGCAGGTCACCAGCACAGAGTTTGCTCCCCATTAAATATTTTTGAAATTACTTTCTGTTTGGGTTTGTTTTGCACACAGAAGAACTGAGTGAGGCAGTCACATTTAGCTACTTAAAAAAAAAATCCAATTAAACACAGTTGTTTAGCATGAATTTGTTAATCAGAGTTAATCTTTCCAATGAATGCATAATTTGGAATCTGTGTCTAAAATGTTCATTTAAGAATGAGCATATTACAGACAAAATACAAAATAGCATGAGATTCTCCTCCTTGGAAGTGGCTATCAATGGGGAGAAATATTGACTGCTCTGTGTTGATTCTCCCGCATGCTGAGGGACAGAAGTGAAATTGGATAAAGACTACGAAATGCCATATGAAAACCAATGCTACCTGGGGTGAGCTGTTTTTCCCAAGAGTCTCTGAAAATAGTTGAATAGTGTCATCTGAAACTCTTCAGAAAGAAAAAAAAAAAGAAACCACACACAAAAAAACTCCTATTATCCATTTTAGGACAAAAATAGTTATCCAAAGCACCAGAAGTCTGATATTATTTGTTCAAATGATTTTTTTTTTGTCCTAAAAGAGAGGCACTTTTTCTTTCCCAGTACTCCAGAAAATGACTTAGAATGTGACCCTTTGGAAGTAGCCCCTGAACGGTTTCGGGTTTGATTTCATCCTTTCCCTCGGAAAGAAGAGTAACTGATACCCAAATTAAGTAGCCGTGGGTACTTGTTTCATTAAGGCGGCCACTCTCTTGATTTTGGCCTCTAATTTCCATATACTTGTGCAGTCGGGTCTGGGAGGCCAAATAGTGCCCTGCTTCTGGGTCTCCTCGCAGCGCTACTGTGGCAATGCCATTTGTGAGTGGCCTTTCTGTCTCTCAGAGCGGTGTATAAGGGAAGGGAAAAGTTCCTTCCTTTCTAAAAAGAGTGGTGGGAATATTATAAAAGACATAAAACTCCCGCTGGAGGGCCGACACGCAGAGAAGAGTAAACTAGGTTGTTGCGGTATTTACCCTCTCCGAGGTTCTTCTGGGGGATGCCTCCTGCCAGGCCTTTCAAAGGAAACCCGAGACGATTTAAATGTCAAAGTCTCGGATTTTAACATGCACCGGTATTGCATAATGCTCCAGGAAAAGTTTCAAAATTGCAGTCCTGTGTCTCAGGCGAACGTGAGCAGGAGGGCCGGATTTGGAGATGGCCGAAGTTGGCGGAGGTGCCTTACGCCGGTGCGATTACCCGGCTTTACACCAACTGGAAGTCTGGCCCTGGAGAATGAATATTTATGCCGTGCCGGGGAGGTTTGAACCCCCCTCCCTTTATTTATTTTTTAATGAGAATGAATAAAGAAAAGGCTGGGATATGCTCTGTGCTGATGAACCCAAAGCCAAATATGACCTCCCCTTGACCTTTTATGCATTTAAGTTGAAAAAGGCCATTCTGATACATTCCACTGGAGCTTAAAATGCCTATATTTCAATTCCAAAGGTCAAGCTCTCTTCTCAGTATACTGTATGACCTAGCCTTTGTCTCCTGCCCATTGATGTTGCCTGACTGTGTTTCTTATAACCCAATGGCTGTTTACTGTTTTTCTGGCTAATGTAAGTGAAAGAGATAATTGAAATGATTTTGAGCCGTGTGTCAGTTCTGATTGTGATTACGTCTCCTGTGCTCAGTGCAGCTTTAGTGGCTCCGAACTCATTAAGTATCCAGGAAATTTTAGATTACTTTGTTAACTGTATCTTAATTAATGTATTTATCTTAAATTCCACTGAAGCCTTTTTGAAGTTTTCTTTTATCACTCTGCGTATCTCTAATATCGCTAAATTAAGTCATTTTTTTCTTCAACCTTTCTGTTTTCCCTTTGGAGGCTTTATTGTTTTTGTTTCGTTCTGAAAGGCCTAAAGTCAAAGGGAATGATTTTCAGGGAATGGTGCTTTGTGCATGTTTACAAGCCAATCTCTACATCTTCCGTGGATGTCAGCACAGCCGCCTTGGAGTGAAGGGGCAGGGACCGGCGCTTCATTTTCGAATCTGCATAAAGCTTTGTGTCAGTGGAGCTATGTCAATTCACAGCAGTGACGCTCCGGTCCAAAATAAAAAGGTGGTCGGATTGCTTTTGTTGCTGGTGGGGTACGCGTCTGCTCACCTTCCTCTGGGCTTGAAATAGCCACGGTGCTGGGTGGCTCCCAAAAAGAGACTAAATGCAGTCCTGTCAAACCGGCTGGCAGGCCTTGAGTGTAATTTCTCTGGGTAGAATCACATTGTCTCTATAATCTCTCCAATTACTTTATAGAATAATAACCGATATAGAATAAAATCTATTTTGGCGGGCTATTTTTACCCTCTCCTTCTCTTGAAGCTGAAATCAAACACACGGGAGTCTTTAAACAGTTTGGTAAAGCTGGCAGAACGCTCCCAAATAATAACATAACCGATCACAAGTCTGGTTATTATGGCCGTGGTGTCATTTCTCTTGATTAACACAGCCCACTCCATCATTGCCGAGGAGTAATTTACTGAGGGCCATAACCTGACGCCCTGTTCCTGGTGAGGTGCGCCTTACCGCACAGCCCTCGATACAGCTGGACCAGGAGATGTTCGTCTCCCAGCCCTTGGCCATGTTCAGGTTTCCCTCCAGTGATCAAATGAGAGGGAGCCCAGCCCAACTGGAAAGATAAGGCACAGCCTCCTTCCAGCGTGGGGAGAACTGATAAGGAGCGGGTCGATACACGATCCTCTCCAGCGGGCAGCAAGACCCACCGGCTCACTCTGGGATGTCCCCTCCTTTTCTCCTGCTAAAACTCAAAGTTTCTGTAGTGGAAACAGTACAGCACTGCAGTTAGATGGCAGAAACCAAACCGGAAAACATCCTTTTATAGATATATATATGTTTAACAAAGAGAAAGCAGTATATTTTTTTCACTAATTTCACCCTCGGAAGGGGCAGCTGGTTTTGGCGATGCTTCCTACAAGGTGGCAGGTAGCCAGCATGCCACCTCGAGCCAGCATCGGTGATACCTGGCAAAGGTAAGGGCAACTGCAGGAGCTGGGGATGCTACCAGCAGCAGGTAGTGCAAATGGCTGCTGCCCTCCTGATCTTGGAGGAGCACAGCTGTACACAGCAGCTGGTGTAAATGGGTGAATTCTGCTAAAGCCAGCGCAGCTGCAATTACTTATGCCACCAGAGTGCTTGGATGCCAACAGCCTTCAGCAGTCTTCTTTGCTTCAGCTGTTTTTTTTTTCAGCGATGAGATAAAAAATGACTCGTCTTACGTTTGGAATTGCTGAGTAGGATGGAAGGGATTCTTCGTAATCACAATTTATCACCAGAACTCAGTGTAAATGCCACCCAATCAATCGTATGTCCAGCTCTCAATGTCTCCATCACTGTACTTGCCCATGAAGCATGCACCCCTTGGTTCTGCATGCCCTGCTCAGCCCCTGGGGCTCCAGGAGTTCCTGATGGCTGCAAGCAGCCTGGGCTGGCTTGCTGAGAGCTTTCCATCTGTTACATTTCAGGCACTTCACTTGGGCTCTCCTGTTGGGACTGTGACTCAGCCTGCTTCAGCTTTCCCGAAACCGATGGAAGACAAGGTAAGTGCTGATCATCTCTTTTCTCTGTTATGATGAGATGAATTGTACTTCGTATTTTGGCAGAAACCTACTCATAAGCACCACTGAGAGCCTGGTGGGAAAGGGGTTAACCATTTCTCCTACTGTTGTTGCTCTGTGTAGGTATTTGGTATAGAAACCAGGTGAAACAAAACAAAGGCTTATTTCCCACCACCACCACCTCCTGATTCCCATTAATTGTGAAAGGAAGAGGTTTGGTGACTGAGTTAATGGATGAGTCAGGGAAGGAGTAAGTATTCCTTGGCCTTTTGATGAAGCAAGCTACTTTTTTGAACTTTGCCTTGGGCTTGTCTAAAGGAAGCTACTGTGTGTTTTAGTCATTGTTTAATTGAGGGGAGTTGGTTTACTTCTGCTATATTTTTCCCTTAAAAAGGCAAAATATTCCTTGGATTTACTTGTTACTTTACAGCAGCAGCCATAGTGTGAGCCTTGTTTCCCAGTCAGAAAGTAAGTCTGTGAAAGGGATTATGTGATGTGAGGCCTGCAATGCCCAGGTAGGACTCGGAGATCCCAAACTGGTTTTGAAGAGTGAAGTCCAGCCCCCACTTGTACGGCTTTGAGAAAGAGGAGCTCAAACGCAGGGACGGACAGTTGGGTGTGGTAGTGCAACGTGAGAGACAGAATAAAATACTTCATGAATACAATTGCTTTCTCCATAGGCAATATGGCAAAAGTGGGGCAAATCACGTTGCACGTAGAGGTAAAAATATAGAGAGCAATGTAGTTAAGCATCAATGTGAGGATGTAGCGTCCTTCTTTCTTGCGAACAACCTGTAACAGGAAAGTTGCTAGTATCTGGGAGGTTCGCAAGTCTTTGGCTTGCCTGTTATACTCTTATTCTGTGTATTATTTTCCCTCTCCTTCTTTGAAGTTATTTGACAGGCAATTTTCATTTTGCTGTTCACAAATGGTGTCATGTACACTGAGTCACGGGCTTGTGTTTTTAGAAGGGTTATCAGTCACAGCCATCCTCATGCAGCACTGTATGATTAGCTGTGTTTTTTCTGCGAAGTATTACCTTAACCAACGCTTGGGCACAGTGAATAAAGAATCCTCAGTGCCAGCAGATACTGAGTGGTAACCTCTAGGCCTTGTCCAGGGCAAAGAGACCCCCCATGCCAGAGACCCCCAGGCACTGATGTGCATGGGAGTAAGTCCGTAGTCCTTAGCGAGACCGCTCCAGTCGTCCCAGAAACCTGTCCCAGGCATTCCCATCCCTCACTGTCAGCCTGGGCTCTGCTCTGCAGGCACACGCTTCCACCTGCTTTGGGGGGCACTAAAATGCCCAGTCTGTGGGCATCCAAGGGCTTCACATGTGTACCCATAAGGGTGAGGGCTGCCAAAAACCAGCCCAGGAGAGCTGGGTGCCTCGGGGAGCCGTGACAGCCCCAGCAGACCGTGCTGCCTTTTGTCTTCCGCTGCCTCTCCGGTACCAGTAGTTTGCCTTGGTAATCGACCACCACGAGCTGAAAAAGCGGTGTCAGCCTAAGCTGTGAATTGACCTGCTTTTGTCAGTTTGTCACAGTTTTATTGCTACTTTAGCACAGTGCGCGCGAGTTAAAGCCCGGCACTTCTGGCGCCCGGAGGGAAGCCTGGTGGGCTGGTGTCCTCGGAGCAGCCGGCGGTTGCGGAGGGGTTCCCTTCGTTCCTCGCCAGCTAGTCCAAACACAGGTTTTCATCCCAGCCAAAGGAGCAGCCTGCAGGCGCGCAGCTGTGGTGTTTTCCCACATCTCCAGTAATAGCTGGAATTCATTTGCAATGGTGCTCAATGAGATTTCCTGAAAATGAGATCAAAATTGTGTCCCTTCCTAAAGGTGGCTGTATTAGACATCTCTTCGTAAACGTTGAGTTTATTACAGGAACAATAAGGCTGGGGTCTTTAAATCAAGACATTCTGAATGTAGGAGACAAAGAATCAGAGAGAACTTTGAGGCCTTTTATTAAAGACTCATCTGAAAAACTAATTTAGCTTCCTGCACAGCAGCAAATGTATCATACAGTTCACCCCAAAACCAGCTGGATGAATGTGTCTTTATAGCTCCTATTTATACCGAGGTTTCAAAATAGGCTTTTTGAACAAGCTGTGATATTTTATTTGGTTTCCGTAAGCTAAGAGTATTGCAATGTCAGACTCTGTTTTCTTAATCGATTGTAACTTTTGCCATCCTCATATTGCAAAGCTTATGATGAATGAATGCTGTGTTGCCCAGTGCCTTAGCAGTTTGGCCCAAAATTTGGCTTAGAGTGCCTTCCTCATATCTTTGTTTCTCACACAAGTATCTTTGCTGTTGCTTCTGATAAATGAATAATTTCCAGCAGCTCAGGATGCTTGAAAATAGTCATGATCCAGCCACTGGGACTGAGTGACCCTACAAATAGCAAACATCTGAATGTGGCCCAGCATGTATAAACATCCCTCCAATAATAACTTGGTGTGTGCAGTCCAGCAGGTGGGAACAATCCTATGGCTGCATAGCTAAACAAGCTGCTGAGTGTGCGATGGAAGAAGCAGATTTGAATGACTTCAGTCTTCTTAGTTTTACATGTGCAAATGCCGGTTGTTTTTTTTTTTTTTTTTTTTCCTTTTTATTTTTATTGAGTAAATACCATCCCCTAGATTTGCAGACCTGTGTTATTTTTCATCAACAGCATCCAATCTGTTGCTAAACTTGTTTTTCTGGAACCTGTCCCTTTCTCTGTAGCTCTGCTCCCAGCTCTTGGCCATGCCTAAATCCTCTTGCACCTCACTTCTCCTCCAGCAGCTCGATGAAGTCTGTTCGTAAGGAATAGCCTCCACCCCCGAGTATCCTGAGCAAGCCCTAGTTATTATCAGCCTTCCTCTTGGAAAGAGGTAAAGTAAAGCTCAGAGTGTGAGAGATTCTAAAAATGAAGAAAATGGCATTGTTGTTTCCGAATGGTATTTCCATATGGTCAGGAAGCAGAAAGATGGTCAGGTTATGTAATTGACTTTGCAAAAAAAAAGAATAAGAAACTACTTGAGCTGGTAAATTAAGGTGGAAACGGGGGAAAATAAAAGCTTTTAGGTGCAAAAATGAATGTGACGTTAATTTGATGGCAGGGCAGGGGCAGGGTGAGCTGGCGCAGGGCGGGCGCCGTGGCAGGGCTCGCAGCGCCGGGAGCAGCAGACCGGGAGCAGGCAGCCCGGGGTGCCCGGGTTTCCTTCCCATTTCAGAACCAACCCAGCCTGTGGTCATTCCCCACCGTGATTTCCTTCACGTTCGCTGCGCTCTCATCTGTCTGGTAGCGTTTGAATTTTCTTTGGCAACCTTAAGCAGAGATTTAATTGTGCTCGCTTCCAAAAGCGTGACGTTTGGCCAGAGGGCTGCTGTCCCTGGGGGTGTCATGCTCCTGGGATGCCGTGCCTGGAACCACCCTTCCCGAAGGACTTCCCCAGCCTCTGTGCTGAGCCACGGTCTCTGAAACAGCGTGTGTCAAGTGGTGGCTGAGAATTAAAACAAAATCCTTAGCGTCCCTGTAAGCCTCGTCTGAATGAATGGATGCACTAGTCTGTGCCATGAAGGAGACTGAGGAGTCCTTGCGTGCAACCTGGCCACCGCGTTTGAGGCTGTCCCCTGCTCATATCGAATCTTTAATTTCAGCTGCAGGGAAAATACTCCACAGATCTCTAGATTCCCCTCCTTCCGCCCCCACTTGCACCAGGTTGAGTATTCAAGCCACCTTTCCTTTTATTTCTGTTTGTCTGTCTTTCTGTCCGTCTGTCTCTCTAAAAATAAAAAGCAGGATCCATCCAGCCAAATGCAGTGGAACAAGAAAATGCGCAGATATTTTAATACCCCGGAGCTACCCTTGGCAGATAAAATGACGAAAATGAAATTTAAAGCACATCTGATTTACCTGTTGTTTGTGTGACTCAAATAGCTATGTTTAATTTTGTCTATGGATTGGAAAAAGTTAATTTCAAGCCTTGTTTCTCTTGCTAGCAGCAACAACCTTTTAAACTGAGTATTACTGGTGAACCATATAGAGCTGGTTAAAAAAAAAATGCTTTTCAGTTCCACCATGCAGTTGTTCGGACGACAATTATGGCAGCTGAAGTTTAATCATAGTGTTTGATAGCTCATTTTCTCAATGTCAACACGAGGCACTGTTAAAAAAATGAATTCTTTCATTTGATAAGCTGGCTCCAGAGCACTGGGCTCATTCAATAGGAAAACTCTTTCACAGGGCTGCAGCATGCATGGTTTTTCCTTTTTTTTTCTTCCCCTTTTCTTTCTTTCTTTCTTTCTTTTTTTTTTTTTTTTTTTTTTCCTGAAAGCCACCCAAGAAGAGATTAATCACGAGGGGGAAACTCAGCTTCACCCTCTAGCTGCAGGTCGCAATTTTTATTTGTATGGAATTGGCTTTTGGAAAGCTGAAGGCTGCCTGAGGGCAGGGACCTGATATAAGAAGAACCTGAGAATGAAGCAGCAGGGATTGATTAGCCTACTTCATATCCCACACTCCATAAGCACACTCCAACCGCAATCTAACACACCGCTGAGCTGAATAGACAAGAGAAATTGGATTCCTTCCTAATATTTAACCTTCAAGTCAGCTCTAACAGTTGTTGATATGTTGTTCTACCAGCAAGCAACAGTAGCTTTTTTATTCCAGCACCCACCCACACACGTATATATACAATTTTATAAGTTATATGCTATATATTTACATATTTTCCATTTTCAATCTGTTTCAGAGCATGGTCTACCTAATCCATTTCAGTAAAAGTTTCAGGGAAGAACAAACTGACCAAACAATTATGCATAAAATTGGAGTGAGGGAAGGGAGGAAAGGAGAAATAAAAAGTAGAAAAAAACCTCATTGTCTGTTTCATGCCTTTCAAGGTCTTTTTCACACGGCCGTTTTTCTTTTACCTGTAATTTTCCCAGTTCATTAATTGCAGGAATCGTCTGGTTCGTATCGAGTGGTACGGGTGCTGCCGGCTCTCCTCTGGCGGAGGCTGTATTTCAGATTTTTACACGTAGGCCAGGCGTGCGTTTTTGGAGCTGTTGGGCTTTCACTGGAGTTTGCTGGACCCGGCGCCTCTAAACCCCAAAGCTGCAGGTGCCGGGAGGCTCCTGGCTTCCTGGGGTCACCGTGAGGCTGGCACTTGGCCCCGCCGCGTGTCCCCAAGGCCTGGCCACCGGGAGCGGCCTCGTCTTGCGAGCCCCCGCGGGCTGGGCTGCTGCCCGCCCTGCCTCTGTCCTGGGGGGCTCTCCCTGGAGCCCTGCTCTGAGGATTGAGGGAAAGTTCACGTTTCTGACTCGTCGTTCATGTTTGGACTGAGTAAGAAATGATTTGATTCAGGCTTAGCTGCAGAACTTTTGTCCTCCCTGAGCAACTGAGGCCCCCTCACAGCAAGTCCTGGGGCTGCCTCCAGCTCTGAAACATGGGCTCCCTTTGGTTCATCTGCACGCCCCTCACCACCTCATCCAGCCTCGCTCCTACTTGGATTCCTCCTTGGATCTGTCTGCCCCGAGGTGCCCGGCTCAGGTGGGAAGCTTTGGCCAGGCTCGTCCCTTCGTGTTTCTGTGGCGAGAGAGGGCACCGAGTGCTTCTGCCCTCTCTGCAGAAAGCACCGCTGAGAAATAATTGCAAAGCCTTACACAGCACGCTGTACGGCTGGCTTAGATCTTCTGGAATTGGGCAGTCTCCTTCTGCAACATGTAATGAAAAAAGGTTGCCTTAATATATACAGTCTATTGGGAGAATAAGCTGCTGAAACAGCTCCTGCTGCAAGCAAAGTGAAATTTTCATGTAAACATCTTCAAATATTTTTATGACCCATCAGTTTGAGTTTTATAAGTCAATATATGAGTGAATACACAAAGTTTCTCTCTTTGTTTGCATATCTTGCCTCTGCTGAGTTTTAAATGTTCATGCTATGTGGACAAAATCCAACTCTACATCTGTTTATGGCATATGTAGGCAGCACCATCTCCAAGATTTTTTTTTTTCATGTCTTGTTGAGCTCAGGAGCTTTGGCAAAAGGAACTCGCAAGACCTGAGCTTGCTTCAGTGTGCCCTAATTCTGACTGCTAGTTCCCCAGAGCAGCCTGGGATCCTCTGGATCTGGAGTTTACGCTCAGGTAGGACAGCAATGAAACTCAGCTAGCCCTGCCTAAGCAAGCAGGCTCACGGACACCTCTCCCATGGGTGTATGCCCAGATGGCAAGGATGTCCATGCCCCTCTGACCACAGTGATGTGACTCCAACCTGTGGATCTGGAGATCTTAACTCACAGAATAAAGCCACATCCTGGAAAAAAAAAAAATAGTTTAAAAGTGCACCAGTGAGGCCTATTGATGAACATAGTTGGCATTAATGAGTCTCCTAGCTCTCCACTAACTTCTCGGGGAACCCTGGAGAAACCTACAGACCCACGCCAGCCTTTCCTTCAGCATGGTTTCAGCATCTAGTCCACCAAATCCATGGATCTGTTATCCCAAGTGACTACACCAGGTGTCTTGTCTCTACAATTTGAGCTGCTGCTTTAATAGACAATTTTACACCGATTTCTTGTACCCCTGGTGCAGACATAATGGAGCTATTACACAGGGCCAGGCTTTGTTCACTAATTTGATTATTTCTGTTACTGATTAGGGAAGAAAAGGAGTGCAGGAAAGAAAAAAAAATGGTTTTTATTCTAAAATATTTGCATGACAGCATTTGACAACTGACAGAGCACTCCAGCCTTCACGATGGGAAACAGAGATTTAGCAGCCTCAGACAATTTGTGGGAGCAAGCTGATTTTGATCAAGATGTTTGAGAAATTATGCTAATGTTTCCTTCTGATAAGGTTGAAGTCTTTCATGGGATGGAATGGCTTCCATTGAAAGGAAGTGCTGGGACTATATCTGAAAAAGTGACTTTGGTATAGCCAGGCAGCTATTTTTGTTTGCTGGAATTTTTTTGCCCGACATGAAATTTTGACCATTCTGGTGTGGGACTTTCCTGAGGAATTAGAGCTGTGGCTTTTGATGTGCTCCAGCGCCGTGGGTAGCGGTGCACGGGGGCACCGGTGGCAGTGAGCAAAGCAATTCCCTTTCCCCTGCCTTGGAAGAAGCTTTGCTGTCGCATCGGCTTTTTAAATGCACTCGGTCCGCGTGTGTGAGTACGTACACGTTTTACATGTCGCTGAGCCTCCGAGTTGATTCTGCACATTCACAACAATCTGCTGCTGCTAATGACTCCCTGTGCTGTGTGAGCGATGCCAGCCAACTAATTCGGGATTCGTCCCCTGTGAGCACGCATACCTGATGGCGGGTACATGAGGCTGCAGGTTATAAAAAAGCCATTTTATTAAGCTGAAATATAAATGTGCGTTTGTGTGGTGATCCCAGCACATTCCGGGATGCTGGCAATTGGAGGGACCGAGTGCTGCGGAGGGCAGGAGGAGCGGAGCTCCTCCGACGTGCTTGAGAGGCAGCGCTTTGTACATCTCCCCCACGCGACTCGAAGGAAGGTCTTGGCTGCAGGTTATGCAGCTCGTGCTCTGGCTCTGCATTTCTAACACCTTAATGAACCCTATGACAAAGGTAGCTAGCGTTTCGGTAATGCAAGGTTCAGGTTTGTGTTCAAAGGGAGCGAGGCCCTCAAAGAGATGTAGCTCCTGCTAGGCTACATGCTGTAAAGCCTCAGCTGAGGCCCAGCCTTTACCTAGGAGTTTACAGCCCAAACGGATTTTTACAAATGAGGAACTGAGGCAAACGACTCAGGAAATGCCTTGTCCAGATTGCATGGAGGCCGTGCGACAGACAGAAAATGTGTGGTGCTACCTTCCTGTCCAGAAGCTGGGTTACTTCCCTCACCTCACTGTTGTGGAAATGGAGTGGGATGCCAGACTATTTCTTTTTCCCAAACTAAATTTGCCCGCGCCTCTAGAAGCTCGTCACCCCCAAGTGCCACATGAAGCCCACTGTCACTGCTGGTAGAAGACACGGGGAAACTTGTGTTCCCAGTACTGCCGGAGTGGTCTTTCTGAAAAGAGGTAGGAAAGCAGGATCTGGTTGGAATTACCTCGGGAACAAATAAGTGAATGCAGGCAGAAGGGAAATGAAAAATACGCAAGAAATAAAGTAATGGCAGTTAGATGAATTGATAAAAATGCCAGGTTAGGCTGAAGTAAACCTTATCTGAAGCCACATCCAAGTGTTGGCCCTAATCTCATCAACAGCCAGACCCTAATGCTGGCAGCATCCCCTCGGTGTGGCAGAACCTTGTTGGAGACAGGCTACAGCCTGGCCAGAGCAGCCTCTCTGCTAGTAATAACATGCTCTACAAGATAATCCAGTCCTTCTGAGAAGCTTAATTTATGATTTTGTAAAAATTGCCACTCTCTTCTGGGTGTGAAACTAACTTGAGAGGATTTAAGTTGAGTGTTAGTAATGCCACTTCTGTGGCAAAGCCATAACCATGTCGAGAAATAGAAATAGGAAATAATGAGGAAAATTCTGTGTAAAGCAGGAGAATTCTCCAGGTACACTGGTAAAAGCATGTTTTATTGGACGTGATTATTTTTCTGTGCTGTTTACTCAATCACAGTATCATCTCCATCCCCCCTTTCCTCATCTCTGCAGCCCCTGTTCCTTCACATGCTCAACAGAACTAGGTATATATGTATTCACCATCACCCAAAAAGTAAATTTTAGCCAGCTGCATCGATTTGTTGGTGCATTTGCTCAATGCATTGTACCAAATTCCAGGTGCAGTGAACAACCAGCATACCAACTTCAGCAAACAGGGCTTCTGTTGAGTCACGTTTCTGCCGTTCCCGTGCCCTGCTGGCTGGCACAGTGACAGCCTTTTTGCTACAAACCTTACCAAAGAATGCAACTTGTCCTCATTGTTCTTGCCTTACACCCACTGCTTCTTTGTGGCGTTTCTGTTCCGTGCCTGCTTTTCCACCTCTCGGTGGGATCATTTCTTCAAAGGCTCCGCTTCCTTATAAGATCCTTTGGTCTTCTCCATCCATATCCTTGTCCACATGGGATTCCCCCTCCCTCTTACTTACTTTTAATTACTCATCTCTTCATTTCTTGGTTCCTCTTAGATTTTTCCTACTCTTTCAGCACCTACATCATCCTGCATGCTCTCTCCCTGTCCTTTTCATGCAAACATGTCCCAAAGATGATGCACAGTACTTGACCCACAGCATCTTTATTTAGTTTGAATTCAACAGTTCTTTCTAATGAAAGCAACCTCAAAACATTTGCTGCTTTTTTCACACCATTTCTTTGTGTGTTCCCGTGCCAAGACGCATCTTTTTGACTGCCCCTGTTTCTTTACACCTCCTTCCAATCAAATTAGTGCATTTTTCCCCTCCAAATTATCAGCTTCTCTGCATCCACTCATTTCCACAGAATACTGGTTACTGATGACATCTGCAAGTAAACTATGCTGGGCTACAGGACATATATTTTATCAGGCACACCTATTAGACTCTATTCCTTTGCACGTTATTCTTAAAAATGTAACCCCATTCTGCTTAAGAGGTCTTTAGAAGCTGTGCCAGATAATGACTACATCAATTACAGTTGCATGTCTGCACTTTGAAGAAAATGCCGTTTCTACTGCGACACTGTTTTCATCCACTCTGATGGTTTTTTATTCCCCTGGAAAGTAAAAGATCGGAATGCTTCTATTAACCTGTTTCTCCTGAATGCCTGAGTAGTTAAATTTTAGGTCAGTATATTGATTCACAAGGCAACAAGTAAATTCCTTGGTTGGTAGGTATCTGCCAGTTGACTAGGCTTTATCCATATCCATCCCGTGCCTGCAGCAGCATAATATTTCCATTGCAGTCAGCTTATGGGTGCAAATGATCGCATCTGCATCTTGATTTATTCCTCACTAGTTGGAAATATGCAGTGTCAAGTATTCAGTGAATTTTGCTAGGTCCTAATGAGGATTCAGTATAACATGATTTTCTCCAGCTTCAGTCTTGTAGAAAAGTTTTTCTGCATATCTGTCTTTTCAAATCAAAAAAAGATATAGTGTGCTGGTACACAGTATATTTTACATGCAATAAAGTTTCAGGCTATGCTGAAGAAGAAAAGAAGAACTGGGTGGTTCAGCCTCACCACTAATACCACTGCGGTATCCAGGAGAAGTAGAAAGAGGTGCCTGGGCGAGGGAGGAGTAACCCCTGGGCCTGGCTGAGTCTCAGGGCAGAAGATGGCAAGAGGGATTTCTGAGGCCTTTAAACTCTCTTGAACCAGATGATCAGTAAAAAATAAAGGGTCAACAGCAGAGTTTAGGGCTCCGAAAGGCTGTTCTGAATTGCTCAACATACAACAACCTATATGTTCAAGTGGTTTGCAGGTCCAGTGTTGCTAGAACATACTGTTTTCTTCTCCAAATCCTTTCCTTTCTGACTTAACGTGAATAGCACCCTTTTTGTGGCACTGAAAGCTCTGTCTAGAGTGATAGGAACTGCAGCGTCTTCATGGATATTGGGGATTTTTGTTGTGATGGCAGAGTGTCCCTGTCCAAATTATTCCCTTGTCCAGGCATTTGTCAGTGCAGGGGCTCGGAACTGGTCCTGCTGCTTGCTCAAGAGCGAGGTGCCCAGGGGCGCAGTAGCTGTTACGAAAAGATATCCTCTCGGTCACTTAGTTAAAGTCAGATCGTCACCAGGTTAAAGTTCTGGTATCCCCGTCCATCACACTCAGACGTGATAACAGTTCCCGCAAAGTTCGTAATCCTTGCGCTTATGCCGTGCTGTGTAGCAATACTCCTGACCAGCGTAAGCATGGAGATTTGGTTATTATGTAGAAGAGTTATAATAAGAAATATGACTGCAAAAGCAAAGCAGTCAGTTGAAATTGGTCTATAATTAAATGCTTAGAAAATTCTGTGCTTAGCTCATTTTAAAATCAAGTGCTTCTTTGTAGCAATTTCCTTTCTTTAATTACAATTTCCTGTCTAGTTTGACATTTACAATGCAATCTTGGGGGACATGTTTGTGATTTATTATTCTTGCTCCTATCAGGATATCACTCGGCAGAAATGAGTTTATAAAATAAGAGCTCAAATTATTATGGCCTTTGACCAATAAAGCTGGCTCATAATTTCAGGCCTGAGAAAAGATTAACGTTTTTGACAATCAAATGCAGAATTACCAGTGGGGGACAATTTTGAAAACTATTTCAATTTTCTGAAACATTGTACATTTTTAATAAGGAATATATAACTGCTTATATATCGGAGCACAGGCTTAAAAGTAGAAAGAGCAACTGTGAATTGTAAAGCAAACCTGAAAGGAAGACTTTAACATCTAACATTGTTTAGCCTCCTCTGAATGAAATTGAAACTGCTAAATCAACATTTCTTGAAAGTTACCTAGTGAAAGAGATATAAAAGCTCAGGTAAGTTCAGAGCAGTGCATTCTCCTTTTTTTTCAGCATTTCTGTCTCTTTGGAATAATTCGTCAATTCATCCAGAGCAGCTACAGAAAATGTTTTGTTTTGTTTTCAAATCTGACTGAACAAATTTAATTCTCTATTATTATTTGTCTGTTGGGGTCTTTCATTTAGAGAAACAGATGCCCCTGCTAAACTGCATGTCGCGTATTCCATTCTGCTGTCACTGCTTTTCCAATGACTTTCTTTGTCCCCGATTCAGGAAAATGTCATTTGTTCAGGACAACACAGAAGTCAAAATGAATTCTCCACGACTTCTGCACATGTTCAAAGTTAAATGTGAACTTGTGTGTGGCACGAAATAGGCTCCCTGCCTTGTGTTTTTGCAGAGTGGGTTCTTAGAACCTCTATCCAAAGTGGTAGGTGTGTTTTTAGTGTAAATTTGATGTAATGTCAAAATGGATGGCCTATAAAATTATATTGAAGGAGAGAGAAATGGTATTGGCAGGGAAGAAAATCTGTATCTTTGGAGATCTTTAAAACAGCTCGTGTACACATTGCTGAGAAGTGCAAATGCTTAGCACCTCTCAAAGTCAGGCTGCTTTTATTTAGATGCCAGCATATAGAGTTAAGTGCCTATTTTTATGTACTGTGAATTAAAATCATTATTTTAAAGAATCTGTCCTCCCTCATGCCCAAGGAGATGAGAAAACATGGTATTTGCTACTTCGTTTTCGTAAGGCGAAAGCGAGGAGCGGCGGCACAGCTCTGACCCCAAGCAGCTCCACGTTAGTGACAGGACTGGGAGTTTCAGCTGCTGGTCCCCAGCTCGGCTGCCCGGACCGTGTTCCTGAGTCACAAGCACGCGGGATTTCTTCCTTTGCCCTCCCAAAGCGATGCTTTCTAAGCCGGTGGTGCTCCGTTGGACGCATTTTACTTGGGTGGCAGGTTAAAGTAGGTGCGTGAGCACCTCTCTGCAGGGCGCCTGTCTCTGGTTTAGCGCAATACCCATCGTGGGGAAGAAGTGATACGGAAATTGGATACCCCCAGGCGGGGATGGTGATGAGCATCTGCCATCTCCCTGGGGACACAAGCCAGCAGGTGGGTGTGCCTTTTAAAATACGGAGCTCGGCGGGGAGAAGGGGAAGTGCAGGTCTGTGGAAGTGCAGTTGTTGGCTCAGAAAAATGCCTGAGCAGTACTTAGGAGGAACACGGTGTCTGGAGTCAATAGCTGCTAAAGAGGAGGGGAGGAAGGTTGAGCGAGTAATGAGACCAACGTATCTTCATCATCCAGTGTCGAAACCGATTTGAGTTTTGATGGCTGGATATATGCTTGTCTTTGGACTGTAACCATTAATGGTGACTAGAGAGCCATTTTCTGCAGCTTCTTCCATTTCTGAATTATTTTTCTTACAAAGTTACCTTTGGAGGGAGAAGTGCTTATTAACCTGTCATCTCTGCAGCTTGATCTTAAGACAGAAAATAATCAAGAATGCCATTATTGTCTAGTCTAGGAAGGCATGCGTTATGAAGCAAAGTATTTTCTAGCTATGAAAAAGCTTTATGCAAATTTCAGTACTGCAGAGTTTACAGAGGATCTGCACGCGCCAGGATAAAAATCCACCCAAACTCTCCGTTCAGAGCTGGAGCTACAGCAGGCCGTGCTCTGTCACCCCTCATGAGATGCTGGCTGAGAGGCTGGTACGGGCAGGTCAGTCCAGAGGCTTCGGCTTTTCTCAACTTCCAGCAAAGTGGAAGTTTAGAAACTGAGGAGCATCCAGTTCAGAGATCCACAGCGTGTTCCAATTTGGCTTGGATTCCTAAATGGAAAGGATAAAGCCGCCTTTCCCAAATCTTCTCCCTTTTCTTTGAGGATTATGATGCACTCTAATTCTGGGCTGACCGAGCTCCCAGGCAGAAAAGAAAACCCGGTTAGGAGATGAGGCTCCTCGCCTGATGTGAATCAGCAGAGCCTCACCGGTGTCAGTGAAACGCTGCTAGTTTATACATGCTGATTACTTGGCCCTTAAGACAGCAAGGCTTTCCCAGAGTTGTGTGTTTTGACTCTCTCGAATTTTTCAATCCACATATGGATAATATATGTGTGTGTTGCTTGCACACAGATGTTTTGGTCCCTGGACAGCAACAGTCATTAGGGTGCTGGCAGAGTTTCCCTGCGAGCATGTTACTCTCTGAAACGTCATACCAGTTACTCTTTCAGCCACAGCCAGCGACAGACCCAGCAGCCTAACTTTGCTCAGGAACATGCCATAAACAGAAAGGGAAAGAAGGGAAAAAAAATCATTTTGTTGAATGAGAGCTCCGACTTGGCATCATCACTGTAACCAGCCTGCCATAGATTGATGTGTGACAATGCTGTTGTCCTGTGCCACCACCACCAGCAGGTCTGTGGTCGTGGCAGTCTTCTGTTTGACTTCATTGCAGCTGTAGTTTTCCTGGTAAAGTGAATAAATGAGTATGTGCAGGCTTCTCTTCCATTCCTACCAATTTCATGTGGTATCTGGAGTTTCTCCTGCAGAAAAAGAAATAGTACAAATATCTCAAGTATCAATTTCTTTTTGGTATCAGTGTTCCCTTGTCCGTGGACAACACATGTAAAAGCAGTCTGGTGGGAAAACAGGCGTTCTGCTGTTGTATTAAGGGATGCCTGTACTGCCTTCGGCAACTGTGCTGTATTAGGAGAACGAGAGTTTCAACATGAGGTACGTTAAAAATCCTCTCCTAAGTTCTTTATTTAGGTACTTACTTGCAAGCGGCCTCGTTTCCAGGAATGCCAAGCAATCAGCACTCCTCCCCGCCTTCACACAGAGCTTTGGGATTAGAGCTCCTCTCCCAAGCAGTAAATGCACAGGGCGGCATGCCCCGTGGTCTGCAGACACCGGGCTTTGTGTTCTGCACCGTGAAACTAGTCACATGGGCTGGGAGAAAACATTGACCGGTTTTAACACCTGAGGAGAATCAAGGCGTTATCAACCATTACCCTCCGTGTCTTTTGGGTGTGAGCTCAAACACTGAGATGGCCCTTTTTTTTTCTTTTTTTTTCTTTTTTTCTTTTTTTTTTTTTTCCAGTGGATCACACATGAAGTGTATCTCATCTGACTCCCCTTGAAATCCATGGGAGTCCTGTCATTAAGCCAACAGTAAGCCCATGAAATATTATTTGTAATGTATTTCTTATTTGTTCAACCCCGGCACTGTTCCGAGCGCTTTCTGGGTAAGCACGAAGTTCAAGATTCCAGTCCCCGGCATGTTTTCTGCGGGTAACATTTCTGTGGCTCACGATTTACACCAGCTGGATTCAGAATGAGGCCCAGCATCCCTGCTCCTGCGTTTCGACTCTGCTCAGCAATGAACAAATGCAGGGAAGGGATCGGTGCGCAGCAAACTGCGGCATGACCGGCCTGTGAATTTTTGCACATGTTTTGCTATTTCCATAATGTTTGTTTGGATTTCACATACTGCCTAGGCAAAATTAATTGCCTGCACATTTTTGAAAATTTAGTCCAACGATCTCTTTTTCTATTTCCTGGCCTATGTATGCGTTTGGCTGCCAAAAATAACTCCGAGAGACACGTTACATGGAAGCTGGGATTATCCATGGAAAGTAATAGTAGTACTCTCATGCACGAAGAATGAGCAGGCTGCCGATTGTAATATGTTTAAAGGGTCAAGAGAAATCTATAAGTGGTCAAGAAACAAGACAAACATTGGCCACCAGTCTGATGGGAAAAGCAACATCCATTAAGTCCATTAAATTTAACATTGAAATCAATGTTTAAACCACAAGAAGTAATTAGTGTAATTCATATTACAGACCTTTGGATTTTTGAAACCAGGTTTAATTATATTGAAAAATGACAGCTTCATTTTCCCTCTATGGGTAGGTTACTACCATGTTCCCAGTACTTTTATTAGGGCCGGGTGCCGATATCAGGTTTTTAATGACATTAAGCAAAGCAGTGTTTCAGCCATTTGAGGAACAATAAATCAGTTTAGATTCTTTTTGAATGGAGACAACACAGATCAAGTGGCTTTTAAATCATTTTCCTTTAACATTGTGCAGTAGAGCTGTTCACTTGAAACAGCAGCCCATGGAAAAAAAAATTGTAGAGTGATATTTGGATTCTCTGGCTCACTTTCCCTGCATCAATGGACAATTCATGAGCTACTGCTAAGCTCTGGAAAGGTATCTCTATAATCCTTTGCCAATACAAACTCCACACAACTTTTACAAGGTCTTTCATTAGCGGTCTCAGATTTGAAGGAAGATCAAGTGATATCGTATCTTCCGAACTTAAAACCTTTCAGTGTTGTGGAAGGTGTTGACAAGGATAGTAAGCGTGGCCGTGAGGATGCAAACACAGAATGTTGATTTTCAGAGTATTTTCATTGCTAGCTCTGAAGAAGGCGAAATGTTTTCCTTAATTCTATCATTTTGATGTGCTTCCACGCTCTTGTCTCTTCTTTCTTGAACCACATTCCTTTGCTTCTTCTGTTTAACTGGGGGTATTTTCTATATGGGCTATTTTTTTCAAAATCTACTAGTAAGGCTTCCCGGACAAATAGTGATGGCTTCTCTTTCAGCTTCCATTAATGTAAACATACTGTGCAGGTATGCAAATAACTAATGTTAAAATTAGTACCCCTTGCTCTGAGACTGTTCCTGGTTCTGCCCCGTATTTGGGGTGGAGGAGGGAGTTTCCAGTTACTGAGCAATGGGCCTCCTTCCCCAGAAACAGGAATGTAAATGCTCAGCCTGAATGCGTAGCAGGGTGTACTGAGACTGTGACTATGCCCTAGTTCTGCTTCTGTGCTGGGCAGCCCAAAGGTTCTGGTACGGGAGCGAGCGGCTGAAGGTGGTGTAGAAAACCGTCACGGGGTGGATAGCTAACGGTGTTCATCCAGGTGAGAAAAGGTGGTGGTCATTCACTTAAACTGACTGAGTTTAGGTAGCTTTAAGTTGTTTACAAATGCGATAGAAAACCCCCAGCTTCTCCCTAAAGCAGAGAAAATATATTTTGAGCAATACAACACGTGGTATCTCCTCAGCCACCATCAGGCCTTGGATCTCGCTGCTCCCCTCCTGCAGTAGGGGCGCAGGGAGCCTCCATTTACCTCGGCAGTCCGTGTGATATTTGCAGGCCTGCCTTCCCCTGGGTGCTGGTCAGGGACATGGTGGGGCGGTGAGACCCCAGGACAGTGCTCTGTCAGGTCTTTGGAAGCCAAAGATGAAGGCGCTGGGCACCAGCCCAGGAAATACAATAGGTATTAGTGCAAAGAAGGGTGGTGAGCCGTACGCAGGAATGCTGCCATGCATGGCATTCAGCAAGCCGTAGAGATGCGGAAGACAAAGGGAACGAATGGAACAGTAGGAAGAAGAGGGAGAGGCGGGGTTTTATTTGAATGATGGGATCATTTTATCAACTTTTTGGGTGAAAAACTTGTTGAAATTGGTCGAGCAGGAAACGTAGCTGTGACAGAACACCTCTGGACAGCTCTGTGCCAATGAATGGCTGTAATGAAACCAGCAATCCTCCGTGCCACTCGGGAGGATTTTGATGACTGTGAGGATTATGAATGTGGGTACAAGATTCCTTTACAGGGCATGGGAAAAAAAGTCTGTCTGCGGAAAGAAAGGCAGGAGAAGATTCCAGAGCCGTGCAGAGATTCCCAGGATAGATCACTCTGCGGGCATGTTGGTACCATAGAGCATGGGTGAATGTATGCTCATCCTGCCCATGCTATTCACTGAAAAAAAATCCTTCTCAGGAGGGATTATTAGCTCAGGCTTGGTGCCAGCGCAGTCACATGGCTTCTGTCAGCTTGGAGCGTGGGCAGAGCTCGCTCGTGGCTGTTTCCAATATGTGGTATAAACATACCCAAAGAGCAATAGCAGGTGGTAGCAGAGGAGGGGGATAGAAAGGAAGGCTTAGAACAAAAGATGTTAAGCTTCATTTGGGATACGATGAGCCAAATTCATCATCACTGTAACGCCCTGAAGTCAGTGGAGTTACAATAATAAAATTAGTCCAAAGAATCATATCCCTCCCTGGCACTTTATGCAATGCCTTTGATCTCACGAGGTATATGTCATGGCAACATCTTGCCTGTTGAACTCACAACATGGTGCCTCCAGGGTGAAACATTGGAAAAAAACACGCGACGGCCCCAGGAAGCCATGAGCTAAGCTTTAACCGTACGTTTCAGTCTGAAATGCTGGCAGAGAGTTTTCCTTTCTTCCTGCGTATTTGCCCCAAATGCTAACGATATAATGAAATCTTTGGCCACACATTCAGTGCTCAAAATGGGATTAATTTCTTTCTGTTTGGCTAGTACAAATAACTGCACATGAAGAGTTTATGCAATTAGCAGAGGGGGTTATTTTGTCTTGGCAATGGTTTTGTCTGGAGCAATGGAAGAAACTGAGGTAACATGAATATTGTATTCAGCTTTCTCCATCCACAGAAGTAAAGCCAGTGTTTCATTTGGCACTCTCTACTTATTAAAGTGTTCTTCTGCATTGCTTCCCAGCTTCAGCTCTGCAACTCCTGAGCAAGCCAAAACCAGTCCCTCTCACCTCAATCCTTCCTTAAAAAATAGAAAGCCAACACAAAACCCAGACCTACAAACCTGATATCCCCAATAAGAAGTGCATTCCTCTCTCTTTTTCATTATTTAGCAAATGCACTTAGAAGTTATATTGGTTAAACCAGATCCTCAGCTGGTTTAAGTTTACCTAGGCTGAGTGAGTTCAGTAAAGTTGTCTCAATTTACAGGAGCTGAGAATTTGGCCCTCATTATTAAAGGGTTTAAATAATATAGGATCAGCCAGCCTTTGGGACTGTGCTCTGTTTCCGTGATGGAGATTAGTGGTCTGGAAGGCAGAAGTGGCTGGCCATCGTGGGTGATAAATTGCAAGGACCGAGTGCTCAGGGCTTTCTCTGCTAAGAAGCTGCAGTTCAGAAGGGCTTTTACTCTTTGGGCTACTGAGAAACACAGTTTCGGTGTTGATCCCTAAGAAGCAGGAGCTATCTTCGTTTTCTGTCTTGTCCTGTGGTGAGGAAGGGATGTTGCAGGTGGTGGCTGTGCTCTATGGCAGGTTCTCTGGGCATCATAGCCCACGTGTATGGAAACAGAGCTGTGCTCAGCCTGTGGCAAGGCAGCTTCCACGAGGCTGGAGCTCCTACGGGACTGCACAGGGCCGCCCCATTTGTGTGCCTTACTGCTAATTGCTGAACCCGCTGCACAGCCTTAGCAAAACCGGTTGAGGGAGAGGTCTCAGAGTTATTTAGCACCTGCGGTTGCGTGGACAACGTGGAGTCACGGAAAATCGGAGGCAAAATCCATCGTCCCCCTGCTGAGATGTGGAAGAGCCGTTATCCCTGCTGCTGGGTCGCGGCCAGCTGCCTGCCGAGTTCAGGCGGGTAAGCAGGTAGGTACCTAAACCAGCTAGCTACCCCATGTGCTGCCTTCTCCCCAGCCAGCAAAAGCATGAAACCAGGCGATCTGGAAGGAGCTGGAGCATTCAGTGACTGCAGAGGCCAGGGGCTGGGCTAGGGGCACTGCGCTGGGGCATGAGGCACCTACCAAGGGGGCTTTATGCGAGACCTGCGCGTTGAGCAACAGCTCTTGGGAGCTGGGGAAGCCAAAGGCTGCATGTGTGACTGGTCCAGCATAAGTTTAAAAAGCTTTTTTATTACCATTTTTCTTTCTATTTTACTCTATTAATAAACTGTCTGATTATCAGGTGACTCGAGCGGATTATGGGGCTTTGAAAAAGCACAGGGAGCAATGGAACAAATCAGTTGCAAGTAATACATTGGACAAAAGCAGCCGCTGTTTTCTGCTCCTGAAATTTCTCTGAGCAGATCAGAATTTGGTTTTATCTTGGCTTTCTGTTCAACCATTTTTCTCAATTTTTTTCATGTATTTTTCAACTTCACAGGGAAGCAATTTGATGCAAACAGCCCACGCTCAGTATTCATGATTTGGGCTGCGTGGCCTCACCCTGATTGGCCAGAGGAATTACAGGTTTGGATGAGCAAGAAAGCAAGTCTGGCACAGATATCGCCCCCGAATTTCCATTTTTTTTCCTCACCAGCACCCACTATATATGAGACTTCAAAGTGCATTTTGCACAGTTCATTATTATTCTAATTTTCATTGGAGCTGTGCATCTCGAACAAGACAGGGTCCCATATCGTATATAATTAATGTACAGGCAACCCAATGAGATGCAGTCCTTTTCCCTTCGAGTTTACAGCTGAGACAGGTAAGAGAGAACAAGGAAATGGAAGCACGAGGGGGTAAAAGGACTTGGTCAAGGTCACATCTGTGTTAGTAAAACTTGATCACTCAAACGTTCACGGCAAGTAAATATGAAAGGAGAGCAGTCGGCCAAAGTAAATTCACTTTAAAACCTGAATGAATATAATCAATACTATTCACCCACTGTGTCCCAGATGCCTGAATCAATTTGATAACAAACACTTTGTTCACTTTTTTTAGTTATTTGTAAAGAAGTGGCTTGATTGCCAGTGTGCCTAATTCTAGACATATGCCAAATCCCTAATGGCAACGGAGCCGCACTGCTGCGTGCCAAGACTGGGGCAGAGACTCAGCTCCTCCCCGACAGACTTTCCCCAGAAGATCTGCAGTCAGATTCCCTGTTTGACTACCAGACAAACAGATGCGCTGCTTCACGGATCTGCTTCCTACTCGGTGCAAACACCGAGCAGTGGCTTGGTTCCTGAGCCACAGTTGTGGTCCCATGTCTCAGCACAGGCCACGTAGGGGCTCATTTATGCTGTGGCACACCTGGGGCTGCTTCCCCTTTTAGGAGAGGTCTGGCACTGCCAGAGAGAAGTGGGAGAAGTGGCCTGAATGAGGTAATGGGCAGGTGCCTATCGAGGTGTTTCTTTCTAAACCCCTGCAGCAGCAGCAGCACTTGCTCCCTCTGTTGCCTCCCTCTCAGCCCCCCTGGTGTCTGGTGGTCCCCGTGAGCTGTAGGTACCTGGGGCCAGCAGCCTGTGCTCCACCAGACCCTTTGCTTTCCCGGCAGTGCCTTCCTTTGGAGCTGCAGCTAGTCCTTCTCCCAGCAGCTGCCTTCGTTAGCTGAGCACCTGCTGGAGGAGGCTGCAAGGTGGGAACCATCGATAGCCACCTGTGGAAACCACGAGAGGGGTGCTGCTGGGCCGTCGGCTCTGGTGTCTGCTGGGGTTTGTCAGCAGTGGGGCAGTTGGGATGAGCACAGAAAGCGTTTACAGAGAAATGGGCACGGATCTTCTGCCAGACGCTGCCACGGCCATCCTGCAGGTGGGACTTGCTCTAGCAGACCTTATACTGAGGGGCTTAAATGCAAATTACTCTATCAGCAATTGCTTTGTACCCTCAGCTGGTCTTGATGTCAACTGAGTACAGGTACCTCAAAAAGCAGTGGGGCCTCTTTGCGTGATACGGCATACTCTATGCAATCTTTTTATTTTATTTTATTTAAAAAAAAAAAGCTCTACATTACCTTTAGGCAATTTGTGTATTTCTCTAGTCTTTTTTTCGTTTATTGTTTTTGGGGTTACATTTATCTTTGAGAGAGCAAATTCTGCCCATAGTTTGGATGAAGTTTTCTAAGTGAGTAGTCTATTTCAGTTGTTCTGTCCTAAAACAAGAAATTGAAGCTGGAATTTGAAGATATTTGGAGTATTGAGTATCTGGGGGACAAATACACCTTCCTGCAGCTTATCTGCCCTGAAGTCAATTAGCTGAGTGCTGCAGAAGTCTCCAGGGAATATAATGTTGTGAATTCATGATTGTAGAGCATTTGGTTCCAAACATTAGACATCAGATATACCCTACGCTGTTCATCACTATCTGCAGAAGAGCTGTTTACTAGGTCTTGGCAAATTCCTTTCCCTTTGCCCATCTTGCTGGGTTTACATCGATTCTGTAGGGTTGTTTTCCACCCTCTTTGAAAATTGAGTCACCCTGCCAGTGACTCACATGGAAAATAGCAACATGTGCATTTCTTCCTCTTCTGGATGGCTTGCTTGGGTAAATTACTACCCTTTGTAGAAAGCAAACCAAACCATGAAGGTCTGAGCTAATGCTGTTACGGAAGAGGGATGTTTGTGGTACTGAAACTCCTGAGAAAGAGCATGGTGTTGCCTCAATAGTAGAAATATGCTGTTATGTATTTGACTTGCACAGGTATCTTTCTAATTGAAAGATCTAAGACAACTATTTGTGCTCTTCCTTCTGCTCTGTGAAGGACATGAGTAGACTATTCCTTGCTTCATTCACATATATAACCACTGCTGCTGTTACTGTTTCCTGTAGGAAACCGTGGAATTGCATTTTGAATAATTACCAAGTAATGAAAGAAAATGGGTTATAAAATACTGTCACTCTAAGTGTCTTCCAAGTTAAACATGTACGGCCATAAAATACTAAGGGAAACTAGATCAATGTATTGAAGATACACACACATCAAAGTTCTTTGTAAGTCACAGGAATTCATAAAAACTTGCTGCAAATTAGAGAGCTCTGAGCTGTGTGGCCTTGTCCTACTCGTGCAAATGTGACAAAATCATGCTCATCAAGTTACTGGCACAACTGAATCTCTACATAAAAGAGTAAAACTTGGTCTTAAAGATGAAGTAAACACACAGGACTTTGTCTCCTTCAAATGGCATCCTCCCAGGAAATGCACAAAAATCAATATATTATAGTAGCTTATGATCTCATTTCAGTGATTCAACGCAACAAAATTTCAATTACAACATCTCTTCTTTCTGTGTCTGCTGACTTTTGTCTCTGAACGGTAGTACTAGGTTTGGAAGGGTTTTTGTTGTTTTGTTTCATTTTGGTTTTTTACTTTCTCCTTAGGAAGTTGTCAGGGAAGGCAGTCTGTCCTGAGGAGAACATATGGTGTGTTAAACTACTAGAGATTAACAAAGGCTGAGAAATTCATGAATGCCATGGACTCTATAGCACCAGTCTGGGGAATTAAAAAACCTGTGGCATATTGGGCTGGCTAGTCTAGTCCCTAGGGCCGGCAGGGGATTGTTTCCTAACATAGATGGCCTGCATTTTTGTCTAGTGTAGCTTAACTTGATTTCTCACAGAATAAAGGTTGTACCTTTCCTGTAAAATTACCTTAGAGCTACCTTATACAGGAAGTGTAGATGGCTTATACTTCCCAGTCATATCAATTTTATATCTGTCTGAATGGGGTTATTGCTTTGGCCTCCGGAATACGTTACACTTATTTACATTTGGGTCAAGCACTGATCATTGCCTCCTTATGGTTTCACTGCAGAGAGAAGGCGGTGACAGTGAGCAGATAAATCACAAAAGACACGCTTCATCTGCGTGATCTCTCGTCTCACTTCTGCCCTTAGGTATAGTGCAGTAGTTCAAGTTTATAGCCTTGTGGATTAAAAAAAAAATCCTTATGTTGTTGAAAAGTGAAAATGTCCATAAGCAGCGTTATTGACAATTATTACAGTCGTGTCACCAAAGACCAAGGCTCGTTGTGCAAAGTGCTGTACGGATGTCTTTAAGAGGGCTTCCCTGCTACAAACAGCAATATTTTTGATAGAAGCAGAAGGTCTTGTTAGTCCCATGACCCTCCTTGCTGTATTTCACAGCTTGAATAGCACGTGGGCATTCATGCCTTAGGAGAGGTGAGGACAGCCCAGCTTTAAACACAGGCCCATTCTTGTCATTTTTGTGCTACTCTGTATCTTCTGCCTCTGCCACATTCAGAAATTTGCCGTCTTAATTGCGGGGCAGTTTGCCGTGCTCCTGACTACATTTTCAAAAAGTACCCACCTGAAGTAATGGAGCAAATAAACCTGAATAGATAAGAAGAAAACACTGAGGTTGTCTTATATTTAAAAAAAAAAAAAAAATAGTTGTATCTGGAGCTTTTCATCTTTCAGGCTAAGTACAGGTTCAGATTAGCCTGTGAATGGCTTATGTAGAAGGCACTACTGCAATGCTGGAACCGAGAGATGTCTATAATTGTATTCTAATTAGAAAACCAAGTTGTTTACTCTCTCTGCTGTTTTAGTTTAGGGATACAGAAAGCCCCCAACCAGCACATGGCTCTTTGAATACCTAAGGGCAAAAGGCCCGATAAACATTCTAGAAAAATGATGCTCTGAAGGCCTGAAAGATCAGATGTACTTTTTATCCCTGGGTTTTGCACTGGAGCATATTTTCTCCCCTTCCTTTCTTATATGGCAGCTGGTACCCATTAAAACTACTTCTGTCTTTAGTTTGGATAAAAACATCACCCGTGCCTTGATCCCTTCATGGTCCAGGACCCCTTTCCAGAAATGCTACAGCCCCACCAATTATTTTATTGTGTTGCTGTATCTTCTCTTCTTCTTCTTTTTTTTTTTTTTTTAATCTTTTCTTCTCCCTTTGATCAACACTTATCTCACAGCAGCCTCCATATTTTCTTTGATGCATCCTCTTAGAAATGAGAGCTGATAAATACAGCACCGGTAAGGAAGGTGAGCAAGGAGTCAGGGGAGTGCCAGTCTGTGCTCCTTCCCTTTACAGGGAGAACCTGACAAATATGTGCAAATTAAAGCGGCTCTTAATGGCCTTACTTACTAGTTGCTGTTTACTTCTGGAGAGCTAGGGAAGATCACCTGTTAGCTCCCATAGTAAGATGTTAGTATCATGTGGTTAGGCACAACTTCAGAATGTCTGAATTTGCATCTTGCTCTTTTTGGTGGATTAAGTGCGTGAAGTGGTAAAGTCTGTGTTCAAAAACTGAGTCTGGAAGAGCTTTCTGGCTCTACAGCAGGTTTTCTGAGTGCCCTTGGGTGAATCAGTTGCTTTGTCTCCTCAGCTCCCTCTCTGCCAGGCTGATGTAATATTACATGACTAATATAGGTGTTGAGAAAATAAATTACTGGCTGTCTGTGAAGCATGCAGATCACTGATGCAAGGATCCGTACTTCTGAGAGCCACCAGCAGCAAAGCTTGCTGAGAAAAGAGGTTGGCTTGCCAGGCTGAGAGTGGGAAAACTGTCCAAGAAGTGGACAGGAGGGTGGTAAAAGGAAGTGGGAGAGAGCTTGGAAAAAGTGAATTGGGGCTGATGTAACAAAAGGCATTCATAAGCTGTTACGGAAATTGCAGAGAAATCTGAAGTTTGGATGTTCCCTTTGAATCTGGAGACTCACAGCTCTCAAGTAATCCCATCAAAGCTGAGTAGGAGAAGCCGAAAAGAAGGCCTCCTGAAAGTCACTCAGGCACATGGAAAAATGTATACGCATATATCGATATTAAATAAGCCATGAAAAATGCACACAAATAATCCAAAGAAAAGCTGCATTATTATACTCTCTGCTGTACGAATTATAGTACATATACAATAATTGCAATGAGTTCTGCTAGGAAATGTGTGAGAATGGAAGTGCCTATTCAGATTGGAAGCCACAAAAGAGTAACCTCTAATAACAAGTGGATCCTAGCATTTATTGAAATAAGTAAAATAGGAAAAGGAACAGAGGGAATGAGTCACATAAAGAGGAGAAAATTTTGAACCCATGCTGGCCCAGAAGAAGTGTCAGAAAGAAAGAACTCCTTCAAGTAAAAACACTCCCAAATTAGACCTTTGTCTGACCAATTCAATAAGAAAGGAACTGGGAATAAGGAAAGTCATTCAAACGTATTCATTAAGTTGCCAGAGAAATGCTTATTAAAGAAACCCTCATCTTGATCCTTTTTTGGGTGGAGGAGGGAAAAGGAGAAGGAAGGGAAAGACTTTTTTTTTTGTTTAACATTAATTCTTTAGAGGCATTCTTCCTATTATTCCTTCTATTTTGACTTGCCGCATTTGAAAAATATGTTGTCTTTTAAATAGATTTATTCCTTTTAACAGCATTTGACATCTTTTGTCAGAAGTTCCTTCATTTTTCCAGTTTATTTCTTTAACATGTATTTGTTTAAGTGGCTTCCACCGTATTAATTGATGTGTTTGTGTCTGTTCAGAGCAAATGCATTCTCCTCACAGGGATTTTAACAGGCATTTGTTTAAGTGGGTTTTGCTTTTCTGTGTCTATTTCTGCTTGTTTTTCTGGTAGAGAAGGAGACATTACTAACATGCAGCCGACATAATGAGTCCCATTAACTCCCAATTCAGCTTGCTTTTTGACCACCTCTCTTTTAATGACTGTACTTTTCTTGACTGCAAAGTTTGGGGAATAGGAAAACTGTTCGCTCTGCTGGATTTTAATACATGTTTACATCCTTCTTTGCAGAACAGCACCACCTCTCAATTAATGCTACTCCCAGCCTTAAAGGAACACTTAGTGATAAATAAATGTGAGCTGTGCATCGGAGAAGTGTGGTGCGAACCAGAATTTTTACGAAGGCTGCCGAGCACTTAGAGACTAAGCAGCATTTGTGTTCTAATATTTTAAAGCCTTTCCATTGATCTCCTGTTAACTGAGAAGCAAGAATTAACCTCAATGACAGTGCTAGTAGCTCTGCAGTCTATTTTGGCCTGTTCTTTAAGTAAAAAGAGCAACCTAGATGAGAATTTTGTGCTTCACTGGATATTGAAAGATGAGGCAATAAACTGCTAAACTTGAGTAATCACACACTCCCAGAGGAATGCCTCAAATGGGGTTGGTCAAAAACCTTGAAATTCTAGCCTTCTGCACACTGCCTGGGCTTTAACATTTGATGAGAGTCATTATAGTGGGGGACTGAATACAAGTGTCTTCTGATTACAGACCTTCCATTAAAAGTTCCCACCAGTGTGCCTTTCCATAGAGAAGCGTCAATGGGATTAAAATCTCAATTCACCCCAGTCAATTCTCCAGTAACACGATTTCATTAGAGGCAGGCAGGGAGGAAAATGGACTAGAAAGCACTGAAACAGCTGGTGTATAAATTATAAAGTGTACTTTCTACTAAGTGAACACACCTTCCGCACAGCCACATTACTAATTAATGTGTAGGATAGCCGATTTTATGTAAATTGTATTCTTCCTCTCTCCTGTGCTTTGGTTAACAACAGGTTCTTCTAAATCTTGGAAAAAGAAAGATTATGCAAAGCTATCATCATATGAAAATAGCGTATTAACATACCGCCTGTGAACTGTATCCAATCAGTTCCTTTTCACTGGCGTGTGTACAAAACAATTAAAATCAAATTTATATTGCACTTCTTTAATATATTCTGGCATTAATATAATCAACGAACAAGTGTTTAAAAAGTCTTACAGGCCTATTCTGCTTTAAAATGATACGTTTGTTCGCAGGGTTAGCGGATATTTTCAGCAGCTTTTAAAGGCCACCAAAAAAAAAGACAAGTTCTAGCTGTACGCCTGCGACTCCGGCCGTGAGGGGCTCACGGGGAGCCTGTCTCATTTTAATGGCAGCCTGGTGTGTTTGTGTTTTTTTTTTTTAATACGGTGTCTTTACTCCGGGAATCTGTCAGCTGTTCTCCGTGTTACCTGCAGCACATTTGTTCTTAATTACGGGACGTCGTAAGGGTTACGGGAGCGCCGAGTTGCGGGGCTGGTTGTGCTGCCCGCTGTGCCCGCGGGCTGTCAGGCCGGCGGTGCCTCAGGTGCTCTCGGCACCTCCGTAGGCCCCAGGCGCCGCGCTCCGAGGCCACGTTTTCCCTGTCTGTTTTCCTTGCTGCCCCTGGCGTGCTCCCATGTGGGATCGGATAGGAAGGACTGAGGTATTTTGGTCACTGCTCTCGGTGGAGCGGGCTCAGAGATCTCCAAAACCGGTAAAACGGTGGATGGGAGTGAACCACTTTTGTCAGTCATGGGCTGGGGAGGTCTGGCAAGAGGTTATTTGTCCTGTCTCTAGCCATGCCTACGCGAAGGGTCTCCACTCAAGCACCTCCACCAGCAGGCACTCCACACCTCCTCAGGCAGGCTTTCCCAGGGCTTCTCCAGCCTGCCTGTTTCTGAAGGCCTAACCTGAATCTCTGCCTGCAGGTAAGCCCTTTCCTTGTCCCCTGCGTAAGGGCGCAGAAGAGATTACTCTTACTTTACTCCTCCTCGCCTCTCGCGTGTTTTGAGACCCTCCTCTCCCCCAGACACACACACAAATAGACAAGCAGTGGTGCACGGCCAAGGAGAGTCCTGAAACTGAAACACCAATCCTCAGATGGCTTCTTCCGTCCCCTGGCAGTGCGGACACTGGCTACAAAGACCCAACCGTCTCAGGAGACCAGAAGAGAGCGTATTTCCTAGGAGGAATACAGTGAGATTCTTATACCGGTTCTGAGCCTCTTCCTAAACCAAAGCTACTCTTTATGCCTAGAGGTAATTGAAAATATGGACATTGCATGCAGGCATGTGTGAGCCGCGTTGTCTTGCTGAGTCCAAACGTCTTACAGCCCTGTGACCTCCTCTTACTTTGCAAGGGGAGTTCTTTGTGTTGAATCCTATGATTTTGTAAGGGCAAGGGTCCGTGAATGTTCCCTCCCTGAGCATTGCACTTGTACTGAACAAATTTCTGGGGCGCTCTTCTGGATGTGGGAGATGTGCTGCTGCAGTCAGTAAGCGTGCCATTAGGGCATGGGCCACGGAACAGAGTCCATAAAATCCCTTCTGCACCTATGGATTCTTTGCAGTGGGGCAGGGAAGTCGTGACAGAGGTGAATTGTCCACTGAAACTAAGCTGAGACCGTAAGTTCACTTCACTTTGGGCCAGAGGATAGCAATAAACCGTGGATGAAATGTCAGTGCTTTTCCATTAAGTGACCCCACGTCATCTTTATTTACGACTTCCTAACAATGGACTTAGCCAGATGGCCTACGCCATTGGCGTAATTCCATTTTGAAACTGCAGATTTGAATTCTTGAAAGTATAAATGGCTGTGCGTTTAAATATTCACTCTGTCAGGAGGGAAACTGTAGGGTACCTCTAGGTTATGGTGTGTGCAATTGGAAGCAAGGCACCTGGAAAAGCACAGGCTGGGAATTTGGCACCAAAATTCATTACCAAAAATGGATTTTTAGACTTGCACCGTTTTTTTTTTTTTTTTCCTCCACAGCCCTTGGCAGCAAACCTATCAAGTGAAGTGTGGGGAAATGCAGAGGAGAGATACAAATGTTTAGATTCATTGCTAAATACTTTCTTTCAGCCCCAGACTTCCCACTAGCTGATTCCTGGTGCCACCAAGCCACGGAGCTGGCTTATGGCGTTCCTCGTACTAAGCCCCAGGACAGCCCTGCTGCAACCTGTTACTCTCTGATGGTGTTGGTAGCACGAGTGGAACCTGCAAACTGGCCCTCGGCCATGAGAACGAGGACAGGATCATCTGCAGTAGTTTATAGGAAGAGAGGATGTGCAGATTCTCCCTTTGGTGGCAGTGGTGAAAGCCCGTTAACTGCAGCCACTTCAGTGTCAGTAGGAACTGCGTGTAGCCAAGGAGGTCGCTATGCGGAGCCACAAATTACAGTAGTTATCTTCTCTGATTGCTCAGCACTTGAGGCAAATGTTCTCTATCTCACTCCCTTCAGCTCTAAGTCACTGTCAGACCCTTCTCCGCTGGCTGACGGACAGCTTGGTGCCACTCTCTCCAGCTCTGTCGGGACGTGATAGTGCCGTCCCAGTCATGGTACTCCGCCTGCCTGTTAAAGGAACGAGGATGGATGCAGGGTATCGGTGCCCAGGGTTGCCTTTCCACGTACAGTATTGGAACGAATGCTCTCTTGTCCTTTCAGAAATCTGACTATGAACCCAACAGGGTCAGTCAGAGTACCAGAAAGGACAAGCTGATCGTGTTTCTGGCACTGGTGGCAAAAATTCAACAGATCTGAAGGTTGAACGAAAAATAATCTCAGGAACGTGTGAAGAGGATCCCTCAAATGGTTTAACGTGGTTTAACAATGACTTGTTTGGTTGTTTGCTGTGGTGCTTTTTTTGGAGGGGACGTGTGTATGGAAAAACAAGCCATAGTTATGATTTTCTGGGTAGCTTGAAACATGGTTAGAGGAGAAAAGCTTATTTTTCTTTGTGTGGTGCTATCAGGAAGGCTGAAAACTAATGAGTAGGTTCCTCAGTGAATCTGTGGTTGCATGTCTTTTCAGTCAAGGAGATTCTAGTGTTCTTGTAATTTTTACAAGTTATTTTTATGACATTTTGTTGTTGTCATTGTTACTGTATTATTTGTATCAGTGCTTGCTGAATTCTCGGAAATTGTCCCATCTGTCTCTGGTAGGTAAAGTATAAAGCACAAAATGGAAAATAAGTCTGTAAAGTTTGTTAGGGTTTAAAATGTGAGGGTTTTTTTTTTCAGTGATGAGGAAAATGAAAAGGACAGTTGTAGCAACATTTTCATTATCTGAGTTGAACATCTACATTGTCTAGGACCTGTAATATCTCTAGCATGATGGAAAACATCAAAAGAATGGGATTAGAAGATGTATGAAGAATGGATCTCATTCCTAAATAGAGAGACAGAGAGGATAACCAATCACAGCAAAACCAAACTGAAATGGTTGAGGTTGTCCGGCTTTAGGGGATGTTTAGTTTCCTAGCACAAATTGCCTGTAATAGATTTTAATTTCTGTATGTGTTCTGTAATTATTTTTGTTTCGTTGTAACTGTGAAATTGAGTGTTTTGCTTCTGCTGTTATCAGGTCACTCCTGAAAATAAAGTATATCTCAGAGAATAACAATGTTATTATTATTCAAAAGCTACATGTTTGGGCAATTATGCAAACATTGTCTTCCTGTCAGTCAGTAAAACCTTTCCCGGAATACCTGGGACCCTTGAGTTAATTAGACTTGTCCTCTCCTCCTTTGAATGCCAACTTGAATGGGGGCCGCCTCGGTTCCCTCCCTGTCCAAAGGGCTCCACCACTGTCCACCAAGGTCACCTTGTTTCACGGCTGTCCAGCTGAGGGGTGTTCTGCAATGAGCAGTATCACTTCTCTAATTACTGGGTATAAGCTTATACATGTGCAATTCTGCAAACTTTGTATGTGCTGTAACAAAAGCAAACCAAGTGACCTGCATGCAAAGGTGGGAAGCCTACCGTGAGCAGCACCTCTTCCCTGAAGGCGGTGCAGCTTCTGCAGCCTGATCTCAGAGAGATCAGAGGCCGACTTCTCCTTTCTGTTGTAGCTGGAAGTTTAGGAGCACAGTTTATAAGAAAGTAGCTGGAGAAAAAAGTCCTGGCAAAAAAAAAAAAAAAAAAAGTAATGAAACTAGATTTAAACAAGACTTTTTCATTACTTTTTTCTTCCTCCTTAAGTACTCTTAATAGGAATAAATGGTTTCTCTTTTCAGATCTGTATGTTGCTGAAGAAATATACCGCTGGGAAAAGGCAGCAAAAATTCTGGCTACCATGTTTACATCCTACACTGAAGACTTACTTCAGAAGAAAAGACACAGAATTTTGTGCTGGATCTCATTGCGAAAGTGAGTATTGTCCTACATACACAGTGATGAGAGCAAAGCTAAATGATACATAAACTTAATTGCAGAAGTGAACCAGAGTTACATCAGCCAAAGCGTCTCCAGTTTTTTGGAGGTGGAGACGTTTTCCTGCTTTGTCTATTCTTGCTTCTTGGTAAACAGGTATGCATAAAAATGGAAGGAGTGGCATTAAAATCTTCTGTCTCTGCGGACCCCCGGCTACACCCTGTGCGTGTGGTACTCAAAAGGGCAAGTGTGTCCCACTGGGAGGAATATTCAGCGTCCTACAAATGGCTTTGAACCAGATGCACATCACACGACCACCCCAGTGAGCCACTGGATCTAGGTACTCTTGCTGGGACAAGTTCATCCACGACTGTATGGGGAGCTGCTTAATTGAGCCTCATTACTCCAATTTCCTACTGACACTGTGCACCCTGTGAGGCACTGCTCAGGCATGCATCAGGGGCAGGGGGTCGAGCAGCTGCCTTTTCCATGGAAGCAGGAGAGGATGAGCTACAACCGTGCCCTAACCCAGCACTGTTGCCTCCGCAGTTGGTACCACTTACCAGTGAGAGCAAGCTGCTAATTTGTCCTCCTTAGACAGGAGGGTGCATCTGCCACCACAATCTACTCCTCTACTGCACGTCTTGCCATAGAGGATGGTGTCCTGGTGCACTCCTGACAAACTGACACTGGCAAACCAGGTATTACCTTCACGTGTTTTTAGATCCCTGGTGATCCCTATATTTGTGTCCTTTTAAAGAAGGGTGCATGCTTGGAAGCATCTCAGCTAAAGTCTCCCAAAGAGGAGTATTTCTTCATTTTAAAAGATAACACGAGCCATCTATTTTCTCCTTATTCAGGCTGTGTAACCTGCATCTGGAAGGTCAGTCGAGCATCCCTTCAAAGCCTCTAGCTTCAATTCTGTTTCTTCAAGCACGCAAGCTCCAAGCACACAGGTTAGATGTAGCTTCCTTGTTCATCCCTGGTCTGTTGAAGTCCTGAATCTCTGCTGAGAGTTTTGTTTCTATCAGTAATCTTATTTCCTTACAGATATTCTTCCAGTTCTTTTACAGATGTATTATCCTCAGTTTTTGTTGTTAAAGGGGGCCTATCATGGACTTCTGCTCCTATAGGTATTTTTGCAGTATCTACCACTTCATGTTGATGTTTCCCGTGTACCCTAAAAGCTGTTAGAGGAGTAAATCACTTTTTGATTTCCATGGGATGGTGGGCAACATGTGAGAGAGAACTTCGCCAGTGATATCCATTATTATCACCCTTCTGAAACTCACCACTGCTGAGTGAAAATGAGCTTTGTGAAGATAATCAATCACCGGTCACCACATGTGTTCCCTCAGTGTAACATTAAGGATAAAACTCACCACTTTGAACAGCATCAACACAAAGTCTTGTGTAATACCAATTCTCACTCACTCGGTTCTGTGGGGAAGATGAAAGAGGTATCTGTTTGCCGAAGGGGTCTAAAAGGATGCTCTGGCTTTGTGTTTCGCCTCTCCAAGTGCAAATAATGACTTGCTGGGCGACCATCGGGCCAGCCAGACTAGGAATTTCTGCAAGGTGGCATGGAGCTGTCACAGCTCTGCACACTGAGTCAGGTAAGTTGTAACACCCAGCATCACAGCAGGACCAATGGCAAAAATAAATATAGTATTATAAAGAGTTTACTCCTTTGCCATAATCTTTAGTCAGGTAGCGTGCAGTCGATTCATACAATAAGAAATTATTTCAGAACACCCGTTATGCACAAATCGTCTATCATCCCCCCAAAATCCCTAGTTAACTTTCCCCAGAGGATGTTTTTGAACTAGTGAGGGATGAGTTCAGGTAGACAGTGGTGCCCATTGTGTCCGGCTTACGTATCCAACGTTTTGCAGCCTGGAGTCGAAAGCTGTGAGAGGGCCGTGCTCGTGAGCAGAGGTTGCTTGTTGGGCAGCACCTGAGAGCAGAGCTAAGGCATTTCAGCCTGGGCCTGTCTTCTCTGCTTATGTGTACGTAAAGGTGCCCAGGTGATTGCCATGGCACAGGCTTTGCAGGGATGCAGTTGCTGCATCCTGTCACTGGGGACTAAGAAGCGGTGGCAGGTCTTCACAAAGAGAATTAGCTCATGTATTTTGACAGATGAAGCTAAATAAGATGAAATAATTTGACAGGAAGTGAAGCCAAAATGCAACAAAGGAATAGACTTGCAGGAATATCAGGTTACCAGAGGGAGAAAAAAATACGGGAGTGAGAAATGTATATACAAATAAATAAATAAAGACAGATATTTTTATAAATCCATTTCAACCTCTACAGTTGGACTAGCTTGGGGTTCTTTGTCTCTTGGTGTATTTGGGAAAGGCAACACTGTTATCACAGTAAGTGCTTCCACCTCCTAACACAAAGTAAGGGGACTCTTCCTGACTGCTCCTCCCTAAGGGAAGAAAGAGAAATGCTGTATGGGGCACAAAAGCAACAGTGGATTTCTTAGCATATGGTCTTTTCCAGTGTGAGCACAGACAGCTTCTTGCTATAAGGGAACAAGGGAGGGCTTTGCAATTAGTATTGTGAAGTGGCTAGAGAATTTTTTGCCACCATGTTGCTGGGAAAAAAAAAAAGGAGTGGGTATCTACACAGGCAGTGAAGAAAGCAAGCCTCCAGCCAGACAGCCTGCCATTTAGCAGTACACGTCCCCTGGCTGCGCACAGCACACGCGGGCCATCTGGAGAGAGCAGGATCCCCCTCCTGTGCCTGGGCAGCGGCAGTGACACTGCCGGGGGCTCTGCCAGCCCACGAGCTGGGTCCCAGTCAGCTCCAGGAGGGCAGGGGTTACAGCTCGAGAGGCTGCTGTGAGATGTGGCTTTGGTACTTTGGTACCCAGAGCCCCAGAAGTTCGGCTGAAGAAGCACGGCCCCACGTACCAGCGGCACCAAGACGTGCAGGAGATGGTCTGTCCGGTCCGAGGGCGGGTAGGAATAGTACGGGTCGCAGAGGCAGCTGTAGAGTTATTGGGAAAATGAAGAGTGTGCTGAATGTTGTACGTATTTAAGCAGATAAAAGTGTGTCTTTGAGACCTAGGTGGAGAACTTTATAATATGAATAGCTTTGTTTCCTTTCAGAGAGTGTTTTTAAATCTGTTTTGGTCTGAAATGACTGTGTGTTAAGCACTTTGTTGTTGTTCATGTTGTTTGGGCTTTGTTATCGATGTATATAGAAAAATCCACTTGTTACCTGCTTTGCTTGGATGAATTGCTACCTGACAGTAACAGGAAATGTGGGCAGCATCCTGCAGGAATCATCCTTTGCTCTAAGTGTGCAGTCTTGTTTGTCACTTAAAGACATTTCTTGCTCTTGGAGTTGCCTAGATCTCTTTCAAGTATGAACCGAGTATAAAGCAATGAAGTAAGAAGGTCCACTTGAGTTTGGAGAGAGTCTAAAATGAGAGCTCTAAGAATTGCAAACTGTTCTATTAGGTCTCCTTTCAGGACCTGGGCTGCGTAAGTCTGTGTGCAAGAAACTGCCCAAATGCCCCAGCAGTCACTGGAGGGAGTTTTTCTTCGGGAATTTGCCATGTCATTGGGCCTGGCACGGCACATGGTGGTGCGATGGGAGGTGAGGAGTCCAGTGCCAGGTGCTGTGACACATTATTGCCTCGCAGCACGGACACATGGCTCTTCTGCCTGTGCTAACACGGGTGGCCCTGACAGCCCCGCTTGTCAGCCCCTGTCCAGGAGCCCCCTGCAACAGCCTCTGGTCCTGTAGCTTCTCCCAGCAGCACACCCCTAACAGCACCACGGACTCTGGGATTTGGGAGCTACGGGCCAGTGTGCAAGCAGGGAGAGCTGGGACCTGCAGGAATGTGGCGCTGATAGCCAAGGAGCAGGTCAGGAGGGAAGGTGGCCCTAAGCCCGCTGTGCCCTGCCTTACCAAAGCGAAGGCTTGTGGAAATGACTCAAGGACATGGTAACGAGCCAGCTTTTACCCACAGTTGACTAAATTTGTAGCCTTGAGTGCTATCAAATTTGAGCTATTGTTGGCCAGATTGTGTAGTAATGGGGAGATGGCAAGAAGGGCATTTCTAGCAGTGAGGATACACCAACACTGAAAGTGATTTTAAAAATAACTTTACTGTGAAATTTGCCTGACACAAACCTTGGTCTCACTCTGATGCAGAGACACAAGGCGCTGCGTACCTTCAGGGAAATAAACAACCAACTGCCCTTAAACCCATTCAACATGAAAGGACTCTGCTATTCTTCCCTGAACAACTGGACAATGAAAAAAAAGGATGAGGACATGATAAAGTATTATAAAAAATACCCTCTTTCAGGACCTGTTGTCACAGCTTGACTCAGCTGTGAGGGAAGTACCCTTGGTATTATTTCTGTGTTCAAATGCTTCAGAGGTTTATCAGAGATATTGATGTGGAATATTTATGAGTCAGGTGCAGGGTCCCACTTACGTAGCCTCCAACTTCAGGCCAACAGCCTTTGCACCTCTGTTCTTGCAATCTAGCCAGCCCAGGTCTTCTTCCTGACTTGTGGCTCCAGCCCACCATTGCACCTGTGCACCTATAGGTAAGCAAGAAAAGCAAAAAGCACAGGAATTTCAGATTTACCCTCATTCCCATTCTGTTATTTAGGGATCATTTTGCATTGTGGCCATCATATCCATTTGAACAGAAAATTAATGGTTAATTTGCAACTGTTCTTGTAAATAAGCCTCTTTTCTTACAGAATCATAAATCTTGCCGAGAAATTAAAAAGCAAGAAAATAAAGATGTATTGGGTCTACATTTTCAGATATTCTAAGCGAGCTTTTGCTATGTGGGAGCCATAGAAACACGCAGGCTTTTCTTCCTCACCAGCTGAGCTATTCAGCCGGAAGCTGGGCTGATTTCAAACCAGTTTTTGCCAAAGACTGCTGATACCTCCAACAGAGATCTGCTGGAGGGTGCAGGCTTAATTATAATGTATCTTCCCTACAGCTGCAGAACACTAATCCTGATTCACCAGAGTCCAGTCTTTGTTTGGTTATGGAAACTATTTCTGGATTTTTCAGAGTTAATCTAACTCGGTCAAAGACATATGGGGCCACACGGCATCCTTGGTACATGTTTCATGCTCGTACGGTGCATGCCCGGTGCACCTTTTGTTTCTGCTGTACCTGCCTGGAAGCCTACCAGCCGGTGAGTTCAGCTCTGCGCTGCCTTTCTGCTTCGACAGGGCACGAGTCCTCTCAAAACACGCCCCTGAATTGTGTCAGGCAGGAAGCGAGGGGGTGTTCTTTCAAGGCAAGAGCATTGCGTGGACACAGTCACCTTGTGTGTCCCTTCCAGTAGCACCGTGTCCCATCAGGGACACATTTGGCACCCGTTACTCTGCAGGGGGCAGTTTCACTTAAATCCGTGGCTTTGGGGAAAGTTGGACGGGTCCTTGGGTGAAGAGGGAAAGGCAGGGTGTGCTGTGTGAGCACGGATCAAACTATTCGCTCCTCAGTCATGAAACAGCACCCATCTCTTGTTCAATCTGCAGCCGTTACCTGCAGGCATTGCAGTTCTGAATTGTAAGGTCTGGTGCCCTGAAGGTGTATTTCAACTTTTGGAGAAGACTTAAGACTAAATTAGGCGCCGCTGTGAAAGGACTTCGTTTTTCCAGAAATCTCTGTGACTCCTGTAACATTCCTCTTCACTGCTTAGACAAAAATAGCTTTTTAAAGTTGAGGAACTTCTTGAGACTTGAATTTAACTGAGCTAAGGACAAAAAGAACATTTTTTTCTAGAAGTATTTCAGGATTCTTTCCTTGTTCTGTCACCATAATTATTGAGCAAATCATTGTAAATACTATATTTTGTTTAGTGCACTGTAGATATATCACAAGTCTGATTAAAATCTGAAACTAATGGTTTTATATTTGATTTATAATACCATATAAGGACATAATTATCATAAATGAAAAAAAAAAAAAAAGATTTAATCTAAAAGTTCCTCAGGTCAGGCCCAGGGCAAGGGGTCCCTGAATGATTTGGAAATTTTGAATGAAAACAAAAGATAAGTATTTATTATTAAACATAATAATTCCAGCTCTCCCATAGTCTTAGGCACTGTGGTCATTATCAGGAGAAAGAATTTGGGTTTGTTAGTAGCAGAATACAATACAGATACGATGTCTTACGAAACCGGCCTGGAATGATATTAAAAGCTTGAAACTTAAGTGCTATCTGCCAGAACAACTTTCTTCCCCTCAGTCTGCATCGTAGTTTTCAAATTTAATAAGTCTATGAAAAACTTGAAGGCAAGGTAGGAAGCCCTCTTTTGGGGAAACCAAAGTCCTCTTTTGTATTTGTATGAGAACCTTTTTATGGTACTTTGCAATATAGAGATTTTTTAAGTTTGCCTAGTACAACCAAGAGGTTGATAGCCCTTTTTCTCCACTCATTTACATTTAGGGATGACTGTGGTTTTAACGAAGCAGAATATTCCAAACACTAATGGATCTTAAATTGCTTATTCTTACCAAGAGGTACTCCAAATAGCACATTTGCCTCAAGTGATACAAAGTGATGAGTTAATTCATGTACTTGTGTCAATTGCTTCAAGATACTGAGAATTAGCTGCATTAGTGATACCCCCCCTTTTTTTTTTCTTCACATATGTACAGGAAAATGCATAGGAACGGAGATCAGCTAACCTCTGCTGCACAGAGGAGGGGAGGAATCTGGTCGATGTCCTACAAACCTCATTGACAAGGTCAGTAAAATCTTTCTGTTTGTGATCTCTTGCTATTCCTTGTGCTGGTGTTTGAGTTATAAG
>CM021735.1:18100018-18110018 GCA_011075105.1 Heteronetta atricapilla
TCCCCAGTAGCAAAAGTGAGGCCCTGTGATTCATGAAAGCCACAATAAGTATTCAGAGCTTAACCTTATGTGTAGACTGAGTGAAATGTTCTACTCCTTCCATTTGATAAATTATACATATACCTTATGTATATAAATATACATTTCCTGCATACTACGTTTCTGCAGATATTTCTTGTTTGTAATTGAGTATATTAAACAAAGGCAACATAAAAAATGAAGAGAGAATCAGCACTGTATATTGCAGAAAGTGCTAGCTGATGTTAAGCAAATTTAAAACAAAAACAGTAGCCCAGGTTCATAAGACAGCTTAATGGTGTTCTGTAATGATAAAACTGAGCAAGTATAGCGTATGAAAGTAAGGGGAAAGATAGGCTTCTGTTAGAAAAGCAAAGGACTGAGAATTAAACTCTATACTTGGCACTGGCACAAGGGGCAAGTCCTTTGCTCACCTTCCTCACACTACCCCTCAGTGGGCAGAGGACTCAGGCAAGCAGGGTGGACCTATGTTCGAGTCCTTCCTCCCGTGCTACCCAAACCTACTTCTCCCAGGAGAGGTCCTGAGAGATAAAGTGGCCTACGTGGAAGGACCTCCTCTATCCCTCTTCTGAATGCAGTTCTTCCCATTTAAACAGCCATGGATTCAAACACAGAAGAGGGGAGGAAGAGACTTTGTTTTCTCATCATCTCAGAGGGGTGCAGGGTCAAATCCCTACGCCAATGATGACAGTTTAGACAAAGACTGTTCAATGTAAAACACAAATAGAATCTGCAAAGCAGGGAGTGGAAACCAGGATGAGTAACCTATTCCATCACCTGGAGCAATGTTTTCTCCTCCAGCCCAATGATTTATTAATGATTACACATAAATTAAACAGGAGAAGGTGCAGGAGCACACCCTAAGCCAGAAAAGTCTGTTTGGTGAGGTAGCTGGTACAGGTGACATCTGCTCAGGCCCATGAAAGAATTAAACCAGCCTTCCCATCTGCTGGTGAGTGATCTCAGAGATCACAGCGGTGTGTTTTGTTCTAAGAATGAGAAGACAAGCCATTTGCCCACATTTTGAAGAAAGATGGCTACTGCTGCATTTTGCTTGCTTTCCCAAGTGAGGTTGTAGTGTGGGACACACAGGTACGAGTTGCTGCACATTGCTCCTGCATGAGCAGGAAAGACAGCCCAGGGTATTCCTGCTTCCAGGGAATACATCCACGTACTAACGGGTGTCCTTAAAGTTGTGCTCTAGTTATTGGACCATTCCTTAGCCCCAGTCACTGACATAATCCATGTAAAATAATAATAATGTTAATTACCCTTCCAAAAGTAGGCACGGGGGATGGTTGGCCAGGGTTGGGTTAGGCTGGGCTTACAACCATAGTCTGTGTCCATTTAACCATGTAAATCTTCTGGTTTCTACATGTTTGTGCCAAGAACGTGTAAACATTTATAAAAATTTTACCTGCCACCTGCCTTTCGGTGCCTAAGAGACTTGCCATGCGCTGTATGGAAAGCATAAACCATACCTGAAATAAATTTCAAGTCTCCCTAGTTCCAGTCAGCTACAAGACCTCCTGCCTTCCCAGGAGTTGTATTGTATTCCTTTCTCCCCAGAATTTCTCAGTCGTGTTTGCTTGAGAAAAGCACTCATCAGAGAAAGGACATGTGGATCATTATATCATGTTATTACATGTGGCAAATTAACTTGTCACATGTTGGAGAAAGGAAAACCAGGGTTTTATTGCTCTTGCCTGAAACCAGAACAAACTCACGTAATGTCCTTGTACAGACTGATACTCTCTTGACTGAGACCCCCTCATGAGATGCCACCTGCATTTTTGGGGCTTAATTGCAACACTTTTTGTTGTTGTTGTTGTTATTTGCTCTCATTTGCTTTTGAGTATGCTGAATTTCCCTTGTGTGATTTCTTTTTACAGACTTCTGCAGTGCTTCTGAAGCCAACTTAACGGAGACTGTTCTACTGAAAGCTTTCTGAAACCATTCTTGAAATACGATGCATAATCTCTTGAGATTAACTCAATGGCAAAATTAAAATGTAAGTTTAATTTGGCACCTTCCACTTAACTGATTCCTGGTATATAAAAAATGCTTCAGTTAAGTACTTAAGATGACATTTAATTGGTCCTGAGCATCGTACTGCTCTCTGTAAAATCTCTGTACTCTTTAAAAACTTTAATCACCGTCTTTCAGGCAGGGCTAGACTTCTTAGGTGCATAAAAGCTTTAAAGGGGGGGCTGACTTAGAAATTTGTTCCCAACTACACAGCTGTCCTCAGCGCTTCTTAGTACCTCTTGATAAGTAAAGGGATTGTTAGTGGGAAGGAGTTTGGAAAAAAAAAAATTAGAGACAGTTGTTACTGTTGTTTTTTTTAGCTCTAATTAAATGAGGGCAGGAAAGCACCAGTAAATAAGCAGCTGGAGGAAATACGGAATTATCCTTGCTTCTGAGGAGACCTTTTTTAAAATGTGCGAGCGGGTTAGCAGGCTCTTTTGCTGCTTTCTGCTTATGTTGCACAGTTGTAGCTCACTAGGCTGAAACTGAAGTACCAGACAAAGAAGTAGAAAGTTATCCAAAATTGCTCGCTTGTTTAAAAGTAATATACACATTACTGTTAGTCATTCCATGGCATTAGATCTTATAGCTACAGTTCAGTAAAGTGTTCTTGCATGTGCACATTCTCTCTCTCTTGCTTTTTCTTTGGCGGTGCTGTTCCTTTCTAACAGTATTTTAGTGCTTAGAATTGATGGCAAGCTGTATTTTAGCCACATAATGTTTAATAAGGAAAAATGTGATTATTTGAATTAATTAGGGTGTAAGAACTATGTGTGTAATGCACTTCTGATATTCACCTTTAAATGCATGCTTATATCTATTGGTTTATAAATATTTGAGGAATATTTATGCAAATTTGATATACTAGCAATGTAAAGCATTATAGATCATTTGCAAGAGTGTTGTAGTGTGAATTCACATTTAAGCAGTGAGTGGTGTTCATTAAAGGCCTGTGCTTCAGCTGCGTGTTTGGATGGCAGTATTTTTTCTTTTAAGGCTTAGCTATTAAACCCATTGTAAAATACTGCAGAGTTGTATCTCAGCCTTTTTAAGTGATCGCTTGACTCCAGTGACTGGTATGGAAGCTATAGTCAAAATATGTCTATTTAAAACAGATGTAGTCATTAGCAGGCCCTCTGAACTGTGCTTTCCAGCTTCTTCAAAGTCAGTCTGTCTCCTAAGCAGGTTATGAGATAGATGATTATCACTGCTTCCCCATGTGTCAAGTGTAGCCACACTGCTGCAGAGGCAAGGGGCTCGAGCAGTAGAAATAGAGCTCGGTGCTTAGTTAACAGGTAGGTTTGCTGCTATCCATGCTCCTCATTCTGTCTCACTGATGCTGTTTAGAAAAATGAAGCTAAAAAGAAATATTGGTACTCACTTACCAACGGGCACTGTAAGGAATTTCACTCCCCTGAATGCTGCTCAGTGTTAGCTTTGTTTGACTGTTTGTGGCCTTGTGTTGCAACACTATGGAGGGCTACAGAGAAGGTCCTCCGGGCTACTGTGACCCCCGAGAGGCTGCATGTTAGTGCCTAGGGTGAGTTTAACCAGTGTGATGAGCAGGAGGAGTAGGCTATAATGGTTTGCTATGAGAGAGAGAAATAGCAGAGCCTAGCAAGGCCTTGCCAGTAACAGGAAAGAAACAAGATTGTTTTCCAGACTGCCCTAACCATGACCTTAAGATAGGGATTTCTGACTGACCCTGAGCCATGAAGCATTAAAAACGCAACAAATGATCCACTGGGCTCTCACTTCTTGACCTCCCTGTGAGTCAAGAAGCTTTTCTAGCTCTCACCGAGAGAATGATATAATTTCTGTAGTTATCTTTGTAGCTTTGAGACTGAGTTTCTCACCTGCTTAAAGTGAACTGTGGCAACTGCTACCGTTTCACTCCAGTTATTTTCTTGTTTTAGGATAGCAGTTTTTACACTCCTGCCACTTGCTGATGGACCAGAAGAATGTGAACTGGTACTGAATGGGCTGCCTGCCTGGTTTCAGTAGTCTTTTCCTGATTTGTCAAGGTTATTAGTCATTTTGTTAAGCTATCCAATGTACAACCCTTCTTTAGGACTAGCGGAGTTGCCACCGTTGCGTACAGTGAAAAAAGGGGAAGTATTTCATGGAGACTCTGTGGTCCTCAAGATCATCCAGTCTCTGAGTTGTGGCCCTGTTAATGCAATCATTTTTTGTCCGTTCTTCCCAACCTCTCTGCTTTTTTTTTTTAAATTATTATTATTATTATATTTATTTCGTGCTTGGGATCACAAGGGAACAGAGTAATTAGAAGTGGTTTACATAAGTCTGGGTGGAGGAGTTTGGTGTTATTCCAAAATGTGTCTGTGTAGATGATGCCCTGCATGATTAAAAAGAAAAAAAAAAGGCATTACCACTACAGGTGTGTGGCAGGTGTTACAGGTCTGAGACTGATGTGTACCCTAAGCACAGCAAACAGTGAGCCAACAGTGTGTCTTGAAGCCAAACATACCCCTGCAGCAAAGTTTCAGTGGCCCTTCTCTTTGGGTTGTATCCACATAGATGAAGATAGGGTGGTCACCATCACTCTGCTGGATTACATGCTACCCACTGTGTCGTGTTTACTCAGTGCCTCTGCAGTACAGAGGCCATTGCAATCACACCCTGGATTCTCCTAAATGAAGGCAGATCATCTTTTACTCCTTAGAAACCTCCAGAACCCAGCTGCAGTCATAAAGCTGCTATCAAATGGAAGCTGGCTGCAGTTCAGAATTTGGGCCAGTATTTTTTAACAGCATGAAATTCAGTTCTAGGCCTTCTGGAAGGATTCTGCATACAAAATGTTGAACTGGAGTAGAATCAAAACTGAAGTCCCCTGTATGCAGAAACAGGTGTGGGGGGGGAAAGGTTGTCGATGTTTGAAAAGGGAGATGTATCTCATATGTACTACAGATAGTATCTGATAACATTAATTTGGAATAAGGTATATTTTTCTTTACCGTTGGCTTATGTTAACAAAAGCTTTATAATGTCATGACCTCTTTTGTCTGAGCTGGCATCTAGTGGAATATATCAGCCATATTAATCTAATCAATATAAGCATTTTATTTTATTTTTTTTTAACGTTAGGAATTAAAACATAAACTCTACCCACTCTGTACGGACCTGTCCTACATTCCTGTTGCCATTGGTGGCTTTTTGTTTGCATTACAGCAATCAAAGAGTAAATGCAAGGCAAGATCCAAGATAGGAAGGCAAATTGTTTTTGCAAACATGGCAGAGAAAGTGTCTGGAATCAAATGCCAATATTAATGCATGACATCTGCTCTCTGCTCCAGTTCTGAGTAAAGTAATCCAGTCCTAATTACACACTGCTGTGCCCTCTACCAGCTAAGGAGAATGGTGCAGCCATTCTTAGTACCGGTATATAAATTTCTTTCTGGATCTGATAGATACATTAGATGCAGGGCAGGCTTTTCATTTTTTGGCTGTCAGCTGCTTTGGGTAGCACAAAGAGAGGGGAGGGGAAAGGTTGCAGCAGGAAAAGATCAGAATCTTCCAAAAAGGATTCTGCTCCTAGAATATTTTTTTTTTTCCTAGAGAACTTTCCCTGCAGACCTCAATCAATATTACTCTCATCTGAGTGCACATATTATTCATTAAGAAACGTTGGCAAGATGTGTACTGTACTGTGTGCCTTCATTAGAGCCTCCACCTGCCTACTTTTATCAGAAGATCTCCAGTAACTTTCACCTGTGTTGAATTTGTTTCTGTCTTTGGAGAAATTGTGTAATTCCCCAGGATGGGTCTCTTTCTTTCTTTCCTTTTTTTCTTTCTTTCCTTTTTTTCTTTCTTTCCTTTTTTTCTTTCTTTCCTTTTTTTTTTTTTTTTAAAAAAAAGGTAAAATAGTACTGTATGGTTTGTGGATGCGTTTTCTCCTCTCACGCTTTAACGGATCAAGAAGATTATTACCCTCAGATTCAGATCGAGCTGGACACTGATGAAAGCATGTGCAAAACACAGTCCAGTGCAGCAGTCCCTCTCTGGCTGTGTGATACGGGAATAGCTGGAATTCCTCTGCTGAGTGTTCAACAGTCATGCGGTGTCCTTTGTGTGTACCTACCGCTACTGAGCAAGCAGCTCTTTTCCTATGGAACCAACGTTTTTTAGCTGATGTGTTGTTGGGATGACTTTATGAAGATCTGGTAAATGTCACCATGCCAAGTAGACACAGAAGGAGCCGCAAAACACGGGGGATGTTGGCAGCACCTTAGAATATTGTCATCACAAAGCAACATAAGCCTGACATGGCATTATGTCTTTTCAATTAATGGATTTCCACCTCTGACTATTCTGTGCTAATTGTTAATTTTGCCTGGTCTCTTCAGTAGCAAGTCAATGAGGAAAAAATAATGTATCTTTGTGAAGGAAGACACCAGGATTTCTGGATATGTTATGTTACGGCCCTGCTCAGTAACTGGAGCCTCGTGTGCTGCTGCAGTGTAAGGAAGAACCAAAAGCAACAGACTCGGAAACAGCTCCAGCTCCATGGCTCTGCCTCCGTTCACCCATCTCACATTTGATTAGTCTCTGCTTGACATCAGGCTGGGAGCAATAAGCTCTGATCACAACAGTGGATGTGGCAACAAGCCCGTGAGCTCCATGTGTCACTCCAGAACCAGACGCTGTCTCTCTGGATTCCTCCATAAAACAACTGAGGCAAATGTGTGGATGCCAGATTTGTCTTTCAGGTGTACCTCCCAAGGTAAGGAGTAAAAGACAGGGCTATATACAAAAAAACATTGCAGTAGCAGTGAATGTTGAAGTAGAGAACGATATTCTGCAGTTAAGTGATTATCAGTCCTGATGAAAGGGAGAGACATTATACGAGCACCATCACCGTAATACATATGTAAGGTTTGCTAGTGGGTTTTTTTGTTTGTTTGTTTTTAAGGATCTCTTTTCATGTACATTAAAGGACTCTGGAAACTGCTCAGAGACTACGGTGTGAAGAGGTGGCAGTCAGAGTCCATGTCTGGAGTTGCTCAGAGAGGCTGGGCTAAAGGTACAATACCGAACTCCTGCTTGACTTGAGTATGAATTGAAATTTTACATCACCATCAAAACCTGATTCACCATGCAGACAGAAGAACGCGTCTCTCTTGAGCCTGGGAAAGTTTCAAGAACTAGGAAGACAAAGGAGGCTTCTCATGGAAAAGATGAGTCTCCTCTAAGTGTGCTTTTCCTGGAGCCTGGGAGGCCACCCTGTCCTAGCTCATAGCTTGGGCCTCTTCTAAAGCCATTCACCTGGTTTGTAGGCTTGTCCTTCTCCACAGCCGTATGGGTACTGAGGAGACACCGATGGATCTGCAAAGTGCAATACCCAACCTGATCCTTCAGTAGTTAATACTCAAGAAACCTTTCCGATGACAGGTTCTTCTGTAGAAAGAAACTTTGTGGAGTTCATTGCAACCAAGCTGTTCTGGGGAGGCAGGTTTTGCGTGGTAAACATCCTATAAACCAAGAAGCAGACCAAGGATTTAGGTGGTCTTTTATTTTTTAAAAAATATATATATATATTTTTTCTTTTTTCACTTTGTGCTACAGAGAGCAGAAGCAAAACTTCTGAATAAGTAATTTATTAGCTGTAAATTCGTCTAGAAGATCTCTACAGGTTGTAAAGCCTAATGGCTTAAAGTGTCAGCCTTATATCACAGTGGTAGAGAGCTCATTCTCTAGAGGTAGCATTTTTGAAGCTTTGCCATTTTTACTCTATCAAAGGAATTGCTGTATTTTGAACAAACTATTTTATTTTAAATAGCCTGTATTTACAAAAAATATGTAACATTAATTTCATGCAAAACAGTAACAAAAATGAGTCTTACTTTACAATGCATATGCAGAGACGTTAAGTAGATCAAACAGGAGTTTAGATATAATTGAGGTCTGTAGATCTCGGGTTTATACTTAAGTTGTCTTTTGAACTGCAGCCCATGTTCTCTGTGAACATAACTTTTCAGAGCACTTGTGATTTTCCTCCTTCACAGGACTGTTGAATTGCAGTACAAGGTCAAGCCTGTGGTCAGTCTCTTCTGACACTATCAAGCGAGGTGCAAGTGGTTCTGAAATGGGTAGTAACATAACGGGGAGATCTGTTGTAGCTAATTTAGTACCGAGCTGTGCAAATGGTCTTGGTTATTTGGGTGATTTCAAGAAATAAAACCCGTGTGTCTAACCTGGCAGACAAAACTCTCATCTGCTCCATAAATCTGACTTTAGAAACAGCTGCTAAATTCACCATACACGGCAGTGGTCTTTGCTATGGCCTGATCCTGCCTTCACTGTTGGGTTCTGACTGGTGCGTGACTTAATCACCTCCTCTTTTCTTTATTTTTTGTTTTTGATTTTTCTTTCTCCTGTCAGCTGAAAGATAAAAAAAAAAAAATTAACCTCCCTGATGAAGCTTTATAATTCCCAACACTGAAACATTAACCAACTCCTTAATTAAGAGAGACTGAAAGTAGAAGAATGCTTTTATGTCATTAGCTGGTTTTTGCTCCAGTCATCTGCCTCATTCAAGCATAGGATAATATGAAACCTCACGGGTCTGCTAAAGGCTTGACTTAAGTATACTGCAGGCTTCCTTTGCAATTAGGAAGAACCTCACGTTGTTCTTAAGAAACTTCAATTTGTCTTGCTTGTGCTCAAGACCAGCAAAAGAAAAGTAAGAGCAGCTAGTGAAGTAAGAGCCAGAGGTCTGGTTCCTGCTCCTTGCTGCAGCACACAGGTGCCTTTACTCCTTCCCTCCCACACCAGGAGTAGCAGGAGCTACTATCAGACCAGAGGCTGGAGCACAGCTGGTCTCTTTGAGCTGTGGTTTCTGCAGTGCCGAGCACGATGACTTCTCAATGCTGCTTAATCAGAGCGTGTGTAAGGCGCTGCAAAGGAGCAAACAACGGGGCACGTTGATGATAAACGGGCACTGCGCTGTCTGCTCCCGTGCTGACAGTGAGCTGCTGGAGCTCTGGCCCAGAGGCTGGGGGCTCAGGACCGAGGCTTGCTCCCAGTTCCAACACTGGCCTGTGTCGGGGTTCCCAGCCTTGCTCCTCATGGCACCCGTTGCGTGTGTGTGTGCTTTAGGAAGGAGTGAACTTGCTGCTCCTCTGCAGTGTCAGGGTACCACCAAACAAGTGTGGTAAAATTCTTTGTGTGGCATTTACATTCTCCCGGGTGAAGGAGGTTCAGAAATTACTCAGACTTGCTCGCTTCTCCGAAATGACTCGCTGAACAGATATAATTGAAAACCATGCAGAACAATGCTGCTCCACACCGTAAAAGTCATTTACCTAAAGTGGGACCTTTTACACTGGGGCTGACCTTATTAAGGCTGTAAACCCCCAGGTCCGTGTAACTGTAACAGTAGGATTACAGCAAACTACAGAACGCGTGTTTGGGAATTGCACGGTTTAGCTTTTGTGGATTTCTGCATTATTTCTCCCCCCTTGCGTCACGCTCCCTCATGCGCATGCACATGTGCAAATTTGCCTCTTGCTTTTTCCCTCCACCTTTCATCTCCAGTGACCACATCTCTCTCAACTCAAGTGTGAACAACACTTCTTAAGAATGGCACCAAAGTCAACATCTGTTTCTTCCTGTTTCACCCTTGGCATCCCAACAGTGACCTTGAGCTCCGGTGCACGCCGACGAATGCCTGCTGCTCAGTAAGTCTGTGCTCAGATGAAACTGCATCACCCCTGTAGCACACTCAGAACGAGCCTTAGCGGTTGCATACGAAGATCCCGAGGTTCTGGCTCTGCCCCCAAAAGCTGGCCATGGTGGGAAAAGGGAAAGGCTCAAGGACCGAGGCTGCGTTCAGGAACGTGTCAATGCACCATGCTCTCCAGGGCTAGTATTTTTCAAGTGCTGCTGGGTTCTTTCAGAAGGCAAAAAATAAAAG
>CM021735.1:18112385-18127605 GCA_011075105.1 Heteronetta atricapilla
CTGGGCTGGCGCCCGGGCCGCCGCGCCGGGGCCGGGGTCGGGGCCGGGGCCGAGGCGGCCGCAGCAGCCCGGCGCTCCGCCGGCCCTAACGCTCCCGGCAGCCTCCCCGGAGCCCCGCAGCGAGCCCGAGCGGCGGCGGCCGCCCCCGGCGCCCGGGACGATGGTGCTGGACAAGGAGGACGGTAGGTGGCGGCGGCAGGCGGGGGGGGAACCCCGCGGCCTCCCGCGTGTGGCCGCCCGGCAACTTCGGGGGGTCCGGCTCGGGACAGGCGCTTCCTGCGCTGCTTGCCCCTCTCGCCCCGGTCCCCGTCCTCCCCTCCCCTCTCCTCTCCTCTCCACCCCAGAGCTCGGGCACGGCGAGGGCGGCGGTCCGGCTGCGCGGCGAGGGGTCGGGGGTGGTCAGGGCAGGGCCCCCTCCCAGCCCGTCCTCGGCTCTGCTCTGCTCTGCTCTCCTCCCGCTGGGGTTCCCGAAGCCCTCCGGAGCGGCGCGGTGGCCCCAGTGCGGGCTGCGATGGTGCCGGAGAGGGGCTGAGCTGGCCCGCGGGGGGAGCGGCAGGGAAGCCCTCCCGCAGCCCGGCGCACGCAGGTAGAGGGGCTGGGTAAGGGCACGGAGTTAGCGGGGCCAGCCCCTCCTGTGCCGTGCGGGGCTCCTTCCCTTTGGGGCTGACCCACGCCGCGACGGTCCCCTGGCCGAGCCGGCGCGATGCGGGCTTGGCTCGGCTGTTGGACGGGGGAGCGAAGTCTCTTCGCGTCTCCCTTAATGCCCTTCACCAGGAACAACCCCGGGGTGCCCCGGTCCCGGCCGCTTGCCGGCAGAGCCCAGCCTGCACCTGCCCCGCTCCGGCGGGCGGGCTGCTGCGGGGTCCCGGGGGGGGCTACGGGGTCCCGGGGGGCTGGAGGAGCCGTGGGCCACGGAGCGGCCTCGTAGCAGGGGCCGGGGCTCCGCCGAGCTCCGCAGGCGTGCTCGTCGCACACGAGGGGCTCGGGGCTGGCGGCGTGGGGGACCGAGACCAGAGCCGCTGGTTGTCCAGGCAGTGCTCGGCAGCCCCTCGCAGGAGCCCCGGGAGCGGCTGTGGACGAGGGGACGGGGGGGCGAGGGCGTAGGGCTAAAGGGGGGGAGTCGGTGCGGGGTGCGCTCAGAAAGGAGCGAAGCAGGGAACAAACCCCAGGGGAGAGGGGTGAGGAGCTGGGGGTGACGGACCGCAGCACTGCCCGGGAGCCTGCGCTGGTGGGGAGCGGTTACACTCGAGGAGAAATAATGCTCCCTTCTGAAAGTGCGCTGGAGAAATTGGGGACAGGAGGTGAGATTGAGAGAAGCAACTCTTTTTATGAAGAGCTGACTTTATACGTTTCTGGCTGCCTGATTCAAAGGGGCTCCGCTTGCCCGCTCATCTGTGAATGTTAAAAGGGGATGCTGGACCTGCATAGGTTGCAAATGGACTAAAATGGAAGCTTTTGCTAACTAAACCCAATTCCTTTTAAAATCAAGGTTGAATGAGCTTGTTAATAAAAGTGGGCCTATTTTCCTCCTATAACTGGCTCTATTTTTTTTCTCAGAGGCCAGCCTGCTCTCCATCATCTAAAAATCATGACAATTTTAGGAGTTTGCCATGTGGGTTTTCCTGTTGTTGTTGTTGGGGGGGTTCTTTTGAGGTCTCCTCCAGCACTGGGGGTGTTCATAGCTGTTACTCCATGGAGAGGGCAGGATATCAGAAACGCTTTTACCCCCCAGCCATCCTGTGCATCGCAAGGAGGACGCTCGCTGCCTCGCAGGTAGAGGTTGCAACGTGCTCCTTTGCTCTCGAAGCCCCTTGGGCTGCTTGGCGAGCCATGCCATGGCCTCGAAGGCAGCTGCCCGCTTGGCCAGCTTCTGGGGCTGGGTTGTAGCAGCGCTTCTGGGGCTGTGCTGGCCCTAGCGTGACACCCATGTCACCCATGGGCTCTAGTAACCGCTCTACGGTTTTGCGAGTGGAAACCTTCCTTGGCAAACACGCTCCTCGGTGCCGAGAGAAGTAATAGAGACGCTGTAATGCTTCACTAAAGGCCTCTACAGATCTCATTGAGGATGAAGGGGCAGACTGAAAAAATAACAGCACTAATAACGTTTTTGACTTGATGTGTTGTGGCGTCACGTCAAGTTTTGTCAGGGAGGTAACATCTTCTCGTGTGTTCGACGTGACGCAGCGTAACTTGACTGATGCGGCGTGCCTTGGTATTAGAAAACACAGCTCTGCGGTGGAAGTTTGGCAAATACAGTCCCAAAACGAACATTACAGGCTGAGAGGAGAGAGGTGGGGGGGGGAAAAAGAGGAAAGTAGAGAGGGAAAAACTTCCCCAAGGCTTGCATTTTAGTCAGCTCCCCTGTGTAAATCACTGCCGGATTTGCTGTGGGCAAGCCAACCTACGCACGGCGCAGCGCATTTATGAATCTCAGGATAATGAGAGTGAAGATATTTCTCAAATACATAAATGTTTTGATTGCAAAGCCCAGATTTCTGCTTAAAAAAGTAAACTGACATGAGGTATCGTGATTAATTCTGACAGATTGTGTTAATTGTAGTTGACTTTAATTGCTGTACAAATGTGTTGGGGGTTAGAAAACTTTTTTTTTTTTTTTTTTTTTTGGTGTGTGAAATGAGTAAGCAGATAAAGCGCTTAAAAATATCCATTTGTAGAGGGGGTGATCCAGCTTCTGTGGCATTACGAAGCAGTGAAGGAATAAAATGTATATCGCTTCTTATAAGCGCGGTACGCCCGCAGTGGGCAGTGGCTAACTTTATCAAAAATCTGCCTTTCTTGCAGTTACCGGATAGTTTAAATGTACCACGTATTTGGGGGTACGCTTGTCCATTTTGAGGGCGATGGGATTGAAAAGTACGCCAACAGAGCGATGAAACACTTCTGGAGTCGTCATTTTGTACGGGAGGCCGGTGGTATAGCGGAGGTATTAAAATGCTTCACGTGGAGGAGAGCCCGCGTCCTCCTTGGGTTTTGCACTGATGCTTTTACCTATTAGACTGTAACCTCCGGGTGAGGTCCTTCTCCTTTTCGGGTCGTGATACTGCCTGAAGGGAGTGCTCGGGGTGGCTGCACTCACGCCAGAACACTCGTTGAACACTTGCAAACTCGCATCAGCGGGAAGCAGGAGTTGTTCCGAGCGCTGGCTGAGAGCGGCTCGGCGTAACAGCCCAGGTTCAACAGCAGGTACGTCCGGGGGCTGGTGGGATTAAGCCCCCTGAATGACGGGGGAAGGAAAAAAGCCACTTCAGCTGGGGATAGGGAATCTAATTAAAACCCGGCGTTAGGGATATACAGCCGGAGCCCCGCTATCAGGCTTCGTATCAGCTGCGCGGGGGAGGCAGAAGCCCCCTTGGAGGGGGAAAGGAGCGTTTCCTCGGGTGAGAGGGGGGCAGAGGGAGCGGCCGGCCGGTCCCGGCGCGGAGCGGCCCCCCAGCTTGTCCCGGGGTGGGCTCCGGGCTGCGGAGCGGGGCCGGGCCGAGCCGAGCCGTTCGCACCGCCGCGTGTCGCGACAGCCTCCCGGGGCCGCCACGGCGGGTGCGGGTCGCCCCCGCGCCCCGAAGTTTGCCGGCGGGGCCCCCCGCTGGGGCTGGCCGGGGCCGGGCGGGCGGCAGGTGGTGCTGCCGAGCCGAGCCGTGCCGAGCCGAGCCGGGCGCGCTGCGGCGGGGCTCGGGGGCCGGGAGGCGGAGGCAGCGGCCGGCGGGTGCGGGTTCGCCCTGCTGCCGTGTGTCCCCCCCCCCCCCCCGAGCCTCCTTCCCCGCGTGGGGTCCGCGCGAAGCCAGGGGGGGAAGCGCTGGGGAAGGCTGGGGAGCCGCGCCAGCCGGGGTTCCGAGCTATCCAAGGCAATTACGTGAAAATAGATTAGGCTGTGTAAATTGAGCCGTTTAGAAGGCGAGAGGCGAAGAAACGGCTCCGATCCCGCTTTGTGCGAGGCTTCCCTCCCCCCCCCCCTTCCTAAATTGCAGTTTTAGTTCCTTGCGATTCTGCGGCACAAAAGCGGTCTCACCTACTTTTGTATCTGCAAAGTGCTTTATTTCTGAGTGTAATTCTAACTGAGTGCAATCTAGGTTAAAAGCTGGACAACTGGGTAATTAGAGCTCACTTGCTGCTAAAGGACGATCAGCTGTACCGGAGCTCATTTGTGTTCCCAGAGACTTGTTCTCTCCTCCCCTGAGCGGAGGCTGCCGGAGAAGAAGCATCTGTCCCCGGACCCTTCCCGACTGCCGAGATGATGGTGCTGGACAAGGAGGACGGTAGGTGGGCTGAGATTGTGCAAGCCTGTGCTTGGTGGCTTCTGTGTGCTGCGAACGGGTAAATAAATAGTTCGGAAACAGATGCACGCTGTGCGTGTCGGAGTGCTCTGCGTTCAGCTCTGCTATTTTCCCTTGTGTTGAGAAAAGCATGCTTGCTCTTAATATTTTTTAAATCTCTTCTCTGGCGTGATCGAACCAGTCCAGAAGGGTTTACCCCAGGCTCTCTTTGCTGAAGGAGAGAGTGAAACCAGCTTGATTTTTTGGTTTCTTATATCTGTTTAGATTTTTCTTTCTACAACTTGCTCTCATATATCCATTTTAGCCCATTTATTTTAACAGCTTTTATTTTAAATCTAACTTTGAGATGCTTCCTTCCCATTGCATGTCATTTGGGTCTCTTTAATGCATGCTTTTAATATCAATTTCTCGCAGCTTTCCTTCGTAGCTATAAACATAATGACAATAAGCTAATAAGCTGCTCTGGCAAGAAGAGCTTGTTCTAAGAATGTACTCCCTTCTCTAAATGGCAGAAGTGGAGGTTCACCTGGGAGGTAATTTAATGAATGGAGCTGAAATAGAACTTATTTTAGGACTTCCCACATAGTTATTTTTTTAAAGTCAACCAGTCCTTGTTGGGGATGATGAAGGGTAGAGAAACTGGTGTGAAGAAAAGTAGACGGTGTTAGCGATGAGTTAGAACGACCCGGTGCCACCTTGTGCATGGCGTGCAACTGAACTGCTCGGTCACCAGTATTTCCTAGGATGAATGCGGTAAGTCTAATCACAACTTCTTAACGAGGTTTTTCTAGGGCTGCTTTGTGGCTCAGGACTCCCCTCCTAGCTTGTACCCTGAGAGCAAAGATTAAAGCAGAGTGGAAGGCTTCTGCAGTAGTCCAGATGGACTTCAGTCAATGGCACTGCCTCTTACCAAAGACCTCCACCTTGGTGCTGTGTGTAGTGAAAGAGAGCTACATCTGAGCGTCTAGCACTTGTAGCTACTACCTCATTGCTTCATCTCACCTTTGTAGGTGGGCGAAGCGCTGTGTAAGAGGTGTGTCGCTGGATTCTATGGTTTCATTCTTTTAGAAGTCTTTTTACATATATATTTCCTTAAAGTATTTAACAGTTGCCATTGGAAGCATAAGAAATTCCTGAATACTTCCAAGGCTGCAGATAGGAACGGCTTTTCACAGGGATCCAACGTGCTTGGAGAAAATGGAAATGGAGCGTTTCGGCGGTAGCATTGATATTGCTTGAATACGTGTGTTCCTCTTAAAAATATGTGAGAAAAATAACTTGTAATTCAAAGTCACTTGCTTTTCTGTGTGCTAACTGGGCACTATGAATGGTACTGAAAGCTGCCCTATGTTAATAAGTTGCAGCAAAATGATTTTTTTTCCCCAGCCCATAGCTGTCTTCTGGTATTTTAAAACCAAAGTAACGCTGTACTGGGGAATAATCAGAAAAGGAGGCTCGACTATTGGAAATAGCAGATACGTGCTTACTTTTAACCAGAAGGTCTTGTACTGAAGTTCCTCTCCTCTCTTCCCTCCTTGCCTCCCCCCAAAAGCGGGGGGATTGCTATGCTCTGCTTTGCATCTAGCGTTTTGAGGTCTTTTATCTCACGACACCTTTGATTTCTGAAATAATATAGTGCACTAACGTGAGCAGAATTTGGGTCTAGTTTCTGGGATGGAATCTGAATTTTTGTTTCATGCTGGTGTGAAGTGTTTGGGACAATGGAAAAAATGCGAATGGACTCTTCACAAAGATGTTGCACCTTTAAAATCTGATCCCAAGGAGAAATGTGTCATTGCTGGTGTGCTCTCTTATACAGATTCCAGTCAAATTTTGACTAAGCGCAGAGCAATGTGAGGTCACAGCACCCCTGCGTAAGTTTTCCTGCACTTCTGAATTGGTTCTGCGCTAATGAAGTTGGCATCCCAAATCTGTGAGGTAATCTTCAGGTCAAAAAAAAAAAAAAAAAACAAATTCCCCATCTCGATTTCTGAGATCCCTTAAGTTTCTTTGTTAACGCAGTAGAACCCATTTAAAAAGGGGAAAAAAAAAAAAAAGATGTGAAGCATCTGTTACACATCTTCTAGTTCAGCTTTGCAGTTGACTGGACTGTGGATAAAAGACACGCTAAGTGGTTGAGTATTGCTTATGCTGGGAAAACAAATGAAGCTAACAGGGTTTCAAAGGCTTTGAAGCAGTGTTGCTCTCAGAGGTGTTCAGTTGTTTTCTTTGGCAATATAAGTTGAAGCAAGCTAGTTTACTTTATTAGAGGCATAAGGCTACTCTTGTAACCTTCCTCTGACTAAGATGAATTTGGCTGGCTGACCTTATTTCTTACGGGACCACACGTGTTGTGCTGGGCTTTGGGTTTTTTTCTCCCTTTCAGGACTCATCTCTCTTAAAGTACAGCAGCATTTTCCATATTTTGTTAAGTCTTCCTTTTCAATTTGTGTTTCCCTATAGAATTATGTTCTGCTATGATGGAGCAATGCAAATCAAGTAGAATAGCCCAAATTAATTCTTCACATTGGCGGCAGGGTGATTGCCTGCATGGAATCAATAATGCATCATGGAGGGATCAAATTTTTGAGTATAATGTGTGAATAATGCTTGACACAAAACAAAAATTCAGTCATCATAATAGCAATTAGGAAAAAGCTGCAGCTTATCCCAGCTGTAATCTCTGCTAACAATGAAGCACAGCCTAGTAATCAGCATGTATGGTATGAAACGCACTAATAGAAATCACGGTTCTTTGTTATGTCTGGGGAGGGTGAAAGTTTCCTTTTAGCTAACTTGTACTGTGTTAACTAGACATCGTATCCTCGAACCAAATTATTGAGTGTGCGTGCACTTGTAAAAGCCCTGATCAGCTGCATATTTGTCCCAGTGTTTGCACAGGCAGCAGCACCCCAAATCATGGATCCTTTGTGTTTTAAAGCAGAACTCTGATTAAAGAGATCGCAAGAGTAGGCCAAGTAAATGACATGGGAGGACTCTGTTAAATGTGTGCCAGTACACAAGCCTTATTTCTATTTAAAAAAAAAAAAGATAAGGTATGGATTATTTTAACTCATTTTAAAAATGAAATGACAAATATGGATACCCAGAAGTTGTGTGTGTTGGGGTTGGAGAATGGGCCTTAGGTTGATGGGAGGTATTTAGGGCAATGAATATTAGGTAACTTAAAACTGGCTCAGTGGCAGCAGTTGGGTTCCCTGTTGTGTAAGAGCCCATCTCACCCTGCACAGGAGGAAAGAAAAGCAGCATTTGGAATTAGAAGAGCAGTGAAATTGATTGTATAATGGCAGGCCACAAGTGCGGTTAAAAGAACAGTGCCGCAGCGCCCTAGCCAGGGCAGCAGAGCCGTGGGCCGACTTCATGGGTGAGTGCCTGCTGGGGGTACCTACACCTGGTAGGTGGATGTGGATGGAGACTTACATGCCTCCAGCAAGATAAGTCTTGACAATCTGCTTCTGTTGGTTAAAAAACCATTATACACACAAAAATGAAGCACATACAGGTTGCCCACAAGCCTAATGAAGTATATTACCATTTAGGAAGAATTCTTCTCCATGCTGATGGTACCTTTTGGTTTTCTTTTTAAGGTACCTTTCTCATATGAACCTACTGAAGCATTGTGTATAGAAAGAGGAAAATGGCAGAGGGCTTTTTTCCCCTCGCATGACATGGATTTTTTTTTTTTTTTTGTCTAATACTCCCCAAACTGCCTCTTTTCGCTCTTTTTTTCTGTGCTGTTCCCGTCTACCTAGGATCTTCTCCTCCTTGGTCCAGCATTACCTAGCTTCCCATTTAAAAAGAAACACTTAGCATCTTCCCAAATACCATTGTATCCAAAGAAGGTTTGATAAATGTCATCAAAGACTCTGTGTTTCCCTATTTAGCTGGGTTACCTGTTGGTTTGTTGGGGGTTTGATCTTGACACACCATGGTCTTGGTGTAATTCCAGAGGGCTCAGTCTGTCCTTAGTTTGTGACTGTTGTTTTGTGATTCAGGTGTACTGCAGCGGGTTAATATCTTTACCAAGAGGTAAGAGAAGGCTGCAGAATCAGGAATCTGAATAAGACCAGAGCACACCTGGCAGAGGAATAAACCATGTGAGAATCCTTTGCCAGAAAGGACCAAATAATAATAATAACTTGGAATGCTTCTCCAAAGCTGACAAAGTATAGAGCTGAAGTTAATCAAGGTAGGTTTCCCCCAGGTGTCCCATGTGCATGGAAACAGCAAATACCAAGGCATGGGACAACTGTGAGATAGCAATTACTTAAACCTTTTCAAGAAATGAAAGGTACTGTAGCTGGAGCACTGAAAACCTAGGTTTCTATTTAATGAAAGCTAGTTACTCTTTCTATGAGAAGACTGGAAGGAGCTAGCAATGAGCAAACTGCATGGTGTGGGTATATTCCTGCCAGGCAATCAAATATTTTTAGTATTTTTTTCAAACGAGATAGCTGAAAGATCTGGGTAGGCATCTTTATAGGGTGTCGTCATTCTTCGTTTCCAGATGCCAGTGAGATGTGCTAGTCGTCTGGCTGGCATAACAAGTGTTAAAACAGCGTATGGATGTTTTTCAGCCTGGGTAATATGGCAAAAGAAGAAACTGGTTCTTGGAAATTAGTAGCATTATAATTTTGGTTTAATATAGTAGAAAGGATGCTTGATACCCTGGCAGCAGAACATAATTTGTCTTCTTTGGTGTTAGTGTTACATTTTATTATCTTTAATAGATACAACGTGAACATGTCAGCCTGTTTGTCATAGCCATTCTGAAAATACTCTTATGGTAGAATCTTCGGAAAAATTCCTTTTAAGAGCAGTGCATTATTAATAAAGTAATCCATTAGGTCTGGTGATGAAGGGTCACAGCAGAGTCTGAAATATGTTTCTTAAATGGTTAAGAAATTTATCATGGTTGGAGGATTAATTGATTTCATTTGGAGGCTTTCTTAAGGTTTTCAGGCTTTGTGTTTGGAGATGGTTTTATTCCATCTGTAAATGTGCTTGCTGCTCAAAGTTTTGCTTCGCTGTCATTAGCATGAACTATTATGTCCCTGCTGAAGGCAAACAGTTCTTCTAGCGTTATGACCAACTGCATCTGCGAGGAGTACTACTTCAGTAAATATGAAAGTTTATGGCAAATAAGGTATTTTACTTGAAATCAATTCAAAATCAGAATAATGGCATCAAGCATTAAGCATTGCGGTGTAAGAATAAAAAAGGCACTGCAGATGCTGCTGAAGGCTGAACTATAAAACTCTAATGGGTCTATATCTTTTTAGAATTGGACAGAACTGTCATCATTGAGAATACATAGACATTGTTTTAAACTGTATAGAAATCACTGCCCCCAACTTCAATAATGTGCGTAACTGTTGCCAGGGAATTATTTATTCAGTGAATGTAGAGCCTATTCACTGAAGACTTGGGGGTGGAGGGAGGGGCGACGTAAAACGAAAGTTGTTCACTACTAGATTAACATAATTAAACCTATAGATGGTCTGAGAACAATTTGCAGCAGCCTACTGGTTTTTTTTAATTCTCGGTGTGTAAGTGTGTGTGTGTGCGTGTGTTTTCTCTGTTCTCTGACAGGATGACTCCTGAGCCTAAGTTTTTCCAAGAGCGATGTTGGGTGCTATCTGTGCAAACAGATGCTCAGCTCTCCTTTCCGGCGAATGTTCTTGCGAGCTAGTTTCTTCATACATCGCACATCAAAGCAGATAATGGAGGCTGTTGTCCAAATGTAGAGGGTTTTTAAATTTCATTGAATGTCTCTGAGTTCTTTTCTCCAGCGTTCAGAGTTCCTTGCATGCTAATCGAACTCTGAAAGGGTGACTTGGGCGGTGAAAGTAATATTTGCCTTCTTTTTAAACTATTGATTTTGACAGTTCTGGCTTTTCTTAAAGGAAAAAGTGGTTGATTGTTGCATATTCATGACTGAACTGCTGAGAACTTGGACCAGAATTAAACAATTAACCCTCTCGCCAATGTAAACATCCATTTGAGTGGGAGCCAGGGATGCTCCTACTCGGTTTATTATGGATCTGAGATATAGAAATGTATTCTGGATGACTGTGTTTCTAATAAATAAGAAGGCATAATGAGAATGTAACTGGGAAGGAAGACAAAAGCAGCCATGCTTTAAATTGTTAATGATGGTGCCAGTGGCTGCAGCTTTACCACAGCTGTTTAAATTGATCAGCTAGTGAAAATGTTTTGTTTTGGCATTTTCCCTGCATGTGCAACTCTTTCGAAGGGAGTTCTGGAAGCTTTTCAAAGGAGAATCATGATCTTTTTCAAAACAGACGTAGAACAGCAGAGCTTCCAGTACTTTGGAATCCAGTATTAAAGGATGCAATTCCGTCTCTCTTTTGTGAAGTTTTTGGCTGATGTGTCATTGCTTCCCCTAAATTTCCTTTACCTCTCTTTTTTTTTTCTCCCTACTCCAAAAATATTGCAAATTGCTCACTACCCAAAAGAGGAGACAGCAGCAGCTCACTTCCCAAGTGTCCTTTCCCCCCCCAAATCTCCTCTCTCTTCCTGGCGCTGCTGAGCTCTCTCAGAAGAGCAGAAAGGTGCTGTGTCAATTTGCTATGCATCTCTTGGTCAAGCAACCAGTGTGAAATTGTTCTGCAAAAATGTACTTCTGCAGAGGACGCTTGCTGCTAATTTGTTTCCTGGTTGGCTCTGCCTTGCTGCTGATGTGGGTTAACCGATACCCCTTTAACGCTTGTATCGCTTCCTGCTGCTCCAGACAGATGGGCGTACTCTTCTAATGGATACGGTCCCTTCAGGTTAAGCAGTAGAGGAAGGTCTTACTTTCTGTACACAGACAAGTGACGTGGTAGGGATCTGTGGGCGCAGGACTTGCTCGAATTGGCGAGCCGTGGTGTGTTTTGCGGAGTAGCTCCTGCCTTGGGTTCCCACCTGAAGGAGCTCGTGAGCAGGCCTCCCTGGGACGCTGTGCGAAGCCGCCTCCTGGCACGCTCGATGGCAGGTGACTTGGATAGGCTGTGCCTTGGGTAATGTTGAGCAACTTGGTTTCTGCCTAATGTACTTGTAAAGGGGGGTGGGTATTGAACATTATTCAGAATCCATTATATATTTATCTTTATACTCCTTTGTGGAAAATGATTTCTGTAAGTACCCTGTTATGGTTATGAAAGCCTGAACCAAGCATCAGTCTCAAACCCTTTGACCTGTCTGCGCAGAACGGAGATCTGTTTTGAAAAGAACTCCTTTATATCTGTTTTTACTCTATGCCCTTCCATTCATTTGCCTATACAAAGCAATAAAGGGTAAAACTAAAGTAACATAAATTGGTCTGTCTTCCTGAATCCATGTCTCGCTAATGTACCCAGATTAACTCAACTGTAAATTGTCTCCTTTGGATGTCGTGTCTTGCTAAAAGTTTCCTATATGATTCATGATTTGGATTGCTTTTAACAGCTATTGGCTAAGCAATATGGTAAATGTACAAGGTGATGCAATTGGCATTAGTGAGAGGATGCACAGGAGCATGTAATGCAGTCAATACTACATTAACTACTGATGCCCAATTACAGAAACTGGAAGAGTGGCTTTTAGGAGCATTAGGACTTGCAGAAGAGCTGAGATCACCTGCCGCTCCTTGCCTAAAAGCTTCACCCTTTATGCGCTGGGATCAAAGCAAACATTTAGTTGCTATTTTGTCATGTATAACAACGAAGGTATTCCCCCCCCCTTTTTTTTCCAAAAAGTGTCACACCGATGCTTTTAGCACATGTAAAATCCTATCTCCATATTTCAAGATTCTCCTTCCCTCTCCTGGGGCAAGACTTTATTTGAATAAAAACTCTTTAACCACCCCTGTATTTACTGCTTCTCTGAAGCTTACTACTTTAGCTATTTTTCTTTTAAAGAAATACTAAGTGCAATTTAGAGTGTCCTATTTCAGTGTCAGACAAGGCTCCCCTTCGCTCCCCCAAGCTCCTTCCCTTTTCTAATCTGTATATGATTGTTTGTGACCTCAGCTGGCTTGAAGTCTCTAGAAAGAGTGTTTTAAAACACAACCAGATACCACATAAAACAGGATATTTGAGTGTGTGACCTCTCGGCAGTCCACGTTCAGATTAAGCACACATTGTTTCCACCGTTGCTTTTAAAACCCATTTGCAGTAGACAGCAAAGGACTACATTACACTAAAAGACAGTGCATACTTTTAGCTTGAGCTGAATGTGATCACAGCTTCTAAATCTATTTTAAAAATAATGAGCAATGTCACTGCTGCATGGCAAAGCTAGCAACCCACAAAGTTCCTCTGGACTTTGAGCAAAATGGGAAATTAAGGAGCTCTAAGAACACTGAAATATTTTAATATAAAAGGCAGCTGGCAGGTGGCTTATTGCTCTTGTCACAGCGTTTGTCTTTACTTCCAGCTATGCTATTTGGCATATCGCTGCCGCTTTTACTCCTCGGAGCCTTCTGCCAGCACTCAGCATTTTGTGCACCCCGCGTTGGCGTCCCCTGCTACTAGGGCCTGGGTATCAGCGGGATGTGCCCGGTGGGCACCTGGGTTTCTGTGCAGGTTGTCCCAGGCTTGTTCTGCATGGCCCTTGCTGCCCAGCACAGGAGGAGGGGGGTATCTGAAACTTCTCCTCCTGTGATGCCTGGACAGGAAAATGAGTTAAGAGCGTGCTGTAAGGCATCCTGACGGTCTGCAGGTGCTTCTTCACCAGCAGTGCTTTGCTCCTTGGGGTGATGCTCCCAGGCGGCGTGTGGCTCTGCCCCGTGTCCCCCTAATGTCTCAGCTGCCTGCTGCTGGCGGGGCAGGGGAGAGAGGGGTGGTGTTGTTTTTGAAGAGGGCTGTTGTGCTCAGTTCCTGATGGATGCTCTTCTGGGAGCAGAAGGGAACCTGCTGGTCCTCTCCTTGCAGTGACGTGTTCAAAAGGTGGCACCGGCGGTGGAGGCATGGGGGAACCTGAGCGAGCCCTGCCCTTAGCAGCTTCAGCACAAAGTATCCCCTGCACTTCCCAAGCTGTGCAAACAACGCTTTGAATGCCAAAAGTACCCAGCAGGGCAAGTCCAAATGTCCTTGAGGAACTTTGTATTTAGACAGTGTTTTCTCTCTTGCTTTGATCAGGAGAGAGCAGATGTGTCTCTTCTGGTGCCTGTGTTTGTCCGCAACCCCCGATGCACGCCCGCTCCCTGTCCTTGTGCAGGGGCTGGAGGTTTGAGGGTAGGCTGTTGTTCCTCTTTGTTCTTTCTTATTCTTATTATTATTTTTTTTTTTTTTGTACGGAACCGAAGTTGGAATGTAGAGGTCAGACTAAACAAGGCTCTAACTTTCTCTCATTCCCTTATCTCTCTTTAATTTGGATAAAATAAATTTAAAAACGCGCTAAACATACAATAAGGCTCCCTTAAAAACCACACGTATGTATAATCGATTCATTGACTAGTCTTTTTGGGGGGTTTTTAAGCATTCAGTCTAAGTGGGCTGCTTGGTGAAATTTGTACATTCATAAAATAGCTGATTGAAAAGCAATATTTCAGATAAATACAAGCCAGCGATCTATCAGCAGTTGTAATAAAAGCTGGGCTTCAGGCTGTGATTTTATTTTGAAATAATAAGAATTGCTTTATTCTTTTTACTTGAGTTACCATGGTAATTCTGTCGTGTAGCAGTGTTATATTGATTTAGAAAGTGGACAGTAATATTTCTTTTGTGTTATTCTGTTTCTAGGGGTTGATTTCTAATTTCCACTTGGAGATTACTTTTATAAATTTCTTAAGTCCTTCCACTTTTTTCTCTAGCAGTGTAATTTTCCTCTCACACATTGCTATTTTCTGAGCTTATTGGTTTGCTCTTATTTTAAATTAAACTTGCTGGTTTCAAATATTGAAATGACATCTTTGTCTGTGTCTGTACTTTGGTTTAGCAAAATATTACAGTCTGCTGTTTTATGCTTAATAATTTAAGGGAAGCTTTATGTCTGCCATCAGTGGTTGTTGGTAACTTATGACTACACCAACACAGAGCTTAAACCTCTGACATTTTAATATTGTGTAATGGTGCTTCCACCCTGCACACCACGTCTTTTTCTTAATCTGCCTTGTGCGTGCGTACGCTAAAGAGAATGACAATTAAATTGTGAGGAGATCAAGTGGAGTTTGTGGTGGAGCTGGCCCTCGGCCACCCGAGGGCTACAAAGCACTCAGGGGAACCCCTGGGCTCCTCCAGCACCTTTCCTGGCTGCCTGTCTTCCTCACGCGGACACGAAGCATCGAGTTTTGTGCAAGAAAAACTTTGATTCACAGATGTGTACGCACGTACACAACGATGGACAAATAATAGCAAAGCCCTTTAGCTCTGTACGGGACTGTCACACCTTAGCTGTGGAGAGCTGCTCTTGAACTGCAGCTGCTTTAAGGGATGGCAGCCTGAACACGATGCAACTGGTCCTTGGTGTCATCAGTATTATTTTTTTGTGAATGGGAAATAATGCTTCTGTTCTGATCCTGGGAGACAAGGGGCGATGAGCCTCGAGCATCGCTGTTTTAACAAGCGGCAGCGTGGATCCAAAGCCATGCACTCTGCCTTCAAGCTGTTCAGCGTGCCTTTTAGTCCAGAGGGTGGGCAAGCTGCTTTGTGAGCACTAAGTGTAAATTTCCCGTTCTCATGAAAATGCCACCAAAGGGTTTTTCAGTGTAACTGATGAGAGTGGGGCTGAAGTCGTCTCTTGTTGCCCTTTGGTTTCATTCCTATGAGAAGTCACAAGAGTAAGCAAAGGGCTCCAGGAGCCCCGGCTGATCTCTGATCATTGGGAAGAGGGGTTGCATGAACGTGTGGTCGTGGTTGACCTCAAAAGAACTGATGTATGGAGCAGCCGAAGAAGAAAAGGAGACACTATCCCAGCTTTTCTGCCCA
>CM021735.1:18127705-18404973 GCA_011075105.1 Heteronetta atricapilla
CAATAAATGGTTGTAAGTGGCCAGGAATATATCTAGGCCAGAAGTGTGAAAGCTTCTGGGCTTCAGGAGAGTGTGGTCTTTAGATCAGCCTTCCCCAGAGAACGGCGGAGGCACGAAGCCGAGTTGTTTGGGTTAGAGAATGAGGTGGTGCGATAGCCTCCGGCTGCAGAAGGTGGGACTCGCTGGTCCTTGGTCGTCAGTCCTTGCAGAGACGTTTATGTCACAGCGCATGAAGCTCTGTCGGTGTTTCCATATAAAACCTGTATTTTCATGAACGTTCATTTATGGTGGAAGTCTGCATGTAAGATCCTGCCTGAGGATACCTTTTTCTTTCCTATTAAAATTTTATAAACCCGTCACTTGGCTGGGATCTTTAGCTCTCTGTGGAAGTGAAATAAAAGGGGGGCCCCGCTGGGGGAGCAGGGAGGGTGGAGCGATGTTCTCTTCCTCCGTGCTCCTTTCACCAATTAAAGAAAAAGCCCGTGCTTCTGGATGAACTCCTGGCTGTGAATGGCAAAAGCCGCGTCTGCAGGTCCTGAGCTTCCTGACAATGATCTGATTTGGTTTGATCCAAGTGTCAAAACCCGTAAGCAGCCGCTGTCCCAGAAGTCTCCCTTGGCTTTTCTGCATGCAGGTGTGTGCGTGCAGGTGTTGCCCGTGCTCCTCGCTTTGAGAGCAGTGATCCGCAAACTTTAAAACCTTCGGATAGGTCTTGACCTGTGAGGCTGTAATTGCCCTCAGAGCCTGTACAGCCCGTGGGGTGATGTCTGTTACGCGTTAGCCTGTAATATCCAGAATAAATAACTTGATTTTTTTTTTTTTTAAATCGGTAATTATATCTCACCGCAATGGAGTGCGATGGCTCCGAATGCTAAAATGCAGTTTTAAAGTAATGCAGCAAGACTGTTTAATGTCTCTGGCAGTCTCAGGGCACAGCACAAGTCTCTCTGCTTGCTTTCTCCAGTGTTTCTCGCCGCAGACTCAGATTACAGTACACTTGTCCTCTCGGGAGCTGACATCTCTCCCCTAATTCTCTGTGATGTTGCAAACCGGCATCTGATACTACGGGTCTCCTCCAAATAGTGCTTTGGTCTTTTCCCATCACACCTGCTTTTCAGGCAGAACTTCAGCTGATAATTTGCACTCATCTTAGCGGGGCTCTGTGCTCGAGAGAGCAATCTTGCCCTGGCAGGAGAAAGGACCAGATGATTTAATAGAGGTTTTTATAAGCATTTCTCTCTCTACCCGATCTTTCCACAGGATACAGTGCTGTCTGCATCCTAAGTTGGGATTTGGGTTTACTACCCCCTACCTAAAATATATTTTATTTCCCTATGGTTCATTCAATTATAACTGTAGGATATATCTTCTGGGACTGAGTAATTGGCTAGGTCAGAAGTAATCTTTATTTTCACTAGAGAGATGTTTACAAACTGATGCTGTAGTATCACTTTAAAACCCACTGAGAATCTGATTAAAGGCCTGAGGATCTTCTGCAAAGATTGCCTGCTCCCAGTTGACTTGAAAGGGTCAGCATGCTGTCACAGTTTCGACTCCGAAGAATTAAGTTAAGGCTGATTCAAATGCCTCTCTCTATGTATAGCATTGATTGGACTGCTTTCAAATGGCAAGAGGTAACTTTATACTGTAGCATGTGTGAACCCCGTTTAGTTAAATAGGAGAGCTGAATGAATATGGTTGCTTGTGACACGGGAGCTCAAAGGTGAACGTATTCTACGCCGTCTGCCCTGAATTAAATACTTAGGGGAGGGTGAGAAAGAAACATAATTCTCATGGTAGCTTACTCAGGATAGCGGCTGGTGCAGCTGTTCCTCACCAAGTGCAGCTCCCAGTTTCGTATAATCGTTTCTTCTCCTCTTCCCCCATGAGCGCTCCACCCTGTAGGCTTGACCTTAATGAGATGGAATTGCGCATAGTGGAAACAGCAGCAGAGTGCTCTTTTGAACGGGGAAAAAAACCTCAGACCCAACGAAATGAGTTTGGTGCTGCATTATCACTGCCCCCCTTTCTGGAATTGGTGGAAGCGCTAGGATTTTTAACCGGGTTTCATGTGAGCAGCAGTGCTCGGAGGCATCGTGCATTAACGTGGCCAACGGGCTGCTGGCTCGCGCAAGGCGGTGGGGTTTGCGGTGCCGTGTTTGCAGTTGCTAGCCTTAGAGTGGCCTTTCAAAGGGCCCTGCTGAATGCAGCCACCGGCAATAAAGAGGTGCCGGGCTGAAAACTGGTGTCCTCTCGTGCTGTCCATGCGGTCGCCAAAGCTGGCAGTGCTGCCTCTGGTGAGCGCTTCATGGGGAGAACTTGAGCTGAACTGAGGGGAGGTGTGCTCCTGAGGACCTGCTTCTGCCTGCCAGCCTCCCCACCAAGCCAGCAGCTGCCTCTTGCTGATGGAGCAACCGGGAAAGATGCCCCATGGCATTAAACCTTTGGCCAGGGGGTAGGGTCCAGCTGGTGCAAGTCAGTGAGCATCTTGCGGCTTCAGAGCAAGCACGGGGATTCCTCATTCTTTGCTTCCTGTAATGTCTGGAAAGCTAACACCCTTTTTGGTGATAGTCAATGCACCTACACCCTCGCTGGGGTTTCATAAATGCACCGGCGTTGCCCAGAAGTGAACGGTCTCAAGGGTTTGGTGCATCTGTGTTAAAGAGCTCCGATTTCTGTGAGCAATTTCTTGGGGGTTCATCTGAACGTTGTCTTGGGGTGGGGGTGACATACCTGTAGATCGAGGTCTTAGGCTAACCTAAAACCTTGCTGTGGTTTTTTTTGTTGTTGTTCTTGCCTTTTTTTTTTTTTTTTTTACAACTGTTGTGGTAAGTCCTGGAGGAAGAGCTGCTGGAAACGCTGACAGGCTCAGAGTTAGGGTAAGCAGAGGGGCCGCGCCGTAGCAATGTGCTGCTCAGCTTCAGCTGTGCCCAGCACAATCTCTGTGTTCCCTGCGGGCAGTTGCTGTGCAGCGCTCTGGTGTGGTGGCTGCGCTGATGTCCAGAGTTGCAATTTGCCGGTGGTCACTCTCAGAAGAAAAATGTGCCCCGGCAGGATCCTGAGCAGGCTGAAGGCAATAACAACGGCGCGCCAGCCAAGGTACAGGAAAAGAGAACAATTCTGATGTCTCCTGTAGGTGACCAGCCATGAGGTCAGGCAGTTTTCTGTCTGATCACTGAGCAAGGTCTGTATGTCTAAGTCCCAGATGATGACTTGTTCAGCCCCCACCAAGGATAAAATGGAGCTCAGCAAAACCATTGCCAAATCCCGACCTTCACTCAGCTTTCCTTAATGTATGTTAGCCTCATTTAACTCATAAACTTATAGCAGTGACTCTCTGAAGAGGACTCACTGGTGGTGCTTAATCAAAGAAACCAAATATTTCTTGTTCTTGGCTTAAGTTTCCATCAGATCTAAAGAGCAAGCTACTTGTGAACATGATCGCGATGCTTCCTGCTACGAGACAGTCACGTGAGTTGTTCTGCACTGCCAGCTGTGAGCAGTGTGACAAGTCTCATTTTGTTTCAATTAAATTAATACTCTTAAAATGGTATTCACCCAGTTAAAATTTTGCTTATCAAAGCAAGATCTGTAAAACAAGCCAGTTAAGTGCACATTGCTGTTTGAAGTCATATGAGGATGCGGGAGGAGCTGTTGATTTTGAACTTGCCTTGCGCTGCGTATCATGATCAAGTGCTTGAGGCAACTTGAGCATCCGAGTGAGTTCGTCATTAAAGGAGCAGCGTTGATAGCAGGGCTGTGTTTACTCAGCATTTCCCTGTAAGCCCTCTGAGAGCTCCTTCCGCTTAGGTGTTTACCCTTGAGTTAAGCGGGGATGCCTACCCAGGGAAGGAGAGGTCTTGAACATCCTGGGGATGCTGAATGACAGAATTTCTGTGAAATGAATACCGAAGGGGCTTTCTGTGTCCTGGAAGAAATTACTAAGGTATCACATAGGGGAAACAAAAAATAAACAAAACAAACAAAGCAAAGACTTGATGCTACTTGTGCTTATGTATTTATCTGGTGCCATGCTATGTAAGGCAGCGTGTGTGCACAGAATAGCAAGAAATAATCACCAAATGAAATTTTTGAATTAAGAATCTGAGGAAAAAAAAAAAATAAAAGGTTGAGAAGGGCAATGAAAACTAAGTAAATTCCTCAAAATAGTACCTTTTTTTTTGTAATCTGGAGTGGGGTGAATTTGTGGTCTCCAGATCTCAGGGCCGAACACACGAATATGCCGAATTGTAAATAATGTGTAAGTTCGTGCGATTCTTGTTTCAGTCCGGTACCCAGGGGCAGATCAGCGTGGGTGCTGGCTGCCAGTCCGTCTCTGGTTTATTTTGAGAGTAAGATTTTGTGTTACACTCTGTCAAATGCTAATCTGGCTAAGGCTTTCTGTATCACACATGCAATTTATGTCAATATGTCATCTTCACCTTCCTCATTGCTGGATTAATTTTATTGGGTAGTATGTATTTTCGACAAAGTGTTTTTCCTCTAAAACTGAGACAAACAACTTGGGAACAAAGTGTGAGCTAAGATCAGTTGACAGCAATGACTTAAATATATTAGTGAGGAGATGAATTAAAACACACAAGTATCTTTGGAAATGTTTAAGTAAACTAGGTCTTGTGTGTATATGGGAGGAGGTAACACGAAGTTGCCTGGCAGGGGAAGAGAAGGGCATGCATGGGTTGGAAGGAGGGGGACGTACCATTTGCTTTTTGGAGTTTCAGGTATTACTGCCTGTAAGGCAGAAGAACTAACCCAGAGGTAAACAGAAAAATAGCCCAAACTAGTCAAGGATTTGTCAAAAATTTAGTCTTTATTTTAGGTAACGACTGATCAGCTAGTATGTAGTCTCCTCCTGGGTCTTGAGCGCTTTTGGTTGGTTTCGCAGAAGGTATCCCACGGGAACAGGGTCTGACGAGAGGACTGGGAGGTGCCGAGCAGAGCGTTGCTCCTCCGTGTGCCACGGTTGTGCGCAGGAAGGGCTCAGAAGGGCTGCTGCTGGCTGGCAACACGGTGCTTGCAGGCACCCGGCACCTTCCACCCTGGCGTCCCTCCTGTGGGAGGTGGGTGGCACGGAGGCCGTGCCCAGCTCCTGCTCAGGAGTGCGTGGCCTGAAGGCATGGGTTGTTGTGTGAGGATGAGGGGGAAGCAGGGACCTTCCCAGGCCCTGTGGCAGAGCCCTCCTTTCAGCTGCCCCAGTGCTGGCTGTGGTGGCAGCCCCATGGCGGACCACGCTTCACCTGCAGCCCTTGGCCTCCCGCCCCTGAGGAGCACGTCCCCGCTTTACACCTCCATCTTCCCCACTTCTTTCAGACATCCGTGTGGCTCTGCATTCATCCTGCTTGTTCAAAAGGTAGAAATCTCCATTTGTCCCTCCATTTTTTGAAGAACTGAGATCCTTGAGTCCTTGAATCATTTGGCTTGCCCTCAGCTATGCTGCCTTGGCGGCATCCCTTTTATATAATTGCTGCTTCTTGCAGTATTCTGTAATACAGCCCCACTCCTCTCTCTAATAGACTGCTATGATGTCCATGACTTACATCCCTGAATTTTCATTACTGCTACAAAGACTTTTATGCACTTTAAAAGGGAACAGATGGATTCTTCCCTATTTTGGAAGTGATCATTCGTGCCTGTCCACCTTCTCAAGTTCACCTATTTTCATTACTTTAACTTGAAATGATTTGTGGAGTCTTCTGAGCTCTCAAAATTAAACTGGAGCCTGAATAAGATTTGAACCTAGATTTTCCTCATCTAACCTAAAGTAGATGATAGCTTCAAGGGAGGACCTGGAGAATAGTTCATTTTGGTTACAGTTCAAAACAGTAGTCGGTCTGTTCTTTCCCACTGTGCTCTTTCAATGTTTCTCCAAGGACGCTCACAAAGAGCCATTCGGAGATTGAAGTGGGAACAAAGTGTTAATTGTTGAATTATCTTTTGCCCCCTAAAAACCTAAGGAAAATCATCTGAAGGATGTTAGTTGCATACAGAGTATTCCTGTCTCCTTCCAGTGTTAAGTAGTCTGTTTTAGAAACCCTTTATGCTCTGTCCTTGGCGGTTCTCAATAGGCTTTTGCACTCCAACAATATGGACCCTGGCAGGTGGCATTTTTGGCAAATGACCTCTTCTCAATACCAGGATGTTCAGAAGTTGGCCTTTCCCATCTTTTTCAGAACCATTAAAGCAGGAGGTGAAGGGCAAATGCACTGCTAATGGCATGGAGATGCACTCGGATCTTAGGCGGGAAGAAAATCAAAATATCAGTTTCCAAAGCATTGGGTGGCCAGCGAGGAGCGTGCTTCAATAGCTGCGCGCCGTCACCGGCCGCGCTGCTCCCTGGAAACAAATGATGCAAGCTTACAGGAGCGGGTCTTCTGCTGTGGCAGAGGTTAATTATACGCGTGGTTCTGCAGCTTGCGGGCTGCTTCTTCCGCGCTTCGCTCCCATTTGCCTTTCTGACGTGAACTGCAGTAATACGCGCAATTTATGTGTCTCTGTCTGATTTTGGTTAATTGTAGTAGTAATTACTAATTTCCAACCCTTGACCCGCTTTTTTAATCGCATTTTTTTAAATGATCTTTCTGTGCCATTTTAAAAGTTGGTGTTTGGTTTTTAATTTAGATAAATTATCCTAAAGTGTTCTTGAGAGAGCTGCACGCTAAGGTCAAAAGCTTCATCTGTGCGGTGCCCATTTTCTTTAACCTATTTTAATAATTGTAGCTGCTTCCTTTAATGGCTAGCTTTTGTCTGAACTGTGCAAAATCCGTCCTGTTTAAACCAAGCTGCTGAGGCAGCACTGAAACGAAATGCTGCGGACTGGTGCTGTGGCCTTAGGGTCGTCTTCTGGGTCGGGGAGGAGCTGGGGCTGGGTTTGCTCCCTGCCCGGCAGCTCAGCACCGCACCTCGTCCCAGGGCTCACCCACCCAGTGCCTGTGCAAGAGGCCTTTGGTGCTCGGAGCCACCCCGGGCTGTGTGCTCAGCATCCCATCAGTTAGCCGCACTCAGGTGCGGGATCGTGGGGGCTGTGCGAGAGGTTTTTAGGTAATATCAGCTGCCTGGTACTGTCAGCAGCACGAGCACCTTGCTGCCTCGCGGGCTGCTGTGTGCTGAGGTGGGGAGCTGGCACCCCGTCCTGCACCCGAGCACGGGCCAGATGGACTGTAAATGGCAGGGGCTTCTCCTCAGCTCTTCTCACGGAAGAGCTCACGGCCCTTTTTTAAAAGGAAACTCTTTTTTTTTTTCTTCCTTTTAGCCTCTGCTCTCCCTGACCATACAAAAGGTTATATATGTGTACAGGTAGAAAAGTGGTTTGCTTTGGCTGTTTGCAGTAAACTGTGCTAGATTTTAGGCAGACTGGTTTTTCCCTGCCTTTCTCTCCTCCCTGTTCTTCTCCTTTTGCTTTCAGCTGGGGAAGTTTAACGGGGTGCAATGTTTCTGAACTTGGAAACTGGTATTTAAGAGCAATTAGGTGACTAGCCTCTCCGGATAAAACAGAATAAGTTTTCCAAGGATCTTTGTGTCTTTAAGCATTTGTACAAATTTCTTGTCAAATAACAGCAATGATTGCCTTTTCTCCCCTTTCTTTCTCCTCTCTCCTCAACCACTTTCAGTCCCACATCTGGTTTAATATAATGGGTGTTTGCATGAATGGCTTAGTTAGCCAGGGTGGTAATAAAACACTTTAAATTTATTGTGACATTTGGATTTAATTAAAAAGTACACACTTAGAAAAGTAAAACATAATGTGTAGAGGGAGTTGGGAAGGTTTTTCTCCTTTTCTTCCAAAAAGCTAATTAGAGTTGTATTTTAAATTGTTTATGTGCTGCTAATCATTGTAATAAATCATTTATACTGAGAAAGACACACTCTAATGTGCTTGTGTAACTGTTTATGCTCTCAAGTTTCTATCATGAACAAATTGATCTGGAAGTGGATTTATTAACCACTAGGGAAGAAATCATTAGTGCTTTCTCTAAATATTCCCCAGGTACACTTTTATTATAGTAGTTTACTGTTTTAACTAAAACGTAACGTTATGGAGCCTTGGTTGTAATTATGATGCAAATTGACTTTCCATCACTAAAAGGAGGGAAAACTGCCTTTTCACTGGTAATATATATCTCTATCGTATGTGCCAGAGAAACTCGCAGCTTCCAAAGTTTTTTTTTCTGAAAATGAAGCGTAAACTCCAATTTTCAGAGAAACGCATCGTGGAGACTTCATGGAAGTCTTAAAATAGCCTAGTTTCACCTCTGAAATCTACCTGGCCGGTGCTAAATGATTTTAGGACAACATAAGCCTAGGTGGTCACATTAATTCTTTTGTATCTGGCAGCACACTTAGGCACACAAAGCAGCTGGGTGCTTTCAGAGTGCTGGAGACCTCTCCAAACCCGTCGGAGATGACGGGTATTGCAGTTCCCTTGGGCCTGGTGAAGGCTAGAGAGATTTTCACGCAGAAAATGGGCACCTGAAGGGAAATTTATAACCTGAGATCTTCTGGTTCGCGGTGCTGTTCTTAATCCCAGGCAGGGAGCTGTGGACATCCCAGCTCTTGCCAAGGGGTTTTGAGGTGGGCTTGTCCTGGGAGCCCGGGGGTGGGTGCTGAGCTGGGTGTGAGGGCACCGAGGAGCTGCAGCCGATGGGGATTTGCAGCCCCCGTGCTGGGCCTGAGACCGAGCAACAGCTTTCATGTTTGGAGGAGTTGCTGAATTAGTTTTCAGCACACATACTTCCCTGTGATAGTAAATTGCTTTTCCACCATCCCCGAGAAACCAAATCCAACCATCAAAAGCTCCAGTTAACGCTGGTAGGTTTTGTGGGTGCCTTTTAAATTTAGCTGCTATTATTTGAGTGCTGAATTATTTATTTACAGGTCTAATGTAAGGCAACCAGGCGAGAATACCGGTAACATGTTGATTTATATAGTTGAAGATATGGTTAGGCATTTTTATTTGAGGTCCTCGATAGAGTGAACTACAGTGCACCTTGATGGGGAGGTTTCATTTTCTGGGGATATTCTTACCTTAAAAAACAACAGCCACCCCACAAAACTAACCAGTGTCCAGATTTCTGGAAAAGCAGTCTGCAGCTGTTTCCAGCAGAGAAAGAAGAGTCAGTATGGACAAAGATTGCTCTTTTTAACACATGCATCGTTTGGAGGAGCTTGACTAAAGAAGGAAAGCTGAGAGGAATGCATGTAAAGCCCACGAGAGGCAGCTGCGAGAGTGCGGCGTCACTGGGAGGGGAGCAGAGATGGGGTAAGTGGGGAGCAGAAGCAAGCATTGCGTGAGCCTGCACGCAGAAGCTTTCCCAGATCACCTCCTGAGGAAAATGCAGAGCACAGTGCTGCTGTCCCTGGGATTTCAGCTCGTTTCTCCTGCAAAGCCTTAACTCAGGCGGCATGCATGCTTCCACTCATCCCATATGCGTGTGCAGAGTCAGTCCCAGTGTGAACAGTCTCTGGAGCTCGGTGAAGGAGTATTGACATCTTAATGATTCACTTCAGCACGTCCGAGGCTGAGAGTGCAGGATTTGATGGCCGGCGTGTATGCGCGTGCATGAGAGAGACCTTCTCTGGGCTCAGGCGGGTTAGGCACTGGGTATCTTCAGGCCTTAAGTACCTGCACTTTTATTTTTATTTTTAAAAATGTGATCCTTAGCTGCTCATGGTTGAGTTAATGTTCTTTATTTTTCCTTAGCCTTAGGGGGTTTCAGAAGTCACTCCTATGTGTCAGTCCTAGCCATATTCATGCCATGTCACCAGCAACCTGTGGACATGTGCATGCGTGAAGAAGTTATTGATGCTTTAATCACAACGGCGTCACTGAAAGGGGCTTTCTGTATCTAGCTAATTTTCCCCAAAACAAATAATTTTCTCTCACAAGAACAAGAGTTTATTCTCTGTCTTCATTTGGACAATATTTCTGACATGCTGGTTTAAAATCCAGCAACGCTGTACACATTTTGCTTGCAAAGTCTGAGGTTTTTTTAGACTTGCAGCTATTCATTTTTTCCAGAAGCCTACTATACAGTGTTCTGCCACATTAGGTTTCCCTAATAATCCATGGGAGGATGTGATCAAGATCTATTACAGCCCCTCGATGTAGTAGGCTGTGGACATCGCTGAATTCTGTGAAGGAGCTGTAGAGGCAATTCACTTTGCTGTTTGCAGATGGTTAAATCGGTATTTGGAAAGCCGTGCTGTACTAACCAGCTCTCAGAACTGTAAGGAATCAAAAGATGCCTCGTGTCTTCTAGAAAATGTGGATTTTTTTTTTTTTTGGTGTTCTTTGGATCCTTTTATGGCCGTTTTCAGAGTGAAATAAGAGGCCTTTAGTCACTTCATATTCTGCTGAATCTGACACTTAGAAATGTAAACGTGTCTATCAGTATGCCATTAATTGAGAATAATAAATGTCCCTTTATATGCAACATCTTTATATAGAGGTGACTCCTGCTGGGATTCCTGAAGGCATTTTCCTTCAAAGCACAAAAATACCGGCACTTAAAGCAGCATTTGATATCCTCTTGCTGTTCCTGCGGCCTGGGCTCCGCATTGCCACGGCTTATTTTTCTTCCCTTGGCACTTTATGTGGAGTGCTGTATCCAGACGTGGACATGCTCTGCAGAGGTGCCCATGAATGGATGGGACTGAAAAACAGCCAGTGGCAGTTTTACGGAAAGCACCAGAATTCAGAACTGGCTCGTCGTTTGATGGAGAGCACAAGAAGGGAAGGGACCGATACAGACATGTAAACGTAGCAAGTGGAAACAAAGCTGGTGCCCGCTTACCCCTGTGGGGCTGGTGAGGATGAGCTGTTCTTAGCCACCCGTCCTTGTGTAAGAACAGCTTTTGTGTGCAGAAAGCCTGCTGATAGCGTTTTGGGCTAGCACAGAAGGGTTAAAACATCTCCACTGTTGCAAGCTATTTAAATATGTAGCCTTGGAACACCAGGTCTGGAGGTTTCCAAGTAGAGCTCTGTTGTAATTTCAGACCTTTTTTATTAACCTGGGCACATAACGGCCTGGTGAGATTTAATGCCTCCTGCTTAAGCTTCATTTTGTCTCCTTCCTTGTTGAAAACTCCTTTGCAGCTTGGTGAGAAACTACCCGGCTTGGCCCACCTACTTGTAAGGCTTTTAAAATGCTGGCACCCTGAAACGGGGGGGAAAATGGCTTTTGTGTGTTGTGGCAGGAGCTTCTCCTGGGTGTCCAGGAGCGGTTCTGGCCTGTGGAAGAGCGAGGAGAAATTGCCACTTCCACTTTTAGGGCGAAACTGAGTTAAGTAAGGCCTGTTCACGATGAGGAAAAACGAGTATAATTTCAGCGCATTAAGGCTGGGTGAGATACGCAGGATTGCTCTGCTTTGAAGCTGGGTGGTGACAGCATGGAACGGGCAGAAGTGGTCCATGGTTTAACTCCTACCAGTTCTCTGGGGAGGGTAAGGTGCAGGTACCCATACGGCCTTGGACCCGAGCCGTGTGGTATATGGCGTTGCAGTTGAGTGGTAAAGCCACCAAATGGAGCTGTGATGAAGCCATCCATGAATTACGTATCGAAGAGCGATCACTCTCTGGTGTTTATAATGCAGAGCATCTGTCTTAAATGCTAACTTCCAAAATATTTCTGTAAGCTGATAATGTGACACTAACTGTGGGATGTAGGTTTATCATTTTCTATGCTCTGTAACAAAAATAGGAGCTTGGGGCGTGCTGGTATGATGATGCATTAGCATAAAGTACACCTTTCTCCTGTAAAAATAGGCATTCCTCCCACCACAGCTGAAGAACGGAGAGAGGACATCGCCTGCGGAGGTTTGCATATTGTACTGCAAGTGTATTTTGACACTAGAAACTGAAGAAATGGGAAACTAGATATGTCTGGGGAGTAACTACTGATCTAAGTGTCAGGTTTGATACTGGCAGACTCTCTGGAACCAGTAGCTCAAATCTCAGGAGGGCTGGCGGAGCCCTTGACCTTTGTAGTAGGAGATGAGCTGCTGTTATTGCTGAGGGCTGTTTTCGAAGAGAGGGATGGGCACAGAAGTGGTGCCAATTCTACATCGACACAGGACAGCCCAGAGCACTAATACAGAGGAAGAATTCCCCCTGATTTTCTTTAAACAACGCTGTCTGTGTGACGTCTGTTGGCTTCACTTCTCTCTGGAGGTGGCTGTGTGTCAGCCCTCCAGTTGTGTGTGGTTGCAATATGGAGGTCCTGGGCAGAAGTCTGGTGTCAGCACTGGAAGCGTATTTAAACAAGTCAAAGTTTCAGACTGCCCAGGCTCTAGGAATAGTTTATGTTGGAGCTCATGAAAGAATTTTTGAGGTATTCAGTTCACGCCACTGGTGCTATCGTATAAAAGTGACAAGTTTTTGCTTCCCCGAGGCCAGCGTGTCAATTCTGAAATCAGCTGTAGGCCTTTGAGCACAGGATAAGTGGCTGTCACTCAAAGTTGGCTACTTGTCCGATTGACAGACTAGAGCAAGCCTAGGGAGTCCCACGTCAGCCCAGCACCGTCTCAGTCACTGCACGTGCAGGGAGAGGCTGAGGGAACTGGGTTTGTCCAGCCCAGAGAAGAGAAGGCAATGGGCAGAAGTCACCTGCGAGGGCTCAGAGATGGCTGAGCCAAACTCTTCTCAGAGGGGAGCAGTGGAAGGACTGGAGGTAGCAAGGGAGGCTGCGACTAGGTGCAAGGAAAGTGCTTCTCACCATGGGGGAGCAGGGTCTAGAGATGCCTCCTGTCCATCCTCAGGCGCTGTAAGGGTTTGAGACCGCTCTGAGCACCGTGATCCAACTTTGAAGTTAGCTGGGCTTGGAGCAGAGGCTTGGGCTTAGGGCTGGGCAACCATTACTGATCTGCTCCAGCCCAGGAGAGGACTTTGTGCCAGGAATTCCCATGGGAAGACAATCTCTGTCCCAGGTAGCCGTCAGCAGGGATAGGTAGTGTGGCACAGCTTTCAGCTGTGCTGGATTTGGGAATAACGTGAGAACGAGACTGGACCTGCATAAAAAGTGTGAAGTCTCTGGGACATCTTCCTGCTGTTTAATTCTCCAAAAGGAGGGTGGCAGTTGCTGTAAAATTGCTGCTGCAGATAACCAAAATGGGATGGATGCACTTGGACTTTGGCTGAAATGCAGATATTTATTCTTTTTCACACAGTTCTTGTTTGTAAGCACTTGAGGACCCAGGACTTGCAGATACATGTTCACATGTTTCCGGGAGGAAACACTGGATCAAGAGCACATGTCGGTTTTCTTATCAGAGTTTTGGTTCTCTGTGAGTTGGAGTAAGTACACTAGCAGTATATAAAGATGAGGGCAAATAAATTAAGATTCCTGTATTTATGTTACCACTTCAAATACTGTTGGTATGCAAAAGGAGAAAAAAAAAGACCGCATAGCACTTGAAACAACAAATTACTCATCTTAAGCTTTGCTGTGGCAATCACGGCTTGCTTTAAAGTAATGTTGCTTTCCCTGCGCTTAGATAATTTAAACACTCCTCTGAAAAGAGGTACCACATGGGGTGCAGGAGAGTTGAAGCAAATTTCAGACAAGGATTACATTTTGCATGTGGAAACAATGACTGTAGGCTGCAGATAAACAACATGGGTTTGGAGTGATCGTTGTTGCTACGGAGTGATTATTTTTCTGGGGGACAGGCGCTAGCTACTTCCTTTGAAGAGCTGCTGTACTCACGTCTGCGTTGTGCGTTAGAGAGAGTTTGTGCTGGCTGTTGGTCTGTTTGCTGACTGCTTCCCTTTCTCACCCAAAAGTAGGATGCTGCAATCGTAACTTCTGAGTCTTCGGCAGCGGCAACGGCTGCGACAAGGAGTTTTGGCAAGGGCCCCGTAAGGCCTCTGAAAACACCCTTATCGCGTGCCCCGTGCATGTGTAAGCATCTGTTCCAGAGCTTTGGACATCAGAGTTGCTGAGGGGATGGCACGGTCTCGGGAGCAATCAGGCCTAGGAATAACGCAGGGCTGTTCAGAAGCTCTCTCGGTTAATAAGCAAATGTTTGTGTCGCGGGTCTGAAGGTGCGTTCGGGGAAGCCAAAGCCGCCTTCTTTTGGCCCACCTCCATGTCCAACGGGAACGTTTTTCTCGAGTACTGCGCTTGCTTTATGAAAGGAGAGGCGGGGAAAGAAAGGATCTGATATGATTTGGAAGTAATAAGGTGGACTTTGCAGCAGCCCTGCCCTTAATGACTTTCATTCTCACAGACCTGGTTTCCACATATTTATAGTCTTTTTCTTGAAATATCAAAATATTTGTAGCTTTTTCTTTCTTTTATTTTATTTTTTCCTTTTGAATGGGAATAAATTACGTGGTGTCATTTGACACCGGTGGACGTGTTTCTTTGTTCGACAAAGAGCAAATTTCCTTCAGATTTAGTTCCCTGGACTCATAGGAAAATTGTATGGCATTGAAATGCTAGGAATTAATCTGAATAGCCAGTGTGAGGTGGAAATGCTCCCTCTGCTTTAATTGGCATGGGCTGGTGAAAGGCAGCCCTGTGGCTGCCTCCCTCGCTAACTGCCCAGCCTTGTGGCAGATTGACATAATTCCTCAGTCTCTGGGGAACCGTAATGGAGTGCTCCCTGAAGTGCTCAAAATCCTGAAGGAAATTAGAATCTTTTTTTTTTTTTTTTTTTTTTTTTTCTTTCTTTTATAGGGTTTTCTGGAGTACTTATGTTCATCCAAAGGACCGTGGGCTATTAAATGGAGGTGGGTTTTTTTTAAAGGTTTTTCTAATTGCCACGCTTCCTCCCTCTTCCCCTCTTTAAGTGGCTTTGGACAGTTGCAGAACTTTGATTTTAAATTTGTCTGATCTCTCAAGATATCTAGGTAGGGAAAACTATTGTAACTGAAAATGTGTTTTTTTTATGTGTTTTTTTTTTTTTTTTTCTTTTTCTTCCATTTTAATAGATATGTTTAGTCTACTTTAAAAGCTTTCTGGAGAATCTTTTACATATGGCTAATTTAAGCTTGTCAAGTTTTAATTATAATCTCTCTATACACAAGTTAAGATGCTTAATTCTAGTGAAAAGTTCTGAATACAAAGCAAACCTGTGTCAAGCTGCAGAGCACTCTTACCCGTCTTAATTGCTTTTGGTCTGAACTTTAACCTTAACTCTCCCATCTGTCTTACACATTCCCTTCTCTCATCACAACAACTTTCTTTCTGCAGAGTGCTGAGGATCTGCCTTAATTCTGCAGGATTTCTGGCGTGGCAAAATCCTGCTATCGGTGCACAGGCGTTCAGCTTGCTCTTGTTTCCCCTGGACAGCCCAGAGCCTGCCCTCGCCCCTGGCAGGACAGCAGTTCTGGAGGAAGATTGGGTACCTCAGCTACTAGAAAATTGCCCTGGATCCCAAATGCTGTGACAGCTTCTGGTTTCAGATAAAAATCTGTACGCTAGAGCATCTGTAGTTGTTTGTGTCTGCAGTTTTATGGATGTTTTCTGAAGTAGTTCGTTCCTTCCCAGGACTGTTGCCTCCCTCATTTTCTGGCTCTGACCAAGCCTTTGCAGCAAGGGTTAGTTGTGTCTTTTCCTTCGATAACAACGAGATTCATTCAAGCTTAGAAAATTACCCTTGAAAATACTTACTCTGTGCAGATTCCTTCTGGAGAGTGCATTTAAAAGTTTGAATCCAAAATTGATTTGGAAGTACTCTAATCTAAAATAACCCTGATGCTTGCATTGTTGTCTGCAGCTCCTGCTAGCCCCCGGTGTTCCGGTACGGCGCGTTGGCACGCAGTTCCCTGATGCTGTGAAATTCAGGCTCATCTGTGGATACGGACCTCTCTAAAAAGGACCGCGAGGCACTTAAGACTCCTTATTTCATTAGTTCAGTGAAGGAGTTCATTTCAGCAGTCAGGGATCTTATGATGAGGTGGAGGAAAACCAAGCAAATCCAGCAGTAGAGACTCCCGTCAAAGCGGAGTGCAAGAAAGGCTGCTCAGTAAGGGATTTTTTGGCCTGAAGGTGCAGCATTTTGGAGCTGAAGGTTAGTGGTTTAGGATTTCTTTTTGGTCTGAGGTTTGAGGCAGATCATAAGGAGATGCATAGCTGGTCCAGACTTCAAGAGGTACATTTCAGGAAGCTTTTAGTTCTGCACGCTGGGCTAGGTCATATGATCTTTTTCATTGTTTTTAACCAAGTGTAACCATCAGCATCCTCATGTATGTTGGTGAGAATTAAATGGAGCATAAATAACTGAATTGAAGAGCAGACTTCCACTTTAAGAGAATCGGTGGCTGCACAAAGCAGTGGTAATGATCCAGAGGAGCAGGCCGCATCAAGGAATAGAGTAAAGTGTGAGTACCATCCAAAGTGCAGGCAGCAGGTCATAAATTCTTGTAGTGGTGGTGGTCTGAAATTCAAGGAACAGGATTAGAGAGCTACTGTAGGTTAATGAAAATGACTCCCTTAGGATCAGCTTGAATTCAACTCAGTGGTCAGCCATAAGAGGAGGAATGTCTTATGCAATTCCAACTTCTCATCCATATTCTGAATACCGTGATGCAAGGCTCCTGAATGCTTAATAGAGTAGAATATGCTCTGTTACGCTATATTTCATGTGGCTTCCAAGATGCTTTAGTGCAAACTAAATGTCATGCTAACTTGCCCCAAACCCTTAGTGCTCACTTTACTCTGGAATATATGGTGAATTGCAGCAGTGTTTTCAAAGCCTTCCTGGGGCATTTCACACAAAAAAAAGGGGGGGGGGTGGATGTGGATTATTTCCCACTTACTTAGGTCTTTTCTGTTGTCCTAATCGGTTGTAAACTCTTTTTTCTGTCTTCTCTGTCTTCATGACATTAGGAAAAAGTAAATTTCGCTGCTATTTGCAAGACAGAGCAAGTTCTTTCTGATAAACCTCACCCTGCCCTTTTTCTCTTTTGACTTAGCGTTTCAAGACCAGAAGGGTGCTGGGCTCTCTGGGGTCAGTGGTGGGATGGGAAGGATCGTTCCAATTTGGTGGGGGACTGTACTTCGTGTAAACATCTGTGTTAAATGGCATGCAAGGTGAGGATATCCAGGGTCCTCCTGTACCCTGAGCATCTGATTTGAAGAAGCTGTGAGCTTTTGTCTGGTCTTCCTGAGATAGGAGCTGCAGCTGAACAACATGCGGTCTTGTTCTCTTTAGGGTCTGGTATTTGAGTTTTCAAGGCAATTTTATACCCCTGAAATTTGGCTAGACATTGCTGCGTTGACTGCAGGTGTACTCCAGATAAATACAGTGCAGTCGTGTAGATCTGAACCATTTTTGGCATCCCTTCTGGACTTGTCAGTGTCTAGCTGGAGTTTACCAAAGCAACTCTGCAAATTCCATGCTGTATTTTAACATAACATCTTTCCTGCGTTGCCAGCGTTTCAGGAGGTAGTATAGCATCATTCAGAATTTCAGGGTTTGCAGAAGGTTAGAATATCATTAATACCCGAGATGATACCAGTTCTGCTTCCTAGATCAGTAACCACGTATTGGTCGTGTGCGCGGTGACCGCCGGTGCCAAGCAGAGACGGCGAGTCCCCAGCCTGCCCTTGCCCGGAGCCTGGTCCCTCTCTTATACAACAGGAAAAACGTACTGCTTTGCAATGATGGGGGGAGGAAGGATGTTCTCTTAACCTTGGTTTTTCTCCGCTACTTTCACGAGACAAAATTCCAGGCTGCTTCATTTTTTAAGTCGGCAAACTGATTATATGTTGTAAAAGATCAGTGTTTTCATGGGTGAGTAGTAATTACTGAGTAATGGCTTAAAACATTTCCTGAAGGAACATAAAGCTGTTTTTAAAAGTCAAGAGTACATTAAAAGGATTACCATGTAGATTTGATTTTTAGATAACACTAAAATGGATCCCAAATGGACTTATGAAAAGGGATGCTATCTCTTTAATGGAAAGTGCATGGTCTGACAGCTCAGCATGCAAATGGTCCTGCAAAGGACTGTGTGTTGTGTTTTTTCCTTTCAACAAGAAGAGAAGGAAATAGCTTTCCTTCCTGCCCTGCTCCTTTCAACTTTTAATAGCAGACGGGTTGGTCTGCTGTCGCTAGGAAAGGGAGAAGAGCCTGGGTTTTTCGGGATAACTGCATCTTTCTGATTCATTAGGGAGGTGTATTTCATGACTTCTAGAAGGTCGGCAGCAATTGTCTCCTTTACAAGGATTGCATTAAGTAGAGGGACTCTCTCTGCGCTCTTCATAGGTGAATCTTTACTTCTCTGCAAAAAAATGAAGAAAATATGCAAATGAACGTTTAGTGCCTCCGTATTCATAGAGGTAAAGGTGCAGCTGTACTAATCTTGTGCAGGGCATATAAGCATCAATGGTTGGCTTTGCAGGCTGGTACTGGAGGCTGATACTTTCGTACTAGAATAACTTGCAATCACTATAGCATTGGCTATTTCAGAGGTGCCAGCACAGCTTTCTGGTGCTTGATGGTGTAAAATATGCTTTTGGCCTGAGCAGGGTTTCTTCTAGAAACATTTAAGAGTATATTCATATTTCATTAAACACAGAGTAGCAGGATTCCAAATTCTTTTGTGGTATTGCACAAGTTATTATAGGCTCCAAAAGTCTTGAGAAATTTCTCTCAGCCTGTGAAAGCTTTAGATTGGGTAGTCATCATTGCCTGCATTAAGGGCCGTGACAGATTGCTTCATCAGTGTACACAGAGCAGAACATCAAATGGCCATTTGGCAGTGGGCACTGAAATTCTATTAAGGTTGCCGAAAGCTTGGGTTGACATTGTATGCGTCTGCAAAGAGGCAGAAGAAGAGATGATGATGATCATGCAGTGATATAGCTCTATTCTCCTTAAAATATTCACAGACATAGTGTACCAAATCTGTCAGAGTGATGTTAATGTTTCGCTGCTAAACCTGAGCTCTGCTACATCACACATCTTTGCATATCTATTGAAACCTCAGTAGCAGTATGTTAAACAATGCCTTTTTCCCAGAAGGTCAGGATTGTGGAGTATTACATGTGTGCAAGGAAATAATTGAGTTGAGTTTTTACTTCTCAGACACTCATTGCGATTTTAATTTGATATAAGGTTTTTCTCCCCGGTTTTCTGTCCTTTTTTTTGGAAAAGGGCAAGGAAGGGGACACAAAACTCTACCTAAGTGAGCTGAAAAGAGCAGAATGAGTTCTTATCTTTGCGATCATTTGACTTGGAAACTCTTCTATTGGTTTTCTTTGACACCCAAATCCCTTGACGAGAAAACTTGGGATCTTGGTGTATTTTCAGCACTCACCTGCAAACCAGTGGAGTAGTGAGGAATATGGGAAGAATTCCAGGCTGATCATCCCAAATAATCATGTTCTCTCATCTCTGATGTTACCTTTCTGCTGGAAAGGTGGTTTGGGGGTATTGTCTCCATTGCCAGAGTTTTTTCTACTACAGAAACTGAATGAGGGAAATAGTCACCTAAAATCAGGAACTTTGCTAGATTGCAGGACACCAAATTGTGACAAACCAGGAAAGCTTGATCCGAATGTTCTCAGATTAGATTGAAGGTACAAGAAATCTGTATGTTTTCTTTTTATTTATTTATTTCTTTATTTACTGTTCCCGGGGCTTCAAATAGTAAAAATGGATTTTACTGAAACATTGCATGTGCTAAGAATAAGCTTTGGGCAAGTGCCAATTATGAAAAATTAAAGCTCAAACAAGCATATTTTATGAGCACAGGGAAAATGTTGCTTATGAAAATGATTTATGGAAAGTGTTTTGCAGCAGCAATTATTACGGTTTGCATTCGGTCCTGCTGCCATGTGTTCCTTTATAGCAACAGGTCGTCCTCCGGTAAGACCAGCTATGCAACAGTCTTAAACCAGGTACTGGAAGCCTCAAAACTTTGGAGGAAAATGAAAATTAGATTCTAATGATGAGAATGGTTGTTTGGGGTATCACTGTCTATATGAGTAAGTGGCTCGGAAGTAGAGTCTCTGTACATGTGGGACTGGAGGGGGGGTAAGCCATTCATGAAACCTTGGATCGCTTTTAGGCAGCTGAAACTGCTATGGGAAGCTAGACCCTACAGTACACATCACTAAAGCTTATTCTAAACTGAAGGGCCAAAAAATTGCTGTTTTACTGGAACAAGGAATATAGCATGGTTAAAACAGAAGTACTGATAAAAACGTTGTTTCTCTTATTAAGCGCCCACTCCAACTACTTTTTTGCCATGCTTGAGGAATTCATTCCGTAATGATACAGAAGAAAGAATACCACAAATGAATTGCTAAAGCCACTGTAAAAATTCCCTACTGTATATTGCAGCCTGAAACTGGAAATGAAAAAAAGATTGTGGTTATTAATTGAATAATTCTGATGAATGGTCTAGGGCTTGTTCATAAGCACTTCGTTGCAAGTCCTTGGTGTTCCGAAGGTAATGTTTTAATTGGATATACAGATGACACGATGAGTTTCACGGTTCTGGCCATAGTTCTTCAGATGAAATGCTTGGTGAAGATGCCCAAGATGATGTACTCTGAGTTCAGTGGAAGTGCATGGTTTACCTTGTTTCGCGGAGTGTAACATTCATAGAAGGTGAGTAACACAATACTGGGAACACAAAGTGAGCTTCTTTTTAAGGAAATGAAAATTCACTGCATCTTTTTGGCAGTGACCGTCTGCATTTACTTAAATGGGTGATGCAGGGCTCTAATGCTTTTAAATGATATAAGATCCTCCGATAAAAGACACAAGAGTGCAGCTTATTTATTGTGATGAGACAGGAGTTAATAAGATTACTTCTGCTCTTCAGTTACTTTTTTCATCTTTTGCAGCCAAATGCTGTTTTTTTGTTAGTAGGCAAAAGGAGGACAGGTCATTTAAAGAGTGTTATGCTAGAAATAAATATTTGTCCCTCAAGTGGAACTCTGAAACCTAGGCTTGATTGCCCAGCTGCTGAAACTCCGGTCCTTAAACCAGGATTGCTTTTAGCAGTGGAATGCTGCCTCCCTATAATAATCGCTTTTGTAAAGTTCAATAAAACTTTAAATAAATAATAATAAAACGTAAACCTGTAATAACAGTGGTGTTTGGCAGAGGGGTTCTTCAGAAATGTGGTAAGTGTGTCTGAAAGGCACTGCTTGTGCGGGAAGTTGTGGTGGAGAACACAAACGTAATGCCAGCACCGTGCTGTGCAAGGTGCTGCATGGATGTATAAGAAGCCCTGTTCTCGAGTGGTTGTCAAAAACCTTCCTGGGAGTGGATTTTTTATTTTTTTTTTTATTTTTTTTAGTTACCTGTTTTGTTTTTGAGCGAGCTCTTACGGTAGAAGTAGCTAACATGAGGAAAACTTTAAAGAATAAATAAATAAATAACAACAAACTTGCAGAGGGAAAGAGTTAAAGCCATCTGCCCGAAAGCATTGTGTAAAACATACACACAATGTTGGGGAAATAAGCCAATTATGTGTGCTTCACAGGAGGTGGGGGACTGACCTTTGTGTATAATTAGTTCTTTTATTTAAAGCAAAGATTTTGAATAGAATAACTAATTAGCTGTCATAAATGGCAAATTGAAGATTTTGGCCCGATTCCTTGGGGAACGTGGGAGGACGTCCCTCCTCCCAGCCCGTACTGTACGCCTGCTCTCCTCATTAGGGCTGTTTTCAGCTTCCTGCAGCAGTAATGAGGAGCGCAGCGGCGGCGCTTCCCGGAGCCCCCTGACAAGGCACGCCGCACAGCGCAGGGGGAGCGGGGCCGCCCTCAGCTCCTGGGCTCGCATGGGCACGGCGGGGGCCCGCGTGGCAGGGGGGCTGCGGGAGGCTGCAGGGGCGCTGCCAAGTCCCGGTGGCATCACCTGTGCTGTGCGCTCTGGGCCTCGCCGCAGAAAACACGGGAGAGCTGCAAAGCCTCGAGGCATATATCATTAGCCAGCAGTCCCACATTACTCTTTCAGACCAATTAACCTTTAGAGCCGCATTAAAGAAATTAGGTGGTGAACTTCCATGCTTTCAGAAGGGACCAGTAGCTCTCTTGCAGACCAGAGCGCTGCGGAGACGTACGCCGTAGGACCATTGCAGATAACTGTTATTTAAAAGGTCTACCATTTATAAAAAGTTTCAGGGCTGTCTTAGAAACGAGGCTTTATGAGCGGTGCCCTCAGAGGAACTGCAGCTGATTGCCATGTTGAATAGAAATATCAATAAAATGGGCTAGAAAAATTCAGAGATCTACTTAGTGGACACTTGTGTTACAAAGCCAGCGGAATAATTTTACAGAAGGACCCCGACTGAGAAGATACGGGCTGATTAAAGCTGGTTTGCCCGGCTGTGAATAGAGGTAAAGTTTAGATTACTCACTACAAGAACAGCCTCTTTAGACACAGCCATAAATTTCAGTGTGTCCAGAGGTGGTGTCTATAATTTTTTAATGCGCATTGGAGCTCCGAGCACTCAGAACAGGTTTTGTTTTGTATTTACCAGCAGCAAGTCTATTAAGTTGTAAAGGGCAAAGAAGGGAGCGTAGGTAGCCAAAAATAGAAAGGCTTCATCTGCCGCCGCTAAGAAAAGATAGCGGTGGATGGCTAGCAACGGGAGAGGGGAGAGAAGGGGATGGTACCTTCAGAATTTCGTGGTCAATCTGCGTTCCCTTTGTGATCGTGTATTTAAACAGGTGAGTGGCCAGCTGTTGATTTGCCTAGCTCTGCACTGCCACTTTTCCCAGCCTTGTCCTCGCTCATAGGGTGCGCGTGGGAGTTGTCTGCAGTGAGCCCTTTCCTTCTTGACGCATAGACGCCATGCCCCTGATCAAAACGAACTAGGCGCCCTGGCATTTTTTGGCCAAATGTTGGGGAAAAAAATCTGCATGGGGAAACGAGGCAGCACTGTAGTTTCACAGCGGGGAAATTTCCAAAAAGGAAGAGCAGCTCTGCAGGCAGCTGCTGCCTGCAAAGCCTGGCTTCTTTGGGGATTGCTGGAAGGGAGGCAGGAGGAGGAAACTGGGGTTTGGTACTGGCTGCGTCCGCTCCGTGCAAGCCCCCGACTGCGAAAGGGGTTAGGCTTTTGAGATGCTGCTCTCTTGTTGCTTGCAAATGACATGGCAAGCCTGCGAGGAACCCTTGCTGATCAAGTTTGGCAGTTTTTGAAATTTTGTTTCACGCCTTGCCTGCTGTGTCAACTCACCAGCTAATTGCAGCCGCAACTTTCCGTGGCGGTGTGTGCGCTCCGTGCAGACCGGCTGGCTGGGTGTCGGAGGGAAGCCTCGCAGACCAAAATGTAATTTCAAAACACTGAACCTGACCAGCAGAGGCTGACCTTGCTCGTTATTATCTGAGTGGGAATAGCAGCTTTGAACATCATATGATCTCTGAAATGGTACCTTTTTTCATTAGAAAGCCCCCTGCTGAACACTGACCAAATATATAGCTTTTTTCCTTGCTTAAGGTACTGTTTAAAAATATATATATATATGTTCCTTTGCTAGTTATTAGAAGAAAATCAAAGTGTTACATTCCCCTTACTCGCAAGAGCCTGTCCTAAGACAATGGCGTGCTTGCAGTAGCAGGGAGCCGAGGCGGCAGCGGGGAGGGAGGGCTGCCAGGGCCGCTGAGGGAAGAAGCGCCGCCACGCAGCCAGGCCACGGCCGTGCTGCTGTCCCCGGGCCTGCTTACCACTTGGGAAACCTGCCTGTGCTGAGCAAACCACGCTCTGCTGATGGTCTGGGCAGGGTTTCAGCCCCACACGGTCCCAAGGGACCCCTCGCTCCGGGTGGGGGCAGCTGGAGCTCCAGGGGACACGGCACGCCGGTTCTGAGGGGCCTGGGAGGTCCTGTCTGGCTGAAGACGTGTCCGGAGGCACACGGGTGGTCTCAGGCCCCGCGCAAGCAGCACTTCTCGTGTGAGGGGGTCTGAGGGTTATCCAGAACCTGCATTTTGAACCCTGCAGCATCTCCAGGTGCAGGAACCACCAGTTGACCCTGCAAGCAGAACTGCATGAAGACACCACTTCTACCAAGTCCTCTGCAGCTCGTATTTAGAGAGCCAGTTTTTGGGGGGTGGGTAATGACTCACTGGTGTCCATCTAAAAATACAGTTCTCATCTCTAGGTCTTAGTTTTCCTAAGTGCTAACTATTTTCATTCGTCACTGGTGCTAATCTTACACGGGTCTCAAATGCAAATCCGTGTTTGCGCCATTCCGCAGCTCAGAATAAGGCAGCCTTTCCTCATGGTGTGCCGTGTATCGCATTTCTCAGGCTTCCCCGTCTTTCCCCCTGTCCCAAAACTGTGAGTATTTCTCCGGGGCTGCATGTGTGGAGTTTCTCACGGGACCCCTGGCGGAACCAGCGTGCGCGGCCATTCTGGGCTCTGCACGTGCGGGAGTCAAAACCAGGTTTAAGTTTTCACGTCGTTGCTGCATATTTGCCACTGGCATCGAAAGAAAAGTTTGCGAGTATTGACTTTGCAGGTGTTGCAGAGCGTGCTGCAGCAAAGCGGGAGGGCTCTTTACGTCTTAAGAGTTTTTGAATGTTACTTGACCTGTCTCCGCGCTGCTGAGACCACTTTGATAGCAGGTGGATCAATACCTCGCTGTTTGTGTAGAGGTGTCTTAAGTGCTATTGTCATCTGCTTGCAGCTCTGACAAAGCAATTATTACTGTATGAGTGGTAGGTTTTACATGTGCTGAGCATTAGCCACCACTGGGTCACCCTGGTTCCTAAGGAAAGCAGCAAATGTCACTTAATGCAGTGGCACCGGCTTGTTCCGCTCAGGGTGAGGGACTGTTAACAATTCCATTACAAAGCTGCTGCTTTCCGGGACGTCCAACTTGCTACAGAAATGGTGGCTTAACTTTGGGTCAGAGTATACAGCCAGTGACACCTGCTGCTCTCGCCAGCATCCCCTCTCATCTCCTTGGTGCTGGTTAAGCCCGTGGCACGCTTATTACGGGCCCATCGTTGTCATTTGCAGTAGCTGACCCTAGTAAAAATAACAGTAAGAGCGGGAGGCGCTGCTTTGCTGCCTCCAAAGCAGGGTGGCTTCGCTGCTGGAGCCTCTGGCCGGGGTACTCAGCAGTCCCCAAGGGCTTTTGAGTAGCATTGGTTTTAGAGCAGCCCAGAGATGGCTCTAGCCTTCAGCCTCTGTGGCCAGCGGGGTTTACAAAGGAGGGAAGCCAGTGGCATACCCCATCTTGTACACCCACACCCCCCTTCCTCCCCCCCGTCCCCAGCTTGATCTGGACAAGCTGTTGGACCGGGGTGCACACACCGCTGTCCCTTCTGATCTTTGTAATTGCCTCTGGCTGGTAATTAACAGCGCAAAGGTACTACTAATGAGGGGAAAAAAAACGTTGGAACTGCTGCCAGTTTATTCTGCTGCAAAATGTTAATTAAAAAAAAAAAAAAAAAAAAAGAGTCTGGTGCTTGGTGTCAGCCCTGCCCTTAGGAAAGGAGTGTCGTGCTCCTGCCAGCCCCGTGACAGCCAAGGAAGCGTACGTTCCTCTGGCCTTCAGCTTCCCGCGGTGGGAGCTCCGCGTAACGAAGGCCGCGGCGGCGTCTGCTCACGGGTCTGCCTCCGGCTCACGGCGCTGCCCCGAATGCAGGCAAAGACCTCCTTGAGCTGCTTGGGTATTGTCTAACATCCCTGCTGTGTTCGTGTTGCAGGTGTGCCGATGCTATCTGTGCAACCCAAAGGGAAGCAGAAGGGCTGTGCTGGCTGCAACCGTAAGATCAAGGACCGGTACCTGCTGAAGGCCCTGGATAAGTACTGGCACGAAGACTGCCTAAAGTGTGCCTGCTGCGACTGCCGTCTTGGAGAGGTTGGATCCACTCTTTACACAAAAGCGAATCTCATTCTTTGCCGCAGAGATTACCTGAGGTAAATAGAGGAAGGTACCGTGGGCTCTTCCCGAAGCCTCTCGGTTTGCTGCCAGCTGCTCGTCTTTCTGGCCCCCTGCTGTGAAAATGTGTACTTGTGCATGGTCAGCCCTGCCCAGGGGAGGCTGGAGTTCTGTCCCTGCCTGAGCGTGGCTTTTGGTTTGCACTAAACATGCTTAGTGAGGTGTCATCCTGTTTTTAGGTCAAGGCAGGAGGAGGGTGGCGTGACTTAACTCTTACTGCGCACCAGCAAAAAGCAGAAAGCGCTTGCTGAGAAAATTAAGACCATTAATTCTTCTTGCGTATCTGTGATGTTATCTATGCTGCTTTATGACATTCTGTGATTCTGTGATCTGAGCGGACCTTTAGCTTTTCCTTTTCTCTTTCGGTGCTGACTTTTACACAAGACTTTTAGCGCCTATATTCAGTAAAGTTCCTCCCATGGGGCTCTTGCCTCTTTGCTAAGTAAACAGAGCAAAACACTCCAAAATTACAGACCAACTTCAAAAAATTTTTTGTTCATGAGGTAGTCTGCAGAGACCCAACGCTAACTGTGGGTTAGAGCTACCCTGACAGTCCGTGTCTGCAATACATAACAACACGGGGGACTTTTTGCCTAGCGTGTATAGGGTTTTTGCACAAAATACTTCAGATAAGCACAAATGAATTTTAGCGAGGCAGCAGCCCTAATGCAAACATTCTTATGAGGGTCACACTTCAACACACTCCAAGCTTTATTTTATTTTTCCTTTAGAAGAATGCACTTGTTCTCCAGCTAGTGTTTGTTTTCCTTTTCTCCTAAAGCACTGACACTATTTCTTGTGCAGCCTCAACCAGCAAGCACACCTGAAGCAAAACAAAGCCCACCACACTGGGTTCAGAAAGGGAGGTACATTGCTGCTAGCCTTTTGGTGTGCAGGTGGTGGCTAGGCTAGTCCCCATGATCAGATACCTCATGAGTTTCAGTGTAAAACGTATGCCTGAAAATCTTCAGTAAAGTTTTCTAAGCAAACTTAAACAAGGAAGTTTCTCTTTCTAGAACGAGATGGAGTCAAATCGAAGAAATAATTTTCAAAACAAAACAACAACAATTTTATTCTGACCTGAAAGACAGCTTTTCAGTGTTCTTCCATGTGTTGCAGAACCCTACTAAACATTCATCAGCTGGGCGGTGATTCCCATTCACGCTTGCTTTTTTTCAGACCTACAGGTCCATTTAACGAACGCTGTATTGATTTATATTTGTTTTAGTTTCATAACAACAATAATGTGCGGCATCCAATCAGTCATGTCAGAGTACCAAAGGGGAGCAATACTGATGGTGTTAAACTTGGAAGAACTTTTTATCACGGCAGTTGTGGAGCATCTCTTTCTTTCCTTCGTTTATCTTGAGAAGACTGCTTTGAGGTGGAAAAGCTTAATCTGTGATCTTCTCCCAGGACCGGGGATGACAAGCCTTTGGGGGGCACATGAGAAGTCTGTGCTAGAGGCAGGAAAGAAGGCAGGAGGTGCAGACTCCAAGAAGCAGCCCACGTCCCAGCTTTGAGAAGACAGGGCGATTCATGATGTGAAATGTGGAAGGCAACAGTTGAGGACAGTGTTTTACCATGGCCACACAGCTTCTGTCACAGCAGCAAGTGTGTCTTTGAGGCAAACTTGTCCTGGACCTGAACGGGGTTTTGTAGGCTCCTCTGCCTCTATTTGCTGGGTTAGAATAATCCCTGACCAGCCAAGGGGGGGAGTCTGTTACAATTTGTACAGAGTGGTTAAATTGCAAAGAGAAGGTTTATGTGGTCCAGCAGAACTGAACTGGGTGTTCTCTGTGCTAAAGAAATGATAGGTATTATATTATGAGCGGAACTGGGGCTCTGCTGTCGGTACTGCAGGAGGGTACCGTGTGCTTCAGCTGGCTGCGCAGCCTCCTGCACACCTCTGGCTACTCTTAACCTCCTCAGGCGATGCGTGCAGCTGTGATGTTTTGTGTTCCTGCTAATTAAATGCAGGTTGATACTTCGGGGGTTTCTGCTGCACCCCTGGGTTCTGTCCTCCTGCTGGTAAGGCACCCTGACAGGGTCCTAGAATAAGGAGCAGTGCCATACAACCCCGTATTTTATGAAAGCATAAAGTAATTTCTTTTTATTTTTTTACTTTAAAACATCTCCTGTTGCCTTCTACGCATAGTATTTCTTTCTCTCTCACTTGTAACTATCAGTTCTATTAATAGAAGGAACTGAAGTTGCTGCCACCATCCTCTGTTCTGTCAGTTCACTCCCAGTAATTTGAATTTTTCTTCTTGTAGAATTACCCATTTCCATCATATTTAATTCCTTCCCTTTAATAGTTTCAGAGTGTCTTTCCACATCTTTTTTACCTTGCTAAACAACTCGTGGTATTTATTCTGCTCGCCAAATTTTAGGCAGAACTCGTTGCTGAAAATAAGCTTTTCTACCTCACGCCGTACTCACACCAAGAAGTGAGTGCTGTGCTTGGAGGACGGTCAAAGGAATGGTTGACCACTTCTTCTGTATGCCTTGAACGAGGCCGGTGTCAAATATTGTGCTGATGGTCAACCATCACTTGAAAAGCTAGAATTAAAAGCTAGACGGCCTTTGAGGCCGTAATTGTAAATATCTGCATCTTTCATATCAGAAGGATTCCAGGAGGAATGCAGTTGCCTAAAGTCCAGGAGGAGAGCTTTGGTGTTTGCTGGTCTCCTTACAGACCGCTGTTTCTTTCGCCTTGCCCACCAGCTGGACGAGGCGTTGGGGCAGACGTGCTCCGTCAGGCGGTGCGACGTGCTTTCCCCCGCCATGCTCGGGGTCTCCTCTGCTGCCACAGCCGGGGTTGGGCTCAGGGACAGACGTCGGGGCTTGTCACCGGCACGGGGCATGGCGCTGGGATGTGTCCCAGCCAGCTGTGGTGGTGGTGGTGGTGGTGGTGGTGCCGCCTCGGGCTGGCCGCCACGCGCAGTCATCCTCGGCGGGCAAATCTCTGAAAATCTCTCAAATGTGTTTCAGGAGCTGCTGGCAGACCACAGCCCGATCATTTGTTTCGAAAGATAAACTGTCGTCATTGCTTGTGAAGGAACATTTGTTAACCTTCACATTTCATAAAACACTTTCTTGCTCATTTTTTAATCATGAAAGATGAAATTGGATCTCGAGTTGTTATCCTTGCGGTATCACCTCAGTCTCCAGCTGTGTCAAGATGTATCTTCCGATACATTTCATCTGAGCAAATAGATTTACCGTTTGTTTCATAATCACAGCTCCGGCGTTTCTACCTCTAATTATTTTTGATAAGCGATTGCTGTCGGAAGGCTGCTTCTGGGACGGAGCGGCTTCAGCGTGCGGCTCGGAGGGCTCCTCGCAGCCCCCGTGCAGCAGCGCCGCGGCCGCCTTCCTGCGCCTAATTAAACGCTCACCCGGCTCCGGGTCACAGGCACGGCGTGGGTGTCGCACCGGGATTTCCCGGGAGGATCCGACAACGCAACGATGTGCTGATGAAGAATGTCATTTTTCCTTTTTGCTCGGCATGGTGCCCTCACGTGAGGAAAAGGAGGGTCGGGATCGCTTTGACGGGGGCAGAGCGGTTCCTCCAGCGTGTTTGCTGTGCTGGTGTCGGGAAAGTTTTTCATTGCTTACATTGATTAGGGCTTTAATTAGACTCTAAAGAAAGCTCAAAAACTGCATTCAAAAATGATGGTGAATTGGTAAGAGAGAGGATTTTCTAGGAAGTCCTGATGTTGTCCTCAGTGGATTTTGTAGAAATTCTTTTCCCCAATCGCCCGCAGGTTTTGATCAGCGTTGGGAACTCAGCACGGCTCGATGCTGCAACCCAAGCGTGGTGTCAGTGCCTGGGACAGCCCTGGGCACCCCAACATCCCCCGGCACCGGCACGCCGCGGTGCTCTTTGCATCTTGCAGGCTTTACCTCCACCTTTTCTGCACGCCACCGCGGGCATCTCTGAGGCCAGGCCAGCCACCTGTCCAGCGCTGGGGTTTCCAGTTGTTGGATACTGGGCTTTGTTCTGTTCGAATGTCCCGAGCAGGTTCATTTTGCTGGTGAATGGCTCTGGCAGCCCTCTAGACGTTCTGTTCTGTGTCTGATGCTGTCCTGTATCCTGCAAAGGTGCAGGGTGTAGTTTTGTTGTGGGTTACGAAAAGCCATTTTACACAAACACTGGCGCAGAAGGACACAGACAGATGCCCTCTTTCTGGTCTTTCCCCAAGTCGGGAATGAAAGCCCTGAACCAGCTGGGGGTTTCTAAGCACGGGCTTTCAGAAACTGAAGAAAGTACGCTGAAATGTGCAGAACTTAAGCTAACGTCGGTAATACTCTGGATGAAGCTGCAGCCCCTTGAGGCAGGGAGGAAGGAGGAAGGTATTTCGGATTTTTTCCCCCCAAGGTGCACAGCGTGCATACGTGCACTGAGCGCCTGCGCTGCCCGCTTTTCCCGGGACACGTTCGGTGCGGGAGGGGAGGCAGAAATGCAGCGTGGCCGAACAAATGGCGTCTGCTCAGAGCCTGCAAGCGCTGCTAAATCGAAGTGCCGCTCTCGCATCGCCACAGGGAGCGTCTTGCACGCTACATAGGATACCCTCGCTTCTACACTTGGTACCTGTACAAATTAAGGAAGATTAATTAGGCTCAAAATACAATGTGTCATGGCAGCGTTGCTGTGCTTTGTGATGTCAAAACACAGGTTTTTATTTCTTTTTCCTTCATAGTATCTGGTCCAGGAGCTCCTCGCAGCCTGTGCTTTTCAGGATGAACAAGCAATGTATGTTTTCTTCACTTGCTTTTTTCCTTTTATTTTTTCTCTTTTTTCCCCTCCACAACCTCCCAGTGAGGTGGAAGGCTGATGCGGAGTATTTTTCCCCGCTGTGATATGCTGACGTGCCTCTTGTGCCTTCAGCCTTGCGGTTTTCTGACTGCTTCTTTTTAAACTCTCCTAAGAGGAGGCGCTCAACAAGTGCTCAGCAGTTGCAGAGGCAGCCAGGATGGGTTTTAAGGCCAGTGGGATCAGTTGCACCACAGGAAGGCCGGGGCAGGAGAAGGAAGACCAGGACTTCGACCTGTTGAGAGCCCCAGCCCCACTGTAAATACCTCTAGAAAATATGGAGGAAGAAACGAAAGGAGTAAAAATAACTGAACACTCATATGAGTTCTTCAACCGAAAACACGTGCCCTTGAGCGACCTTGAGGTTTATGCCCAGTAATCTCAGAGCTAGTGCGGTCGCCCAGCCGGGGGGCTTTGTTTGACGTCCTCGCGTTACGCCGTCCGGGAATGACAAACCCTTGGGCACGCAAGATGGAAATTCCTTTGGACTGAACTTGAAGGCGTCATGAAAGGACAGCCTGACCAGCTTCATCAGTATCAAAATGCCTTGCCTTTCCTTCAGCTGACGTGACCTCCCACTGCAGCACTGACAGCGGCCTCCTGGAGAGGAGGGTGCACCAGCTACGACGTCTTTACCCTGCTGAAATGCCACTCGCAAGGGCTTTCTCTGAATATTACACGAATGCTGATTACAGGGAAGTTCGGAACCTCAGGTCTGAAGTCGCTTTTAAGCTTCCCCTTTTTATCCTTTCAAGTGATGCTCAGGCTTCCCTGCAATTATTGGCGTGGTCAGTACCCCGCTCAGATCAGACTTGAAGCTCAGTATATTTATAATGCCCCCAGACGGGAAAAACACGGACTGAAAGCTGGTAAAAGCTATCCTCACCGTAAGGCGACTTGGTTTGCTTCCAGTAGAACAGGGGGAAATCCTTTCATTTCGTAGCACTGAGTTCCAGGTAGGTAAAGCGAGCCTTACTCTAAGCGTGGATCTAGGAAATAAACAGCAGCAGGCAGGAAGGGAAAGGGGCATGGGAAAACCTGTTTTACCTACTAGCTGGAGAGAGGTATGAGCACGGGATCCATACCTCTTCAAAACCCTATATATCCAGAGAATTGGGTATACAAACATAGATAGAAATACGTAGTTGTGCAGGTAACTACTTGCACGTAAAAATGTAGGTACTTATTCGTAGATAAGTGTTTATTCCTTTTCCAACTCACGGTTCTTAGCTTTCACTGTTGACAAAGTGTATTGTTTCGGGGAATTACCAGCCTCAACTCGGCTGCTTAATTTTGAACTTGTGTTGTTCTGGTATTGTTTAAAAAAGAAAAAAAACAAACAAAACCCTCACAACCCATCCGTTCTGTGCCATTCATGATTTACAAGTGCCTATCCTGGTCCCTCTTTTTTTTTTTTTTTTTTCCTGTAGTGAAGGCGACAGCTCCAAAATTTCCACTCTCTGCAGAGGGAAGATTTCTTCTTCCTTGCTTGCGAGCTACAAGCTAGCCAGACACCGGGCCAGAGGGAAGGAGGAGTGGGGATTCCCTCCTTGCAGCCAGCGACTAACACGGATCGTTGTTTGTAGTGACGACAGAAATAGGTGATGGGTTTCCCAGTTTGCACGTTCTGCTCTGAGAAGGGAAAAAAACAAAAAAAAAAACCTTAAAAAAGGTGCTAAAATTAATGTCATCTTACAAGTTTCTACCCATTTTCCTACGCTACGGACCCTTTGCCATTCTCTTCTCCCCCCCGCCCCCAAACCCGCAGGGTGCTGATGACTTTAGGGACGGCTTGAATTAACACCTTGAACTAACTGCAGGTGTGTTCACAGAGCCCGTGAGGTCTGGATCATCGTGCAGCAGACTACACTTCAGTCCAGACAAGACTTGATGTAAAAAATACCCTTCAACAGTTGCACACCGCTTCCAAGAGCGCTCCCCTCTTTTCCCCATTAATTCATTTGCATTCGCTGCCGCTCCTGTATGCCAATTAGCTTTAATTTTTACTATACGCACTGACATCAATGGCCAATGAGAACGGCGCGTAGCAGGGTTTTTAGTGTGCCTATAAACTACGGAAAATTGTCCTTGGACAAACTCCTGCTTTTAGACTGGCTGACAACAATAGGCATGGTTAAGTTCAGGCTAAGAGCCATTAAACATAATTACTACCACAGGGTAAAAGTTTAATTGTGTTAAATTTTAAATCTGCATAGTCTGTGCTTATTTACAAGCTGGCTAGCTTGTCTCGTTACATAAGGGGGAATAAATCTGTACTTAAAAATTGTTGCCTTTTATCTTCAAAAGCAAGATTGAGGAAGAAAAAAAAAAGAAAATGTATTTTTAGAAGCAGCAAAAGTATCCAGACCGAACCCTTTCTGTATTTCCAGCTTCTTTTATGCCAATGGCACCAAGCTGGTAAGTAGATGCTGAGCATCTTCTGATAGATTTTCCTAATGCGCTTAAACTTTGTGTGCGTGAGTGTGTGAGAGAGTGTCGCATCTGTTACGAAGGTGTCTGGGGGACAGAATGCAGATCAGTGTGTTCGTGTGGGGTTATTTCAGATTTAACCACAGATGGGGCTTGTGGCGGAGGATTTCTTCCTCTCCCTCCTCCGGCAACGCTAAGCTCCCCACCTCAGAAAGTTTCAGCTCAAGTAGCTGCTGGGTAAGTCGGTATCAGAGGCGGCGTTGTTTTTTATTTACAGGCGAGGAAAAAAGGCACAAGTCCACGTTCATTTCGCTTTTCTTCGAGCAGATTAAAAAAAATAAAATGTTTGTTTCATGTTTGCCGAGCTACAAGTTGCAGCGTATTTTTAGAAGCACGCTGAATATACAGGGCTCTAAATCACTCTCTGGAAAGCAGATTAAAATTAGGAGGTGCTAGAATAAGTGTGAAATGTTCATCGGTTGGGAAAGGCAGGGGATGGAGGACTGTGAAACTTGACAGAAGAGAAAAAGATTAGCGCGCGGACTAGCTGGGAGCACCGTTTGTGTAGACATTAGAAGGCAACACGATTTCAGCTGGACAGAACATAAGCTTCAGATCTTATGCAAACAGTCAAAGCTGTTTAACAATTGGTTTACCCCCAGCCCCCTGAAAGGAGACAGGTGAATACGACGCCAAATACATTTTTCATGTTTCTTAAGCTAACTGTTTAAATAGTTAAGTGAACATCTGTCCAAATTTCCCCATCATTTCCATTTAGAAAAGTCTCCCATTTGAAGGCTGAAGAAAAGCGCCTGCTTAACAATGCAAATGGTGCTGTCTGGGGCCCCTTTATTTTGTTTAATCTAGATTGAGCTCCACACAACTGTGATGCTAATGAATAATGGATATTTTATACTTGCGCGCGTAGCAGTGCTGGGCACAGAGCAAATCTAGGATTAACCTCCCGGTTTCCCTGCCTAATGTATTGGGCTCTTTTTTTTTTTTTTTTTTTTAATTTTCTTTCTTTTTTTTTTTTTTTTTTTGAGTTTGCTGTGACTTGGGCACTCTAAAAACGTACGCTGGGTTTTGCGGAAAACGGCAAAACCACAGCAAAGCCGGCAGGTTTTGCTCCGCTGAAGGGAGGCACTGGTGCAAGGGAGCAGCCACGCTAGGGGCGGGAGGGAAGGAGGGACTGTGGGTGTCTGTGTTAGGGCTCGGTTTGCGAGCGGGTGCTGAATGAGGGCCCGAGCGTTTCAGGGTGCAGCCCCCAAAGGCTTTCCAGCGCCGCGTGTTGTCAGCTGGCTCTGCTGGCGGCGGGCAGCGAGGGCGGCACGCGGCTGCAGCCCTGCAGCAGCGGCGAGCACGGCCCGAGGGCCCGAGGAAGGGGCCCCAGGTTGCTTGGCCCGAGTTGGTCTGTGCGATGGGGCTGCTGGAGCCAAATGGCTGGGGCTTTCCTCTGCCTTCCAGCCCTACGGATACGCATTCCCCGTGAAAAATACGGGGGGAGCCTTTTTCTCCGCCTCAGGAGCAAGCTAACTTTGGTGGCACAGCACAGCGAGAGCGGGAGAGTTATGTGGAGGTTTCTATAACATTGCTGAGTGGTTTAGTTCACAATTACTGGCCAGTAATAATTAGTATTGATTAGCTTGGCAAATTGCAGGGTTAGAAATTGGTTATAGATTTTTCCTGATGCTCCTCGCCTTTGTGTTGTGGAATCAGCCGGAACCAGTGGCTTGAAACGAGCCCCGAGCCCAGGCCCGTCCGCGGGCAGCGACGCGTTGCTGGCGGGGAGCCGCAGCCGTGCGTCAGGAGACGCCTCCTTCCGCGGGTGCAGCTCTTGTCATCTCCGAAGCAAAGTGACTGACCGTGTGCGTTGACCACAGGTGCAGGCAGAACGTGGCTTTGTTGGTTTGCCTGGCTTTCACGTGGTGGCGGCCTGGCGCGTACACGGGCCCGCGGGGGCTTCTCGGAGAGCGGGGCCGGGGGAAGGATGCTGCCGTCTTGGTTGAGTCCCCCGGCAGGAGCTGTGACAGCAGCAGCCACCTGGGGAGACAGATAGTGAAAGGCAAGATGGAAGTGGCAAAGCTTCCAGTGCTGTGGGGCTGTCCTCGAGCACCGGGGAGCTGAAGTGGAACGGCTGAGCACGCCGGCCGGGCCTGGGCAGAAGGGCTTAGCTGGCTCCCGGGAGGGACGTGGAGGAGGGGGCACAGCTGGGGAGGGGGGCTTGCCCTCCTTGAGACGCTTTGCCAAACGCTCCGGTGCTCGTCGCCAGAGAAATTGTGCTTTTGCCTCTCAAACAGCAGGTGAGCGAGGCTCTTGGCGAGCCCCCCAGCAGCACTGCCGGCCAGGGGTGCCAAAGCCAGCCTGCGGCCGCAGCAGGGAGGAAGGGCAGCTCTGGGCACCTTCCCCCCGCCCCGGGGGGCAAAGATAGCTGTTGACTGAAATTTTGTGAGCCCCGAAATAGCGCGCCGAGTGTTTAATGCTGTTCTCCATTAGACAGCAAATTAGCCCTGGGCTTGCAAACCAAATGAAGTTTTCATCTTGACAATCAGCGCCTGCTCACCAGGCAGTTTTAGCCCAAGTTCCCGCGCACTGGTTGGTCAGCGAAATGGAGACTGCAACTTCTATTTATTGGTGCAATACAGTATTTGATACTGCTAATTACACTTAATTAGTCCTTCCACCATTTAATTAAAACGGCTTCTAATGATTGTGCTTCTTTGGCAGGCTCTTTGGTACCACCGGGAATTGCGCTGCCTGCAGTAAACTGATCCCTGCCTTTGAGATGGTGATGAGGGCCAGAGATAATGTTTACCATTTGGACTGCTTTGCCTGTCAGCTCTGCAACCAGCGGTAAGGACACAATTATTATACGCACAAACCTGAGCTAATTTATACCTCTGCCCGCAAAACAGGGACGTCTATGATCCACGCCGCCTTGCGGGGGCTCTCAGCCCACTGGCACGGCTGGGGTTGGCGCAGGAGGTGTGCCTGCGCGAGGTGTTTAAGTACCTGTGGCCTTCACCGCAAATCCCCCCGGAGCTGGGGGGAGCCGGCGGGGCGAGAGGGGCATAAAGACTGCAGAGCTGGATGCTGTTGTGTGCAGCACAGCTGCTGCTGAATAAAACCAACTGCTTCGGCGGCCTTCCAGCAGCTACCCTCTTCGCAGGACACAGAAGATGGGGAATGGATGTCCTCTGGCAAGCGGATTGATTTTATTTTGCTTCAGTAAGGTTTCCGACACCCTCAAAACTGGGGATGACCGAGAAGAAGGAGAAAGAGGAGGGACAAGCAGGAGAACAATGCTCTAGATAAGCCCTTTCCAGCACTAGGAACAAGTCCCTTTAGTTGCTGTGTAATTAACAGGGGATCTTGGTGCAATTTTAAATGGGATTTGTGTATTTCTGCTGGGTTTTACCCAGTGAAAAATGCACGACCTTTATTCTGTACCAGTCAGGCTAAAGCCTGACTTGAAAATTTACCACTTGCTTGCCATGAAACAAAAGTCCCGGCAGGACCTGCAAGGACATAGCTCTGCAGGATGCCATCCCTGGTGTGTGTGGGCATGCAAACCTCCTCCCCCATTCCCCCCGACCCAGTGGGACCACGCAAACTGGAGCCCGGTCCTTCTTCCCTGTCCATCGACGGGGTTTTTGGTCGTTGGGATCCATGGAGCTCCGTGCCGGAGCAGGGAAGAGGCGCATGAGACGAAAGGTTTGCAGCTCTGGTGGCTGTAGTCCATGGCGTTATTGAGCACGGAGGCGGTGTGTGCTCGAGGTGGAAAACTCTGCCATTAATACCGGCGGCTTCCCGGCGCGGTGGCAGCGCCGAGGCGGCACTGACATCTAGTGGCTCCTGGCCCCGGGCCGCCGCTGCTCGCCAGGAGCATCCTGACCCGCTCTGGGTTTCTTTGCTCTCAGATACACTTCTGCACTGGCCCTGGTCGCTGTTGGGCAGCTTGTGACTGCAGGCAGGGCTGGCCCGTTCCCTCCCCAGGATGCTGTTCCTTCACGCGGCTGAAATTGCTGCTTTGTGAGGTTTTTCTGCAGAGTCGGGAGCGTTACACGGTGCTGCTGAGCTTGGCCCTCGGGCTCGGGTTTCCTTCACCCGTGCAGGAGAGGGCTTAGATCCGAAAGCTACAAACAGTTATGACTGATCCTCAAGAGATTTGGGCCCGAAAGGGCAGAATGAAAGCGTTGCTGTAACAGCAACACTGCAAGCTGAAGCAGAATCGTGGGCTTAAGTAAAGCCGAGTCAGAACTGCAAAGGTGGATGCCAAAGCTAGTTTGGAATCAGTAACCCTGCCTATTTCTCCAGCTATGCAAAGATTTGATGGTGAAGACTTCTCTCCTTTAGTTCTCTTCCAGCTTGCTTACCCTTCTTTATTACCTAGGCTGCGTCTGTGTACAGAGTGTGAAATCGAGTGCAGCAAAATCTCTAATATTTATACAGAGCATGCAGCGTTTTCATTAGCTTCAAAACTGGGTTTGCAGGTGCAAAGAGGCAAAGTCTCCTTTCCTGTGAATGAGGCCCTTCTCCCAGGCTGGCGGGGTCTCTGGGTGCCCCTTGCCGTGTGTTTCAGTGCTCTCACACGGACGTACTCCAGCTCCCCAGTCCTCCAGCTCCTCTTGCTCCTCGAGACCCAAAGCAGGGTTGACAGGAGGCAGCTGGTGATGATGCTGGGCACGAGTCATTTTTGTGTTTCTCTTTCTGGAGATTTGTATTGTACTTAGGGTAACGACAAGCAGCAGAATGCGAGCTGCTGTGTTGTTAATTATAGTGAGTAAACTGCTGGTGGGGAATGCGGTTTTCTGGAGTGTGTGCACAATACAGTTTTTAGCTTAAAAGTTGTTAAAGTGGATTCATTTTCAGCTTTTTAATACAGATAAATAGACGAATTTCAGAACTACTAAAGCACGTGCCACAGTGGGAAGAAGGTAGGTCTCCAGTGAAATCATGTGAAGTGCGAACTGGTTCCCACTTCTATTTGTGCTGTCTTGGCAAATTAATCATCTTATCTGCAGCTTGTCCCCATTTCAGACATCTGGAGGAGCTCTAAAGTGACTGCTCCTGCTCTTGTAGCACAGAACATGCACTTCTATGGAGATGCTTTGCCAGTAGGTGCCTGGGTTACAAATCTAGAAAGTGTTTTAGACAAGGAGTAGGCAATGTCCCTGCCAGAGCTCTGCCTAAGAGCAAGCAGGAGTTTGAGGTCTTCTAAATCTTCTGAGGCCAGGATCATCTCCCCCGATCTTCCTTCAGCTCTCCCTGACCTCCTGGCCCTGCATGGTCATCCCCAAGGGCTCAGAGCTGCCCTCCAGCACAGGGCTACGGGCTATGGGACGCGGCGTGAGGTCGCACTGTGCTCTGGCCAGCCATCGTCCTGCCAGCATGGTGGGCAAAAACCAACGAAGGGCTTTGTGTGTTATCTTAAGAAGAAAAGATTAGCTTCTAATTCCAGAGCAAGCAGACAGGGTGAAAAAGCTATGGGCTGTCAATTTATACCTCTCAGATACTATATGTGGAACTTTTTTGACCTTAATGGTCAAATAAAATTGTTAAATATCACAAGCCTCTCTGTCAACCTCAATACAAACAGAACAATTTACATGGTATATAGAGAGCAGTGCCCTTCGCTCAATGAAGATAAAGGTTAGGAGTCCAGCTATCAGGAAATTTCTATTTGTTGTTCAGCACTGTACACAGGGGAGTGAGGAAGGACTTAATAGCCAGTCCTTGCCTGGAAATTAGTGTAAATACTGCCTCACCTGAGGGAGCTGTGAAAATATGGATAGCAGCACAAGCTTCACATAGGCTCTGCGTAAGATATCACCTGCTTGATTTCCTAAAACCTCCCACCTGCAGGGACATCCTTCTCAGCTGCTCCTGGCCTCCTCCCCCTGCCTTTGGCCCCCTACTGCCTCAGGTACCCTCTGCTCTAGCCGGTGGGTGCAGCAAAGGCACAGCGTTACCTTTGCTATTATAATGGGGTGTCTTTTGCTGGACGAGTTAAACCTCTGTTTCTTTTTCTTCTGTAATAACATCACCTGGTTCAAAACATCCTGTTCATACTGAGACCGGTTGGTTCTTTTTGTGTTCCAGATTCTGTGTGGGAGACAAATTTTTCCTGAAGAACAACATGATCTTGTGTCAGATGGACTATGAGGAAGGGCAGCTGAACGGGAGCTTCGAGTCCCAGGTTCAATAACAAACCCTGCTTCTCTGGAGCACTGTGGATGGACGCTCGGCCGCACCAGCAGCGAGGTGTCTGTCAGCTTGCCTGCAATATTTTTTTAATTCTCGGTCCAGAGAGGACTATATACATTGTAGTACTTTTCCCCCCCAACACAAAGCAGTTACAATTTTAGATGTACAGTTGTGCCTGCTTAGCTGAGCACTGCATTGCCTGTATGTTTGTGAGTTTTTGGGGTCTGGGGGAGGGCTCTGTACAGTCTGTTTTCTGTATATAAACTGGAACATTTATTTTATGAAAAATGTAATGCAATTTTATTACTGGTGTGAATTAAAAATTATGAATGTTTGCTGGTCATCTTAGCCGTGGTTTGTTCATGCAGTGGGGGGCCTTTATTTCCTGCGCTTGATGGTGAGCACGCTTCTGTAAACATGTATGCGCGTCCCTGGGACTCGTGAGAATAGCGGCAGGAGTTCGCCGGTGTGATCTGTGCGAAGAGGCCCTGCCGCAGGGTTAAACCTCGCAGCACGAGCCACGTGGAGACCCGTCTCCAAAACGCTGCTGTGCTACACGACGGGAGGGAGGGAGCCCTGAGGGGGTGGTGGTGGTGGTGGTGGGGAGCAGTCAGTGCCGCTTGTTGGAGCCCCCACAGGGAACGATCGAGGGCTGATGTAGGGCTGAGCCGCACGGACCTGGGAGGGCACCTCCAGCAGGAGGGCCCTCACGGGCCTGCTCCGGCCTCAGGCTCTCCCGGCCTACTGCAGCCAGAGGCTCCCCCACGCCTAGGCGGTCCCTAGGGATTGAGCAGAACAATGATTTCAAGGCTTGGACGTGCAGTGAGGTTTTCCTGTGGGGCACTGCTTGTCCAGGTCTGTCCAAGGGCTGATGTCGGGGCTGAACGCAGCCCGGCATGGCTGTGGCATCCCCTGCCCCGCGGCACTCCTCGCTTACTCCCTGCTGGAGGCTTTGACCTCTGGCATAACAAAAGCGGTCGGATTTGAAACATCTCCCATAGAAAAGCTCTGACCTGTGTTCCTGCTGCGATGCTTTGTGCAGTGATTTTCAAGGTTATGCAGTTCGCGTGCAGGCCCCTGGGCTGTACCGAACAAATTTCTCCGTACAGTGTCGCTTCGATGCAGTGCACCGGGAGCTGTAAAAGGTGGCTGCAATTCCATCTGTTTTGTCGTCTTGATTTTTCTTTGCGTTTTCCCCCTTCACTCAAATAAATGGACACCAACACCTTTTCGTCTGATGGGACTTGATTAGTTGTTGGTCCTGAGTCCATCTGTTCTCTGACAGGCCTGCAGTGCACCTCAGCGCTGCTCTGCCAGTTGCGTGGAAAGCTTTTATGTGTGCCTGTGTTCAAAGCTGCCAAACAGAAGCCCCAGAACCTTGGTATAATTCAAAACATCACTTGGCTCCTATAGGTACCATGAACATGGATTGAGTGCCTTTTTTCTTTGCAAGCAGACATTTTGGGCTGGGAGCCCCATAACAGCGTTATTTTGCCCCATCCACTTTTCAAAGGACCAGTGGCTTTTAAACTGCTGTCGCCTTTTTGCGTCCCTGGGGGTCGAGGTTCTTTCGGCTGTTAAGCGAGCACAGAGCTGAGCGAGCCCTCTTCGTGCAGAGGTTACCACCACGGCTGGCCACGCCGGGGCCGCGGCAGGAGCAGGCTGCCAGCCCCTCGCCACCCTGCACGCCCAATGGGTGTTTTTGGCACCAATTTAAAAACAAGAAGTCCTTTGGAGAATGGTACTTAAACCTTCCAGAATGCATTCTTTTCCTTGGCATGGGCAGTCTCCTTTCTTCAGAAGAAAGGGAGGAAGAAAGGTTAACTTTTTGGAGCTGCCTGGCCAATGCTGGCTAACGGCTCCTCGGCTGCCACATTTCCCTCACACAGCTGGAAAGAGGCACAGTGACGTTATCCCAAAGCCAGGCACCTGCTGGAGAAGGGGTTCACATAAGCAGGAAATCCCAATTTCGAGCCACTGCATGAGTGCAAATGGTGCTGGTGTGTGCGAGCAGAGCCTTGGTGCGTCTGTGAGTTCCCCAGGTGGGCCTGGGCTGGCTGGGAGGTCATCCAGCTACCCAAGGGGCTGCAAGTCTGGCTGGCATTGACACAGCAAGCACATAAGCAAAGTGAAGGCACTTTCTTTGAGACTTTTTCCTCCAAGGACATTTTTTCCCACTAAAATTTCTATTTTATTGACAGCATAGCGGCAAAGCTTAAGATCAAAGTAAGGGGATCTACAGCTTGCTGGTCAAAACTGCTCCAGGCACAGGTTTCATGGTCATAATGTTAAGGATAGATACCTTTTTTTTTTTTTTTCCTTTGCCATAAAGCAAAAACAGGAGCAGGGAGCGAAGGCATCTTCCCCCAGCCCCTCCTAGACCCCAAGTTTTGGTTAAATCCTGGGTGGGCTCACACAAAATGCAAAGCAGAAATTGTGCAGCATCTGTATCACCCTCTGCTGTGTCTGTGCTGCGGACACGGCCCACCTGCGGCAGCGTGTGCCCTTGGGAGTGTTGGAAGTACAAGTTCTTTAAAAATAAAAAATCCGAGGAGGATGATGCAATCGTGATTTTTTTATTTTTTTTTGTCTGAACACTGCAAATTTGCTTAATAGAAACAAGTGCTGGAGTGCAGACCTGCTGTTGAATAATCACTTCCACTCTAAAGAACAGAGCAGGAAAACCTTTTGATGGTGTTAGAGTCATCACTTGGCATAAATATTCATTCAAGGAATCAGAGCAGAGTAAATGGCATTTTAGACTCTAATCATTTAGTGTTAGCAGATAGCCTTTTTACTGCTAAAGATAACCACTGCTTAATCAGTTTAGTGACCACTGGCATACAGTGTGACATTAAAGCTTTTGCCTCAGTCCCCACGCTGCGGCTGCGGGTGACCCCTCTGCCCAAGTCTCTGTTACTCCATCATCGTCCCGGGTGCTGCCAAGCACGTGCAGCTGGCTTTAACTTGTGAATTATCTGCTGTTTGCCTCCTTATCTCAGATCAAAGTGGTATCTTATGTTCCTACTGCAAATGTTGGGATCTGGGATCTTTTCTCTGTCTCTTTTTCAGTTAGGCCTAATGGCTGATCACAGCAGAGTCTGATTTTAAGATTAAAACAAGCCAGTATTTAAAGGCAATCAGAAATCTCAACCCTCTTCTCTATTCATCTTTAATGCTGGTATAATTGCTGTACTGATTCTGGCTCTTCCTCCAGTCTTATTTTGTGTGTGTGTGTGTGTGCATCTGTATTTCAGAGGGATGTCATACTTCCCTGAACAGCATTAGCGTTATTGAACGCTCGGCTATCAACAACTCAGCTCCCCCGATTTCATAGCTTGCCAAACAAGTTAATCTAATATTAACAGCGGTTTGTTACCACGTTGTTAGCTTAATTTACCTCACAAGGAACACGGCATTTGCATTTCAGCCCTCTTTTACGGCCCTGCCAGCTGCGTGTCCCAACGCCAAGCAGCGCCTGCTTGGTGCCACGCTCTGCATGGCTTTGCTGCGGCAGCGCGGGCTGAGGGCTGAGGGCCACGGCCCCAGTAGCCGGAGGGACGGGGCCTGTGCCACATCAGCAGCGTTTCAAAAGCCGTTCAGTGGGTCCTGGAAATGCAGCAGTCGGCGCAGCACGAACACCAGTTGCTGCACTTCCAGTAATGTAGCTTCCCCAGTGGCCGACCCGTACAGTGAATGGCTTCAGTATGGAGAGCAGCAGACGCAGGGCCGGCAGTGGGCCTCTCTGACACCAGCAGCTTCCTCGGGCTCCCCGCAGGCACAGGGACAGCAGCAGGGTGCTGCTGCCTGCCCCCCCTTTCACCTGCCTCCCGTTTTACAGCCCTCCCGCTGTCCCCGGGGACCAGGAGGCCGGGCCCTCCTTGTGCCTCGGCCCGGTGTGATGCCCGACGGCGGGATCCTCCCCAGGGCCCCCAGCCCCTCGTGTCTGCGTGGTGTGTGGGGACGGCTGCTCGGGGCTGCTTTCTGGAAGGTCTTGGCACCCCTGCAGGAACCGCAGAAGATGGCGGTGATACTTCCTGAAAACCTCGCTGTTTAAAGATGGTGTGGCTGGGCAGCTGCCTCGTGTCTGACGTCAGCACAGGCTGTCTCCCATGGCTTTTTTCACCCCATAAAATGTTTTTCTGTGTACTTTCCGGGAGTGTCTATCCCCGGCCTTTGTCAGCGTTATAGTTATTAGGGTGTGAATGGGAAAAAGCTCAGAAACGGGCTTCCACCCTCCCAGGCCAGCCTGTGGGGCTGCCCCCACCGATGGATCGATGCCCCAGTGATGCTGAGTGCTCAGGTCCTCGCGAGTTCCTGTCAGTGCCGAAATTTAACTGAAGGCAAAAGCCATGGCGGGATGCTTCTGCTTGTCCTGTGGTTTTTCTGGAAAGAGCACACCTTTGCCATAACTTCCTTCTTCTCACCCTTATTTCTTAACATTGTTTTGTCCTACGGGGGGGAAGGTCTCACAGGAGCGCAGATGGGCACACCAAGGGCCAGGACACAGCATCCTTCAAAGCAGGGCCCTAGAGGAGGCTCTGGAGAACCCCAGCCTTTTCCCAGAAGAAATGCCAAAATGCCCGCTGGGCTGCAGCGGCTCCAGCTGGCCCGCGGGCTGCTGCGTAACCTCACCCCACCGGGGAGCAGCCGCCTCATAAATAATTCCTTGGTGTAATGGCTGTGTTGTAAAACATGAATATGTAGTGCGCGCCTAATACTTGTTTATTCATACTTAAATGTCAGCTGGTGAAAACATATTTAGAAGCTGTCGTTCCCCGCGACAAGCAAGCTGCCGGAGGAGACGGGCAGCAGCGACAGCTCCGGGAAGGGGACCCGGTGCCACGGAGGCCCCGGCTGGCACGGTGGGACCACGGCCCTGGGATGGGGCCGCAGCCACGCCGAGCACGGACGAGGGAGCCCACGTGGGCTCTGGCTCACCAGCACTTGGGAAGGGGCAAAAGTAAGATAAAAGGAGAGAGGGAATGAGAAATGAATTAGTGGGAAAGTGAAGCAATGCAAAGTTATGAAGGACAATAATCCATTTTTTTTTTTTTTTTTTTTTTTTTTTTTTTTTTCTGTCAATACACACGCAGAGGCAAAAATTGGAAGCTTTTGAGGAAAAGAAATGCGTCTGAACTTCTGAGTAAATGAGGAAGTATTGAAAAGCCCTGTATTTCTGAGCTCCTCTGAGGTAACTTCTGTGCTCCGAGAGAATATTTCAGAAGACATTTTATTCTTTAGAAGATGCCAAAAATGCAAGACTTGGCACTTTAACAAAACAGAAAAAGGAAAACACATAATCTTCTTAACTAGTAAGTCTTTGAGCCCAGGATCACATTGTTGCCATATAATAAAAAGGAATGTTATGCAGTAATTTGGGCAGTTAAGGATTCTGTGCATACTCAAAATCATGACATTTCAAGGACAATAAAGTTGGCTGGCTCTTGGCCATTGGCCATATGAAGAGAAAACACAAAACTGGATTGTCAGCTGGTTATTCATACCGCATTACAAAACAAGCCTCCCAACAGGCAAACACTCTTTATTGCTTGTGTTTTTGCTCCAGAAATATATTTTTTAATTAAAAAAAAAAAAAAAAAAAAGAGGAAAAGTTCTTACAGCATTCATCTTACAAATGTTAACCCCTTAACAGACAATTCCGACATACTTTGCCGCTGGCTTCTTGACTTTATAAATGTTCGACAGAGTATAAGAAAAAATCAGAAGGAAAAAAATATATATATTTCTCACATGGCACAAGCTGGCTGTTTCTTTGTGAGGAAAAAAAAAAAGTCAAGGCATGCAAGGCAACTTTTACACGATTAATCTTGGAGGACGCTTTGCTTGTGGGGGTGTCTGACTTGAAATAACCTCTTGGGAGGTGTTTCCCAGGAACATCGCTCCCCACAGCCCCTCTGGGACCACCCCAGTCCTGCAGGGGATGTGGGTTTTGTCTTGCAGTGTGGATGTGGGTTTTGTCTTGCAGGAGGGGCTGGCAGGGATCAGGTATGGGGGCCACGGGGCATCTTCCCTGCCTTCCCTGCCCCTTCCTCCTCACCTCCCAAACACCTGACCATCTTTATCCAGTGCGATTTGCTCAACCACTGCTCTGGTTTGTGACTCTAACCCCTACTGGTCTCCCCTCTGCGTCTGCCTCTACTTGTTCCCCATATTTACCCTGTCCCGACTGCCAGCTCTCCCAGGCGATGCATAATTGCCCCCTTCTGCGGTAATTAAACCAGCTGAGCTGCGTGCCAGCCAGCGGGACGACCCTCGCTGCCGTAAACTTGCTGGGTATGAACTGCTTGGATTTGCATGCGGAGGCTGTAATTTGTTGTGAATCACTTCGCCATGCTTTTGCCTGGGAGAAGCTGTTTAAAAATAAATTGTATTGTATTAGAGTAATGGGGGAACGATAAATTTTGTTGGCCTTTTAGCTTAAAATTCATCACTGTCGGGGCTGGGGGGGGGGAGCCAGAGGACATCAAGCCCCTGGCAGCGAGTGGCCGGGAACTCAGCGCTCACGGGGCAGCTCGAGCAGCCAGCCCTTTCTAAGAACATAAAATAAACAAATCAGGTCACCAAACACCCCTTCCCCAAAACCTGCTCTACTTTGCTCTGCGCAAAGGGGTTATTGCCAGATCAAAAGCCTTTGAGCTATCGAAGCCTCTCAGCCTGGATGGTGTTTCCTGTTCCCTGCACTACGGCAACAAGAGACCCTATTTTTGGCTGAAATTCCCCCAAGGCTGGGACATGGTGGCTCTGCTCTGGCTTTGGCGAGCAGTGTGGGACAGGGGGTCCCAGGATCGAGACCGAAGCTTCAGCAGGTTTGTGTTTACATGGGTTTGGGGAGGCACCATGCAGGGTGTGAACCACCTCTGCATGGCTTGCCACGTCCTGGCAGTGCTCCTGGGCAGGTGCCCCCCAAGCGTGTGTGTGTGTGTGTGTGTAGGGCTATGACAGGCAAGCGACATCCACCTGCAGAGATGGTGATGTCCCCGCCACAGCTGCAGAGCGTTTGGGAGCAGGGGGCTTGTTCCCTCCGCCCTGCTCTGCAGCCACCCTTCCCATCACCTCGTCTCTCCTTGGATTCTGCAGGGCTTTCTGGCTGCTGCCATCCAGCTCCCGTAAGCAGCGCCTCTGCATCTAGATGTGGGTGTGCGGGGAAAGAAATTGCTCGAGTTTCGTTCAGCACCGTGCGGCGGATAAATCTGTGCCCTTGGCAGCGGGGACAGACACAGGTATCGCTGCCGCGGTAAATCACGCTGCTCAGCAGTCCCGCAGATTAACTTTTAGTCATCCCAGGTCTTTTGAAGGGCCCTTCTTTACCTAATTAACTATACATGTTAATAAGGAATTTTCTTACAAAACCGAGGAAATTTCCCCCTGTGCCTCCGGTGACATAAATAGCCCTTTTCATGTATAGCTTCAGTGTCCTGGGACTGACTCGTGGATATATACTGCTGCTTAGAAAGATTATAATTTACAGGTGATTGTTTGGAGGGCTTCAAATTACCACCACTCATATATATGGATATATAAATAAAAAATGAAGCTTCTCAGGAGATTCTGCATAAACAATTTTCTTGGGAAGAAAAAGGATTCTCAATAAAATAAAATAATAATAAAAAAAAAGTATTTCTTATATCTATGCCACTGCATAAAGTATGGGTAGATTATTTCAGCCCTTCATTTCTATTTCAGCATTTCTGGGCCATTTCCTCTAACATTTTATCTTTTTTCTTCCATCGTATAAATCCTCATATATTCCACTCCCGGAGGAGGCGAGCGCCTTTGCAGTCTCCAGGCAGAGGGAGTCCTGGCGCCCGAGCCCTGCCTCGTGCGGCCGCTGCCTGAGCACCGGAGAAATGGGAGAGGACAGGACGGGCACCAGCGGCCCGGAGGAAACATCACCTCATCCCCCAAGTCTCTCCCCGCCGCACACGCAGGAGCCCTTGTGGGAGCCGCCTGTGTTTGCCTCGCTGCTGGGGAAGCCCGGCTGGCAGCTTTTTTACCTACTGAAACCTTTTTTTAAAAATTTTTTAATTGTCTACAACACCTCGCCCACTGCTGAGGCACGGCTTATCCACACCAAGACCGTGGGCTGGAGCAGCGTGGTGTGTCCCCGGTGTTGTGGATGTCTCCGTGGTGTTTTTTCCAGCCTCCAGCAGCCTGTGCTTTGGGGACAGCGATGAGGGACAGTCGTAGCACAGCCCTTGCGGGACCATTTCTGCCACAGCTCTGTCCTGTCACTTTTTTGAACTCCCACGAACTTTCAGGAATCTTCCATGCTTTTATGATTTATTTATTTTTTTCAAAAAATTATAAATGCGTCAGTGCAATCTTAGAGTGCTTCACATGACCTGAAAATTGATTGTTTAGCGGTATTTAACACTCCTTCTTGCCCATCAGAAAACAGTATTTTTTCTAGTCCTTTTATTAAGGCTAGTAATGAAGTCTGCCTTGAGCTACTAGCCTGCGTTTTCGATATAATTAAGGGGTTTAAGAATGAGCATAACTTGTGTGAAGGAAAAGGGATATCTACATAAGAAGAACACGCTTTTAATTGAGATTAGTTGATGCATATTCCATTAACAAAACGCTGCCCGCTACCCACGTTCCCCTTGCAGCACCGCAGGATTTATGCAGAGCCTCTTGTGCTGCGAAGGGCAATTGCTGGGCTGCTGCTCGCCAGGTAGCAGCAGGAGAGCGGGATGAGCTGCTGTATATCACTGATCTCCTGCTCTCCAAATGATGATTCAGATCCACACAGAGATCTATAAAAGTCAATGGTTTATTACTGTCTTGTATTTCTGTATTAACCACCTCATTATCATCCCAAATGGAGTATAAATCCGGCGGTATCCAGTTGTTCAAACCTGCGTGCTAGTGCTTAGCCCCCGTGCCGCGTAAATCTTCCGCCGCGCAGCATCAGGGGCCGTACGATTTCTGAGTTTGTGAGCGGGAGACATCCGCAAAGGACAAGTTTAATCCGAATGGTTCGTCTTTGGGTTTGGGGGCTTTCCACGCGCATGGTGCGGGCTTGCTGGTTTGTTTTGTCGTGTGGACAGAAGAAGGGACCCATCAGCCGGGGTGCTGTCAGCAGGCTGTCGTTGGTACAGCGGCAACTGCCAAATGGCTGCAAACCCACAGGGCTGTGCTCAGTGGCCTCGCAGCACACTTCCTTCTTCAGGCACATGGTGTCCGGCTGCTGTGATGAAGAAAGCCTCGATTAAATTAATAGGCTGGGCTAGGTTGTATTAGGTAACATCACAAGCAATGGCGAATGGCCACAGCTAACACAGGGACCTCTGCAGGGTGCCCTGGGGGATGCACAGGGGCATTTATTTGCTGCCTGGGGTGACCCTGAAGATGTGCAGTCAGGACAGGCAACAACGAGGTGGCCAAGCAGGGCGCTGCCTTGCTCACCACGAGGTCCACACCCCTCCATGCGCTCAGGAGACCGGGTACAAAATGGAGCCCTCGTGGGCAGCTAGCCTTGGGCTGGCCACCAGGGGACACAGTGTTCCCTGACTGTTTTAGGGTTAAGAAAGAAGGGTAAAAAAATGATCAGAACCCTACTATGCATTGAAAAGAGCTTTTATACCATGTCCCTAGCTCACTGTTTGTCAGAGTCAAATTGTTGCCAAAGGAGGCTTATGATCATCTGAGTTTTGCCCTGTTCGTGAGGTCTCATCCCTAGGCACAAGTGCCACTAGCAGGACCTGGTTTCTCTAATTCCAGCCTAACAAACATGCTTTTAAGCAGCGTTATTCTTAACAATGAGTTACCATTTACCTAAATTAAGAAATTAAGTCAAAAAAAAAAAAAAAAAAAAAAAAAAGGCAACCTTTTGACAAAGATCTCCCAGACACAGAGGCCCTGCTGGCCTCAGTACGGTGACATAAATGTGCATTTATGACTTGGCTATAGACTTTGTAAGGACAGTCCAGTTTAGACTGTTACGAATTTGGGTGGCTCAGATGGAGTTAATGCAGGCTGGCATCACTGTTTTGCTTTTTTTTTGTGCCTGGGCTCAACAGCAGTTGCCTGCATTTTACTAAATGAATCCTTTTTTTTCAGGATGAAAGAATGAACTCATTACTTAATGTCTCCAAAGTACTTCAGCAGAGCCATCCTAACTCATGCGAATCTTAAAACTGCTTTTTAAAAAAATCCCTCTCTTCTCCGGGAAATGTGCAGCTCTTCCCTTTGCAGTAGTGCTAACCGCTGAGAAACCTGTGTATGAGCAGGAGCACGGTTGTTGTCCCTCTTCCCACCTGTCTGCCCAATGTCTGCACTGCCACAGTAGTGCTATGTGGAAGAAGTTCCTCCAGGGTTGCAGGTGGAGAATAAAAGCTGAGAAGAGTGGGGAGGTTTTAAGAGCAACGCTGATGTTTGAATGTTTATGCCGATTTTTGAAAATAAGAGACTGAAATTGCTGGCATTAAAATTACAAGAAGCTATATGATTCTCTACATAAATAGTGGGGCAAGCCACGTTGCTTCAGTCAAAAAGCTTGTCTTTTTTATTTGTCTAGTTCTAGTGGGAAGAGACCAAATGAATTATGGGGAGAGCAAACATAATACCAAGGCATGTAACACAACTTTTACACTATTAATGATGGGGGACGCTTTAACTTTGGGGGCGTCTGAATTGAAATAATGTCTGGGAAGATGTTTCCCAGGAAAATCACTTTCAGCCCACGGGTGTATCTGGGCAAAGCAGTCATCTCAGGAAGGCCTGTAAGCTTTCCCCCAGGGAATATAAATTACCAGCAAATTGGAGCACCATCTAAAGCATGTGGACACCTGCATGCTGTAGAGGGAGGCAGAGGGCTCACACACCTCATGCAAGCAGGTGCATGAGGCACCCTAACCTCACTGCCAGCACATGGTGTAACCACATAACTTTAGCCTCCTGAAGCCAATTCAGGATAAGGCGAGGTTGAGAATAAAGGGATGTAATCAGAAATGAAGAAATTTCACCATGTTCGCTGATCTTTTGGGGATATGTTTGCTGGAGGGTCCCTGCCAGCATACTCAGTTTTGCTATGGCCACTGAAGGCTCTTCTAGATGAAGACTTACCCCAACTTTGAAGCTGTAGCAAACGAAAGGCACTTAACAAATGCTTCTGCAACAAGAAAACCTCTGTACTTCTCTCCTTGTCATTCATTTTCAAATTGATAAGTTAAATACTGTACTCCAGCATAAACATTACACAGGGACAAAGTATAAACATTTCTAGTGGAGTGCACTTAATACAATTTTGTTTGCCAAGTGGCGCTTTCTCCTCCCCAGCCATGACTATGAGAGGGCTTTATTTAAATGGAGATATAAATTAATTGCACTCAGCACAGCCTCTCATCCCAGCACTCTTCTGCATCCATTCCATCGAACTATTGGAAGGAAAGGGCAGGTCGGAAATGCTGTAGCATTCTTGCTGAAATGCTGGCAGGACACCACTGCAGCCACTCCTCTGGCTGTTCAGTCCTGAATCTCTCAGGTAAATATATATATTTTTTTCATTAGAAGGGATGTGACTGGATTTACTTTAATTAGATGGATGCAGTTGCAACCATATTAAGAGACCTTTATGCTTGTCTTTGCACTTTTCACAGCTTGCCATTTGCAAGTACAAAGGTGCCTGGTATCAGAGGTGGGTTTGAACTGATCTGTTCAGTATTGGAGTGCAACAGCGGGGGGCAGTGGCATGTCCTACAAACATCCTTTGGGATACACTAAGGGCACCCCTGGCCAGCAACCTGCCCTCCCACCCTTCTCCTGCAGGGATGCCTCCTACTACACGACCCTCACCCTTTTTGTCATCCTGGAAAGATGTGAGTTGTTGCCAAGATGACTGCTAATTTCCTTGCAAAATTGGCAAAATTTGCATTGACGTCTTAAACCGGTCCCAGCTACTAACAAGTCTGAGCTTCCTAATGTCTGTCCATCTCTCTGTCTTCAGCTGAATTCCATAGTTTATGTGGAAATTGTGCAAAATCTGGTGAAACCTGGCTTACCTCAGATTCATTCTCAATTACATATTTTGCTTATCCCTGAAATATTTTGGAAGAAAATGAAGAGAAGTGACCTCCTTTCTGTGAATGGAAATCAATTCTGCATGTAGACTAAAATTTATGTGTTTCTCAAAGGACTTTTTACTATCAAACCCACAGTCAGCTGCAGCATGCCACAACGAAGCCTTTCTTCCTAGGCTGCTGCCAAAGGAAGGAGAGCAGTTCTAAAGTCCTTGACAGTACTGGAGTGGGTTTTTTGTTTACTGCAGTATCCTGAAATTCCTACATGGATGATGTTGACAAAAAGGCTTCCTCCACAGCTAATTGATCTGCTCGTCACGACAGCCACGGGGACAGAGGCTGAGGGCGGCCTGGTGGGATGGGGACTAGGCTGCGCACTGGAGGCCGTGGCCAGGCCCGGCCTACTCGCGGCCCTGCCCGGCGCCAGCTTCACTCTTCCCCGCGAGGCAATGCAATTTGTCAGGTCTGCAGGAGCAAACTTCTCCTCATAAAACATGCAGTAGTGATTTAGTGGTGCGAGAGGAGAGAGATACGGCCCGGGTCTGGCTGCGCATCAGAAAATGGCAGCTACCTCGCGTCTGACTATTGTGTTCTTTCAGGTTTTTTCTTTTTTTGTTTCCTTCCTTTTTTTAAAAAAAAACCTTAAAGATTAAAAACCTGAAGAAGGCTCACAAAGTTTATGGCAGAGGCATACAAGAAGCAAATTAAAATTCCATAAATATATTTGCTGGCTAAAATTTATATGTCCTGTATTCCTTGGGTATCTAATTAGAACCAGAAGAAAATAGCCCTGCAAAGGATACACATTTTGTTCAAATAATTTTTAAAAATTGAGCTAAATAATGGCCATTTTATACTGCACACAATATAATTGTTCTTCTTGTATTGGGGAGCAGTTATAAATTATCTAGTATCCCATTCAGTCCTGTTGCCATGCCGAGTACCAAACAATTGTGAATGTAGTTACTGGGCACGTAAATTCACGGCTTTCTGACAGCTATACCGTTAGTGCTGCTCCTAACTAACCTTCTGCATAAAAAATGCAATCCCTAGGAAAGAACGAGCATTTATCCAAGTGCTGACATTGAAACATTCTGAATAACTCTTTGAATCATTTGTACTATTAGGGGTAGAAAATGTAATTATTGTAATCAGCCTTGAGTCTGAGGCCACGTTGTTTCAAAAAAAAGAAAAAAAAAAAAAAAGAGAGAAAGAAAGAGAGAGGGGGAAACCAGATCTGAACAACGAAAATGAACCTTGATAATGGAGCAGCCTTGAATTCCACTTCATTTATCACACTAATGGATGTCAAGATGACCTCAATCAAACATTTTGTTTTCCAGCTTTAAGCAATAGAAAATGCTTTTTTTTTTTTTCTAGAAAAAAAAAGTTATTTAAATTGTTCCTAGTAATTACATTAGAGTAGAAGGTCAAAGTCAATATGAAATAATATCCACCAACCTCTTGATGAGTCTAGTACAGGCTCTTTACTGACACAGTTCACATATCTCTATAATCCTAGTGCAAGCTTTATGCTTCTCCTTGCCTATTCCTTATATTTTATATGTAAGTAGAAATCACATCTCTCGGTGATTTGCTTATTTTCATTTGGAGCCCAAGTAATATTTCATCTAACATTTTAAAGTAAAAGATCGGGTGGTTTAAATACTGTCTTCCTGGCTATATAGCTGTGAAAAAGGTGCAAAAACAAGTAAAAAGAAGCTCATGCCAGCAGCACTTCGTTATTATGTCCTGATTCACCCAGGCCAATCTTGAGAACATTGCATGGGACTCTTAAGCTATTTCACTGAGATCTTGTGTAGGTACCCAAGTACAGCAGTATCACCTGAGGGAGGTCCCATGGAACACATTGTGAGTAAGGAATCTAGATCCAGATTTGAACATTTCGGCTCTGTTTTCTCTCTGTGACAGACAAAAACATCCGTATACAAACTGTTTTGCTCTCTGTCATTGGTAAAATAGTTGTAGGGCTCAGATCTGACTCTGGTGGCTTTTCTTCTTCAAGTTAGTTCTGGACCCTGAGTGAAGCAATGCCTATCTACCCCTCATTAAATGTGGGATTTGAAGAAATGCTATTTCTTTGTCATTGTGCAGTATTTTCCAGAGTCTGGACCAGTATCATCTGTAACACGTGAAAGAGATTCTTGACAGATGTATTTTAACTTGTTTAATTTCATAGAACAGCATTTCTGTGACTCCACATTGGCTTAAGTCATTGAGGAACTGTTTCATAGGTTTCCAAACAGTGAGCTGTAGAAATACGAATTGTTTAGAAGCTACTGACGAGTTATTTCGTGGAACATCTGCAGACTGGTTATAAAGAAAGAGAAAAAAAAATCATCAGTCTGAGGGGGGAAACCAAGGAGGAACTCTGTGAGCATTCATGGGACTTAATTAAATTAAACTTAATTTAATTTAGATTGGACACACCTGTAGCTGTGGTAGGTACAAATTTGTCCTTCCTCCAGTCAGTCTCTAGTCTGTCTGTGGAGGAACAGGCGAGTGCAGCTTCACTTCTGTAGATGCCAAAGAGTATTTTTGAGGGTCTCTTTGGAGGAATTATTTATTATGTACTCTTTATTATTTTTAATTGTACTTATAATACATAGCTGCTTGTGTGTGTTTACATGGTGGTTAGAGGAAGAAGAGCCTCTGCTGCAAGGAGGACGGAGACTGGCAGAAAGCCCCTTGCCCTCCCCAGCTGGGCAGAAAATGGTTTCACGATGGAAAAGCCCCAGAACAAACAGGTAAGAAGAGAGGAAAGATGCACAATATTTAAAAAAGGTGTATAAATGGAGGCAGGGAAGAGACTTCAGTCTCTTTCCTGGGAATAATAGCGCACTTGTAGTCACCTCAGGCTAAAAGATAGACCAGTGAATCATAACAGGAATTAAAAAAAGTGTGGACATTTTTAAGTTAAGCTTTTAAGAATAAATCTCTAGACTGTGACATAAATCAGCTGCCTCTTTCCCACTCCCTCCCACCCCATGCACTAACTAAAGCGATAGGAAACATTTGGGCCTGGAAAAAAAGGGAAAGCTATAAGTGCTTTTTCTTTCTTTTTTTTGCCAAATCATGCAGAAGATGCTGGCAGCTGCAAAGATTCAATTATACACAATGCAAAAAATAATTTAAAAAAATAATGGCACTTGAAAAAAAATTGCCTCTCCAGAAATTGCGTGGAACAATAAATCTGTTAATTAGCTAATTAATATTCAATTGGGGTCAGTGGGCTTAATAGAACCTTTTTCTGAGACCCAAGAAATTTTCAAATCACAATGTTAAGTCTGCCCACTTTCATTATCATCTAAGTGCAGGCAGCCCTTATCTCACTGCCAGGCGCCCAGGAACAATGCGGCACCATTATCGCCCCGGCGCAGTGGGTGCGGATACTACATGTGGATGTTGCAGGCTGTGAAGTAAAAATGCTTGAGCATTTAGGGTAATTGATATATGGTTTCTGCTGTATTGTTTAGGGCTGTTTGTTTGCTCTACTGGTATTTAAGGCAGCCGAGCATCAGAAGATTGATTTTCATTGGCTGCCATTTTTTTAATTATTATTATTATTATTTTTTTTACAAAGTCGCTGACAAGTTGTCAGTGTGGAACCCTGACCAATAGGCTCCGCCAAGTCACCCTGACGGTGCAAGGTTTGCTTTGCAAAGCCCCTGGCAGAGGTGGTGGGGCCACACGCTCCTCGTGCCTTCATCTGGACTCGCCACAGAAACGCTCGCCCCTATTAGCCAGATATTGAAAGCGACATCGCTAAAAGGGACAAAATGCAAGACCTGCATCAGTAATGGCAGTACCCGCTTCTATTCAGTTTCCAAGGATTGCAGTTTTCTTTCTGCAAGACCTGCTACCCATTTTGTCCTTTGATATCAAAGTACGGAACTGGGGGCTGTTGTGTTTGGGTTCTCCCATTCCCTCCACATAAATACAAATCTGTAGATTACAATTCTTGGAGTCCACTGGACTGAAAGCAGCTGCCCATGGTATTCCACATTTTATAAAATAGTTTGCGATCAAAATTTCATTTTTTTGTTTAGCTAGTAGTAAATCCTCCAAGTTAGCTAGGAAAGGCCACCCAGGTCCAAGCCGTTTGACACAGACTCCTTAAATCATTGTCGTGGGCCCCTGACACGTACCGTACTCTTTTGATGATTAGATTGTAAGTGAAAAATACAGTCGGCGTCTACGCTACAGCACACGGATGTGACCTACATGCCCGTCTGCTTCTTCACTGTGCTTCATCTCCACACAGGGCTATAAACGACACCCCAAAGTGGAAAATTGCCTGAATACTTAGCAGTTGCCTAGATCAGCTGGTAGAAGTTCTCCCAAGGAGTTCTCCATGGAGGAGAAAGTATTTCCTCCCTCTACGTGGCTCCCTAAGCTGGTCTGAGAGGGAATCTTGGCCAGCTGAAGAGCTGGGAAAGAGCTTTTCACCGCAAATGAAGCAGCGGTTAAGTGACTTACAGGTGTTGGCTTTTTGTGGCTCCTCTGTCTGGCGCACCCCAAGGGCATTTTCTTCCAGAACTGCTGTAAGCCTATGGGTGGCCCTCGGACAGGGACATTTTTGAAGGCAACTAAAGGATGTTTTGTGGGGGTGAGCCATCCTAAAGCCAGGAACCGGATGCTTATATTTTTTATTTTATTCTTCGCTGTGTTCCTTAGCTATTTTTTCCATCCCAGCGTCACAGAGCTCATTTACTTTATTTTAGTGGCATGGGCAGGGGATGGAAAATCCATTTTTTTTTCTCCTTCAACTTTCTTGCAAGTCACTGGACTTGCGCCTTTATTTTCCGCGTAGCCTATGTGCAATTCTTCTGATTAGATCCCAGCTGCCCCCTCTCTACTGTAGCGCACGTGTACCCTGAACCTTAAAGCAAAATAAAAGCTGCAATTTCATAACTGCATAAACGAAAAGATGCCTCAAGTATTGGGAAACACTGAAAGAAATCCTGCAGTTTGAAGATACTTCAACTTAACTACTAATTGCAGAGGACCAGTGGGCGTAATTTTGGCACTATATTAGCTTTGCCACTCCATGAATAATTTGCATACAAAATGCTTTATTTTGGCAATCTATTAAAGAGCTATACAGTATTTGTGGCTTATCGCGTTCACGCAGGAAGCAGGATCCTTGGCCATCTCGTTAAATTCTGTTGATGCATAACAATTTAAAGCATGGCACAAGCTGGTATGACATTTAAAGATGCCTTCACTTAATTATATTACACAAATATTGGGTTGTTTATCCTTGGGAATAAAGTCTTTTTGAAGTCAAAGTTGGCATGTGTATAAAGGAGTAAATTTTAACTGATCCCTCAAGTGGGCCTCCTAGCTGCAAATTGGGGTTCTTGCGTTTTTTAAATTATTTGTGATAAGAAGCATTACGCTTTGAATCCAGCCACTAGAGTTTGTTCGGTGCTCCCCCCACCCCCCTTCCCTTCCCGTCATGGAAAATACGCTGTTTAGTAATAAGCCCTCACACAAAACTAGAGGGGTAAGTGTAGGCTGAGGGGAGAAATGGGACAAAAATGCCATTTGTAGCGGAGCTTGCGGCTGCACGAATTCCTCACTATTATCCTCATGAAGAGGAATAAGTCATACAACAGTATCTAGGGAATATCTGCATAGACCAGGGGAAATCAAGGTAAAAGAAAAATTGACGGGTTTTGTGGTTTTCTTTCTTTTTTTTTTTTGGTTGTTTGTTTTTATCCACTAAAGGACAATCAGCATGAAGCAGAAACTGGAGTTTGAGTTTCACTGTAAAAAAAAAAAAAATAAATAGGCTGCAAATCTAAAATTTACATTGTTCACTTCTAGTGGGGTGATTTGATTCTCTTCAGTGGTCAAAATAATTTTATACAGCACGTGCAAAGGCTGAAAGGGGAAAGACCAGGCTGGCCAGAGGGCTTCCATCCCACTCAAAGTCACGTTCATGGAGATGGTAGATGAGGAAAATGAAACCATCTATTTCCTGTTATTGGGGAGAATGTCTGATAATTTTGCTCTGTGGATGATGTTAGAGAGAATAGATCAAATTTTGGCTCACTGGACAGTGAAAGGGAAGATCAGTGTATAATAAAAATACTGGATTGGAGCGTGAGCTTCCCCTGTTTCCTGCCCCACTTAGATCAGGAACAACAAAAACCACAACCACAAAAACCAACAGGTACCTCTCCTCTGTAGCTGTACTTTGAAATAAACAGGATGACTGGAATGACCCCCAGGTATGGACTGAGAAGGCCTTGTGCATCAGTGGATCTGCGCTGAGCGGCCTTGTGTCCTTTTCTGGGCTTATTTTGGAAGCACAATGCTGCTTAGGCCTAGGCTTCTAGTTTAGAAGCACAGTCGTGTGAAATACCTTTATGTTGGTTGGGTTGGCTAGTCAAAAACGTTCAGCTCACTCGATTCCTGCATACGGTAGGAAAAGTATTTGGTATTTCGTTCTTACTGAAAACAGCCATACAGAGTGAGCATTCGCTAAGTGCAGCTCCGAGTAATTACTTCATATCCCATTTCTTAGTGTACTCCCTCAGCCAGTTAGTGGTGGTTGTTGGTTTTGGTTTTGTTTTTTGTTTTTTTAAGGCTGAGATATATGTTAATTTTAATCCTTTAATCTTATGTTAATCTTTAGTCTTACAGTTTCTCTTATCCTGCCGTCAGCTGTAGGTCTGCAGCACCAGAGTTTCCATCAAACCTGCAGCGGCAACAGTAGCTCCGAGATGCAGTTCATCCGGGAACAACTTTGCTCCTAAACTTCAAAAAAGACCAAAAGCAAGGCTGGTCCTAGAAGGGAGGCCTGATTTCCCTCCAGCTTGTATTTCACAAAGCTGCACGGCTGCAAATAAATAACCCCCAAAGCACACAGGCCAGCTGGAATTAGCACCACGCACCGAAGGCAGGGCCGCTCCTCTCGCTCAAGGAGAAGCTTGGGTCCTCCGTCTACTTTTGGCTTCATTATTTGTCTTTCTCCCCATGTAATTAATTAACTAACGAGCTGATATGGGGTAATTTTATTTATCGTGGACTATTGATAAAATCAGTGTTAAATATATTAGCAATTAGAAAAGTGAGAGGATGTTAGGAGCCCTTATGTCCAGTTAACGACTATGATTTAAATTACCGTCCACCCGCTGTCTTCTGTTTCAGCCCATAACCTGTCCCACATTGGTGAGGGATGTGTGTTGTCCTGCTGGCACAGGAGAAAATACAGCGTGGCGTGGCACCTGCCTTCAACTGCTTGAGCCATTTCCAAGGACTGCATGGTAGGGGAATCATGCCCACTGATTTTTTTTTTATTTTTTTTTTAATGTTTTTAAGGAGCTAGACCTTTAGCTAAATTTAAGGGTCTGCACCTAACAACTTGCTTGAGTAACTGCCTGGAAGTATGTACCTATTTCCAACTGTTCATCTGCCTTATATGCTATCAGAGGACCGGTCGGCTACTGAAAGGTAAATGTACTACCATGTAGTTCTCCTAAGCAAAAAATAAACAAAATAAGAATTAAAAAAGATAATAGTAATAAAAAGAATTTATAGAAACACTGGGAAGTATCAGAGAGAAAAATTCTGTTCTGCAGCAGTGTAAGGAGGTCTCTCCCTCCCTGCAATGATTTCTGGCGCAGATTAAACAGCATCCACACCTGCCCCGGTACGTGGCGTATCGCTGACTGTTTCTGCTAAGTGCAGCCCTAATATCTGTATTATATTTCTATTCGTTGTGAGATGTGGTTGAATAAATTTTAGCTCCGTAATAAAAATCTCTAGGAGTTAATGGACCAGCAGAGGCTGCTGAGCTCCAAGTCCCACCAGCAAGGCCAGGGGCTCCAGTGGAATTATTTGCAGGTGCAGACACTTGGCAATGCCCGGGCTTTGCCAAATTCATGCAGCAACGACCGGAATAAAAAGTTTGGCGGGTGCCACAGAGTAACTGGGCAGGCAGCAAGGCCAGGGCAGCAGCACCGGCGGGTGCCTGCCTGCAAGCAGGGTGAAAGCCTCATTGCTTTGCTCCCAGCACCCTGAAAAGCAGGCTCCCCGAACCCCCAATGATCTGCTGTGCAGCCTGAGGGCACAGCATGGATGGCTGGGGAACACGAGGAAAAGCTGCAGAATAAGTCTGTACTCATTCATAACTTCTTTTTTCTTTTTTCTTTTTTTTTTTTTTTTTAGGAAAAAATAATTAAAAAAAACCAACCACGATATAAAATTGAGATCACCAGCACTTTGTGAGCCGGGTCAGGAGCTGCGTGGGGCCGGTAGGACACGCATGACTTTTGGGGGGTTGGCTACACAGGGAAGACAAGCGTGGCACAAACTGGTTTTCTTTCTTGGCTCGGTCTTCGTGCCCGAGCCCCCCACCCACCAAACTCAGGTTTATTCATGTCTTGTCTGAATCTGCTCTCACACAGTTTAGGGGCTTTTCAATTTCAGCGGATGACGCCTGAATTGAAGGTAGAATTTGGGCCTTTGGGCTAATTCTATTTAATCTTACAAGATCTCTTGAGAGATTTTTAATGGGAGCTCTGTGTTAACTGTCCCCGCAGCAGCACTTCCAAAGGTTATTTAATCTTGAATGTCTTTTCAGTAGTTTTCATTGAAGATCACGAGCCATGCTTTCTACCCAAGCCCTTGATTCTCCCTTCATCCGTATGCTGCCGTGGCTATGGTGCTTCTCTTTGAAGCTGTCTCCTACTCTTGCAGCTTGCCCGGTGGGGCTTCCTACAGCAGCACATACCCGTCAAGCCTTTCCTCATCAGCAGGGAGCATCAGCCAGAGCAGCACTGCCCGGGGGCCTCAACCAAGCTCTAAACATACAACATGGGATCCAAAACTTCAGTCCTTAGCGAAGCCTTCAGTGGAGGAGCCCAACCAAGCAAGAGAAATGGCATGGAGAGGTGTAAGTAAGTAAGGACACGTGGAAAGCAACTGCCCCAGAAACAAGTGCTCCGTGAGCTCGGTGGATGTTCTCCTCTTTGATCTTCCTGATTTGTGTCGACTGCTGCTAGCTGGTGCCGCAGAGCCGTGCGGGGAGGCGCGCTGCGTGGAGCTGGGCCATCCACGCATTCCTTGCACGAGGAGAACGGCGTCTGAATAACATGCTACAGCAGGCTGCACTTGGCTTACGTGGGATGGGCACATCTCCTCAAAGGCATAGGGCTAGACGTCTGAAACATATCTTCATGGTAAAGAACAACCACTAAGACATCTTCTTCTTATAGATTGCTTCGATCTCCGTCTTTTTTTATTTCTTTTTTTTTTTTTTTAGAGGAAATGGTTTCAATGGGATCTTGTTGGAGTTGCCTGATCTGTGCATTTGCACGCTGCTCCTCACGTTGTGCTCCTTCTTCCTGTTCCTGATGCCTCACACCTCACCTACACCTGGCCTGTTCGGTTATGCCACTGAGACGTGCTCCGGTGTTAGCTTGCTGTTGCTGACATGGATAGAGTTGCATCTCTGCACAAGCAGAATGTGTAATTAATGCAAGCAGTCCAGGTTTTGTCCTGGTAGGTACATTGCCCTGGTGTTGAAATCAGTAGGATGGCACAGGTGAGGGCTTTGCAGGTGTAAATGAGAACAGCTTTTGGTCCACTCTGTCCTCCAGCCGTGGTGACAAAACGCGTGAAGGTTTCTCAGTATTTCTTTCCACTGCTGAAGGAAGCACTTGGAAGAAATACAGCTTTCCCTGCGTGCTCACCTCCTCTGGGCAGAGCTGTTCCAGGCTCTGCGCTCTTCCTGCTTTCCACCTCTGTTGACCAGCCACTTATATCATGTTACCACTGACAATGAAATAAGGATCTAATCGGAATCTCATCGACGCTAATGAACGCTTCTGTTTTCACTTCAAAAGGCACTGCTGGATCGAGCAGCAAATTATTTTCCTCCAGGGTATTTACATCGTGATTGTCCCCAGCAAAATGAGGATCCGGAAGGTCCAATGAGCGGTACGTAACGTTTGCCCTGCTGCAAGGGAAACGTGGAGGCTAACGCTGATGAACCAAGGTGATTCTTTCCTTCCGCTGGCTATCTGACAGTTGCGACCATTTGTCTTCTGTCATGAGTTCCTACCAGCGACTCAGCTGTTGGTACGGAGGGCAGGGTCAGCAGTAAAAGCTTTCAGAGCTTCAAAAAAAAAAAAAAATTAAAAAAAAAAAAATCCACAAGGTGTTTCTGTAAAGCATGCATTTCTGGCCTACTTGAATCCAGCTGTGTGACTTTCAGGTCAGGAAGAGGAATTATAATACAATCTTCACTAACTTTTGATTCCCCACAAAAGGTCTTAACAAAATTGGATGAGTTTTATGTGAATATGTTAGCAGGGTGTAGACTAACTCTTTGCTTGCCTTCTTCTCACTGAACTGGTAGGTAGCCTTTCTAGTGTGAATAGACTTTTTTTTTTTTTTTCAATGAAAGACTTACAAAAATATAATAAATGAACGGAACGAGAAGCACAGTAAGCTCGGCATCTTTTCATTGATCTGTTATTTTTAGTAAATCACATGTAATCATAACACAAAAACCCTTGAAACACCGTGGAATGAAAATAAATCAGAAATCAAGCTCAACCTGAAAATTAAAGGCGTCAGCTCGCACAGCTCATGAAAGCAGGCATCTATTTCAGACGGGCTGCTTAGCGTAGTGCAATCTGTTTGGCCATGCAGTTAGCGTAGCGCTGCATCTGGTGCAGTGCTGTGTTCCTTCTTATTTTCCTTCTTGTTTCTCGATCCATCCGTTTGCCTGCTTTATTCCTCAGATCTCGTGGGTGCTGCCCGAGGTGCCATGCCATTTCCTCAGATTGAAGTCAGCGTCTAATACCTGCTTGCTTGCCACTGCAACACCTGTGACTGCCCCAGGTAAGGGCACAGGAGGAGGAGGATGTTCGGAGGGCAGTTCAGCACCCAGTGGGAACACGTGTAGCAAAAAATAATTATAGCGTACCCTAGGTGCGATGGAAGTGAGTTACTGCCTAATTATGTCTCCTGTATCCATTCAGATAAATTAACGTTTGTTGTGAGCCCTTGGGAAACCAGGCGCACTTTAGAGTTGTAATGAGTGCTATCATTATTGCTTTTGACAGTCATTGAAGTATAATTATCTGATCATCTATTAAAGGAAAAAAAAAATCAAAACTTGTTATATATGTGTTCTGAGCCGGCACGTTACAGAACAGTCACCTTAGGAGCGCAACCGCTCGGCTATTTTCTGTAGTGGCACTGCCATCTTCTGGAAAAACTCACGTTGTGCTTCCAAATTTTTCACCTTGAGAGGAAAAACTTGGCTAGAGCAAGAGGTGAAGTACAAAAGCCAACAACCCCTTAGGTGCGGGGAGTTAAGGGATGCCGAAATATTGGGTTTTAATGTTAGAAGCGGCTGCATGGCTGCTTTCCAAGGATTGTGCTGAGGAACAAAAACAGAACCGGCGTGTTTAGAGTATTGTGGGCTATTCCCATCAAAAGGAGGTGGTGAAACCAGCCAGGTGCTCCAATGGTCTGGTGTTTCTTCACAGAACACGAGTTCCCTAAACGCGTCATGAATTGCACGCCAAGAAATGCCGCAAGTAGTACTGGCCCAGCGGTCAGTAACGCAGAGACAGCTACGTGTGGATTACGGGCTTTTGGCAGGTTTGCATTGTAGTTTTCATCCGGAAGGAGATTGCATTGCGACTTTGTCTGCTTCCTTGGCCTTTCCTGAGCAATAATTAGTGTTGACTTGCCCATCTTTTTACTAAGGAAGGCTGCTGGAGGATGTCCCCAACGCCAAGCACAGCTCCCACGTCTCTAGGCACTGCTTCAGCTCTGGTACTCAGAGAACTCAAACTTTTTTTTTTTTTTTTAAATCATTATTTTTGTTCCTGTGATAAATGCAAGAGATGCAGAGATGCCCAGTCTGTTCACTCCTTACTGCCCGCAGTATCAAACTGCTTTCCAAAATAATCCTGCGCATGGCAGGTTTGTGGAAAATGGCACCCGGTCTCTCTGACTGTGGCAGAAGGAAAGGGAGAGTCACGCACAAAGGCCCTTCTGGTCTTGTGAGGATTTTCCTTCTTACCGGAGACACTTAATTCCCATTGCACAATTTTTACGTTACACCTAACCGAAGCTTTTTTTTTTGGAGACCTGCTAATTTATTTTTTTTTTGTAACTTCAGGCTGTCTTTCCCTTTCAAAATCACGAAGCAGTCTCAGGATTCTGTTCTTCAAAGAGAGAAAAAGGAAAAAAAAAGAAGTTCAGCACAGCCAGTTGACGCTTGTACCAATATCCACAGGATTTTTTTTACCAGTCTCCAAGAACTCCTCTTCATTTTCAAGTTTTCTCTGACAAAACTCTTCCGGTGGTAACACAGCATATGTACTTTGCAGTCTCTTCCTGCAACCTGTACGCCTGAAGGGTAAGGAACATCTGCATCTCTGCAAGCAGATGAGGCAACAGCCTTTTTTCTTTTCTCCCATCTTCTTCTGAATATGTTTATTCCCTTCAGAAGCCAATGCTTTTCTCTCGTGCTTAGGACAATGTTTGCTATTAGTTTCCCAATAAGCCTGCCTGGATCAAACATCAGCAATGCAGAGTTCTTGCCCAAGACAGATGGCAAAACCAAATTGTTTCTGTTTTTCTAAGCACTCACACAGGCATCTGCCAAGATTCCTTAGTCATGAGCTACTGCAAGAGGCATAGCTTGAACCAACCTCGTAATCAGAGCCAGGAATTCCTACGACGATTCTAAAATTCATTTTCAGAGAACTCAGACTTTCCTAGCAAGCCGTTATCCTCTCATTCTTGCTGCATTCAGAAGCCACTGGTGGCCCCACAGCAAAAAAAATGTGTTTTCTGTAATAGCAACAGAATCCAACCAAATTCAGACTTCCGTGAGTCTCAGGTAGGGGCTGCTTACCCAGTAATTTACTTCTTTGGGCACTAAAAGTTTCCCCTGTTGAAAGGATCGATGTTGCCTTCATGTTTAGTTCCAGTTCGGAAGCTTTAAGCTTAGTGGAGGCCATCAGACGGTTTATTTCTTGAACCAATGCTCTGGCTTGCACAAAGATCACACTTTGATAAAAACAGAATGCTGGCACGTGGCATCGTTTTCAACGTTAAATCTGTTGATACAGCAAACTTTTTTAAGAAGCTGAAAGCTTCAGTCCTAGACCACCACTGGTTTTCAAATCAAGTTAAAGATTTTCCTGAATACTTTGGATTTTTTTTTTTTGAACTTTTTTTTTTTTTTTCACTCGATGCAGGCTCAATACCTGTCTTCAATTGAAATGTGTTTTTTTTTTTTGTTTGTTTTTCATTACTGCTGATTTCTCTCCAAATTAATGATTTTTCATTGACGCATAAATTGCACGAGTAGTCTCAGCAGCCTCTTTTCTATCACCTATACATATAAATACAGACTGATGCTGAACTACGTTGCGGATGGTTATCCTTCTTTGCCGACAGTGTTCCTCAGTGAAATACCTGTCTTCAGCCATGAAGACACACCAGCCTGTCAGGGACACGCTCCGCTGGCAAGCTGAGCCTACAGAACAGCTGATTGATTTTCTTAGAAGCTCTTTCTCTCTTTCCTGGCTTCCAGTAATGCTTTTTTTCCTGGAAGCAGAGACCCTGGAAGGTGTGGCAGCTTTCTAACGGCCCTGCTTGCAGACACAGCAGCCTGAAGTTGTGTTCTCCAAGTCACGGCGCTGGCTGTGCTCCGGTTAGATCAGCCTGGTGGCTGGATCAAGCCATACGTCAAGAGCTCGTGCTAATCAGGTGACAAAGTGCCTCTGCCGGCAGTGCCATCTCCGCAACACCACCAGAAGGGTCAGACCTGCTTGCTCTCAGGAGTTACCTTTCCTGTTATTTAGCCAGATTTGTCGAGCTTATTGAGGAATTGCCATTTCCATTCCTTTCTCTATTTTTTTTTTTTTGATTGCTTTAATATTATTGTTATTATCTCTTTGAACCCAACATTCAGCTGGTTTTCTGGATTTTCAGAAATCCACAAAGCACAACTTTGATTCTCAAATGCTTTCCAATACTGGCATTATCTTTTCCACTTCCTGAGTAACTTAACGTGCTCCACGTCGGTGGCATTCATCCAAGTCAGTATTCACTTCTACAGGGTGCCCATCTCTGGGCAAGGCACCCTGTGCACCCTTTATCATCAAGGGGAGAAAATACGGTACGATCCATCATGTCTGAAAGCAGATTTCCACCTGTGATCAGATGAATTACACCTTAGAAGTACTTAGAAGGCTTTGCGTGGCAGGCAGCGTTATAAATACTCCTTAAATCAACTGTGTCTGAGCCACGGTGAAATCAAGACACAGAATGCAGAACTTTTACTTACAAGTAAAGGGAAAGTTTTGCCCGGTAATGGACACAATTACCATCTAACTAGCTCTAAAGGTGGCAGGCATGTAGTAAAGAGGCCGTGTTCTCCGCTTCCTGCTGTACTAAATGCATCCTCTAGCTGAAAGAAAACAGCGATTATCAGAAAGTCAATTGTCATTCTGCCTCTTTAGAAAAATTCCCATTAAAGCCAATTTTAATTAGATTAAGTATCCAATTACTGTAATTACATTTAAAAAAAATTCACATCATGAGGATGACCCTTTTAAAAAGGGTTACAAGAATAATTAGTGTATTCATATTAACCAAAATGTATTGGATAATATTTATACCCAGAAGGCAAAGTACATTACACATATTTCACCTTTGGGGAAAGCTTGCAAATGTTTTGGCAGTGGTATGAATATTTATAGGCAAGAGCGTGCTTTCGCAAGATTATATGAGAAAGCATTTATATGCTCACAAATTTTTACCCAAGGGTAAAGTATACATAAAATGTAGCGCAGAGATTATGGATATGCAAAGTACGATTTAAGCGGGGAATTTATATCGGTTTGTTTAATTAATTGGAGCAGAAGACTACTTCCTTTATATCTTTCTGTGACAGGACAGCCCAAAGAATTCAAGTTGGAGCTTTCTTTCTGCTGATTAATGACAGTGAGAAGGGTGCAGAGAAAGGGTCTTCCCTCTGTAAGGCACCACCTGGACTACGGGTTAAACCATCCCCTTGAACGTGTTCCTGATCACAAGGGTTGATGATTAAGGTGGAAGCCATTTCACCTGTCACCTTGTGAGACCATAAATGCAACATAAATCATTTTTAGGAGATTGTTATCAATACTTGCTGAATACCTATTATACTACCTAGAAAGTATTTTGCTGTGTAAGTGTTGTTTCGGAATACTGTAAAGTCTGTGTTTATATCACTTTGGAGCTATAAATCAAACCACATATTTATAACACTACCATGTACACACACATCATTCTGTGAAAACATAACTTTCTATGCGACAGCAAACAAAACTCAAGGCACCCCAAGCAACGCAAAGTCCACTTCATGAGGCTGGCCTTTGTGTGCTTGCACTCAGGTCAGAACGCATTTATATTATTTTACTTAAACAGAAGGTAAAATTATCTAAGACGTCCTCTTGATCTTCTTTGTGAGGTCCTGTTTTATAGTTTTTTTTTTGGTTTTTTTTTTTTTTTGTGTGTGTGTGTGTGAGTACAGTTGGATTCTACAGCAACCTAAATCAGAAGGATTTCGTGTGTGTGTGTGTGTGTGTCTGTGTGTGTGTGTGTGTGTGTGTGTACACAGTTGGGTTCTACAGCAACCTAAATCAGAAGGATTTCGTGTGTGTGTGTGTGTGTGTCTGTGTGTGTGTGTGTGTGTACACAGTTGGGTTCTACAGCAACCTAAATCAGAAGGATTTCGCCTGTGACTTCCACAAAGGACAGGGCCCATGTTCTTTGTGAGGTCCAAGACCCATACCCCAGTCTTTCACCGCAGGAACTCTGTGTTTGGCTGGAGAAGAAAAATGGGCTTGATGAAGTCCTTTATGGTTTTGTTTTGTTTTGTTTTGGTTTTGGTTGGTTGGTTTTTTTTTCCCCACGTATCTCTTGATGACTGAATACCTCACAAAAGCCATTAAATTTTTGCTGTCTCCACATACAATCCCAGAATCAAATTTCTTGCTTTGCCTTTGAGCTCTCGTGTTGGCTTCTTGAGGGGCCATGGACCGGCTGCCATACTGGCCTTAGAAAGCTGCTGATTACATGTGGAAAGTTAATTTTCGAGCATTGATCTCTCTATTCTTCCTTGGTTTTGAACGGCATGGGGAAAACACTCAAAAACAGCTATGTTTCTTTCTTCCAGTGACCTTCCTAGGAAAAAGGTAGGGCAATCTACTTCATCCGGCCCTCATCGCCGAAGAAGCCTCCACATATCATTGTTTTGAATCGACTGCCTTGACAACACTCACAGCATTTCTATGGTGATGTCGATCTTTGAGGCCTAAAAGACTACAGTGGTGCTGCTGCTCTCTTCGTTCTTCTCTGTCCTTTTTGTGCTTCCCAAGAGTTAAAATGGAAACAGAAGTGATCCACGAGTGCTCTGACAGGCCAGTCATGTTCTCCCTGGTGGAAACCAGGGAACAACGACGTATTTTTATCACACATCAAGTGAATCATTTGTTTTTACTGGATTCAACCACATTTCTGGTCAGGGTGAGGCCCATTTTGCCACGGTGAGGCCCATTTTGCCACAGTGAGGTCAGGGTGAGGCCCATTTCTGCCAACTTTGCCACGTCGGGCATCAAGAGCTGGTGGGAAGTTTAGGAGAGAGACGTAACTAGACACCAAACTGATGGTACCCACAACTCTTATTTTCAGGAGCGGCAGTGAGGAGTGCCAGAAGTACTCCTGTGAGGAGCCCGAGAGCTGGTGAACGACTGATAGGCGAAGGAGCTGTGGAAGGAGACAGTCCAGCCAGGTTAATCCGATAATGGCTAGTGGGAACATGGCCAAGGGCCGCCACGTCCCTAGGGCTGAGGTATTCAATACGAACAATTACTGGAATCATCAGTCCAGTTCCAGCTGTCCAGACAGTGGATATCTCTTCTGTAGTAATTTAAGAATCTGTGGTATTCCGCTGCTGTAGTAGTCTGCAGTGCTAGTCAAAGTAATTCTTTTCCCTGCTCAAGTCTAATTAAGGGGAACTCTTGCGTAAAGTGAGTTAAATTTGGTAGTCACAGCCCAGGCCCCATGGAAAATAGTCTAATTCAACTACAGTAATATACTGTAATATAAATATAATGGAAATACAAAACCATATAATTTAATTTGACATGACTGGCAGGTTTTTTTTGCTAAAGTCGGTGAAAATGAACGAGTACAAACAATGAACTTCCCTCTTTGCTTTGATCTTTTATTCTTAGTACAGTGGGAAGGTGGTTTCAGGAGGACTTTGAGCATTAGCGACCTAAACAAACGCATTGACAGTATGCAAATTCCGAGTTCTCTCTTGAAACTGTAATTTTTAAATTTCAGAAGACAGCTGTAGTACACTGAAGTGCTTTTAAATACGTTCTGGACTTTCCCACACCCACTCTTTGGGCTCCAAGGTGGACGATCCCGCCTGGGGAACCCAGGCCGGTCAGGGCCTAGAAAGGCTGTTTCTGATATATATTTTTTTCCAGCCCTACGAGCCCGACAGCCCTCACAGCCGCAGCAGCCCTCCTGCAGGTGCAGGGGCGCCCATTTCCAGGCTGTCGGGCCAGGGATCACCACTCTGCCGGGACCTACACCTGCTCTGAGCTCGCTGAGACGCCGCAGAGTGCGGCGGGCTCCTTCCTGCCTTCGCTACCACCAGCACAGGCGCTTCAAAAAAACCCTCGGGGGAGGGAGAAAGGCGCAGTGTGGATTTTTTTATTATTATTATTTTATTTTATTTTCCCCCGTGTCAAGTCTGGAGCGCTACAGCACAGGGCGGACGCTGCCACGAGCTCACGGCGGCCCTGAGGGCAGCCCCTGGCCCCACGGCTCCCCTCAGCTCCCCTCAGCTTCCCGCCCAGCGCACGCGCGCCGACTGCGCCTGCGCGGAGCCCGCGGCCGCCTCACGGCTCTGTGGCGGCGGGGGGGCCGCCATGGCGCCCTCGGCGTGGGGGCGGGTGGCGGCCGTGTCCTGCCTGGTGCTCTGCGCCTCCCTCCTGCTGCCGCGGGCCTTCGTGTCGCGGGGCGGCGGGAGGACGGAGCCCGGGGCCGCGCCGCCCGAGGGTAAGAGCCCGCTGCGGGCCGCCGAGGCGAGGACGGGTCTCCCGGCGCTGGCGGGGCCGAGCGGGGCTGCGCCGCCCCGGGCAGCTCGGCAGGGGCTCGGCCGGCACCGGGGAGCCTCAGGGGTGGTGCGTGCCGCCCGCCTAGCCTCGGTGCACTCGGCCCTTTGCTTTCCCGGAGCGTGATTTGGGGTGTTGGGATGGCGTTTTATTCCCTCGCTGTAAGTGGGCCGCCGGAGTTAGAGGAAGCGTTCGTTCCCCCGCTGCGTTTTCCATGCCGTCACACGTCACTTTCCGTTTGCAAGCTTCATGTCTCTTGTTGTTTTCTGTACGGAACGCTGCTGCTACTTCATAAGAAATAAAAGTTCATTTGATTCATCCTCATCGTTTAGTTTCCTAGTCAGTCCGGTGTCCCCGCCGTGGCTTCCACGCGCCATACGCATGCAGTCGACGCGCCGCACGCTGCCCCCCGACAGGGCCTGCTCCTGCAGGCCTTGGAGCCACGTCCCTGCTGCTCGTCCTCCCGCTCCGCATGGCCTGAGCTCTGCAGGCGTCAGGTATTCTGAATCTCTTGGGAACAAGGAGAACTACCTGCACTTTAAAAAGTACTTCTGATGTTAGCCCTTAGGTGCCACGCGTGTCGTAAAACTACCGCGTGGGTAGTTGACGAAGAGCCCAACAGATGATGGCACTGGATCTGCTGTCAGGTTGCATTGAAACGAAGAATAAAGTGGGGCTGCTCCTCTGAGGAAAGCACGCGAGTGGTCAGACAGCTCCTGTGCCCAGCTGGGAACTGCGCAGCGCACGTTTCAGCTGCTTGCAGGTGTCCATACTCGAAGGAAATTGAGATGGTCCCGTTTTGGGTAGTTGGTGTGTTTTCCTCCTTAACCTCCACCTACAAAAATTAATGAAAATATTCAAACTTTCGACTGTGCCCACTAAAAACAGCCGTGTGGTGATACAAAGCGAGGGTTCCAATATTACCACTCTTGCTGACCTTCCTGGAGCCGGTTTCTGAAGCTGTGGTTTCCAGGAGCACAGCGAGGGCCATTTTGTAAACGTCAGTAAAAGAGCAGGAACGCGCGGTGTTTGTCCAGCTCATCCTGATGCTACACGGCCAGATTCAGAAGTACTTACTTATAAAAAAGGTTTAGAACAGAAAAATACAAATGACTGCATGTGGAAAACAAATCTAAAATGCGGGCCTAGTGATAGTTTTTAATAGAGTGATCTCAACAATGAACTGACTGTGAATTTGTAGTGTTATCAAAAGGACAAATTATTTGGGAAATTGTAAGATGTTAAAGAAAAACAGTGTGACAGTGTCCTGAAAAAATAACTCTCATGAAAACATTTATTTAGAGATTATTCTCAACTCTCATACCAAACATGTAGGCTACACAAGAATATCTAGAGGGCAGGTACTTCTGGTTTAGAGAAGATGATTAAGAAGATCGTGGAGTCCATGTGTCTTTCCATCTGCTCCCACTTCTAGCCTGAGAACCCTTTACCCAATTCACCGCTTTTGACAGAAAGAAAATAAAAGTTTTATGAAAATAGCCTGCTGGGAAGGGTGAAAGGTTCTGGTGGTTTTTTTTGAAGTCCAAGGTGGAGGCGTCAGTATGAACGCCTTGCCACTGCTGGTTGCCAGAGGGAGATCTCACACGTGCTTAGCGTGAGCTTTGCTTCGAGCCTGTGTCTCCTTTAAACAAAGTCCAGCAGAGCACAGGAGAAAAACGCACAAAACTCGAGTTTTGGTTCTCAGAGGAAGCTCGAATTCCCATGACAGTCTGAAAAAGGGGTTGCTTTTTCATTCACTCCGCTGAAAATTCTATCCAAAACGATGTAAGCGGCGCCCAGGCACCCCACACACGGGAGTGGAAATACGGTTTGACACTGTTCCGTTGCAGAAGAGCTGAGAAACGCCTGGGAGGAGAGCATCACGGCGGCGCCTTTGGGACCAAGCCTGGCGGGCGTTTGGAGGAGCTGCCCGTGCGCGGCGGCCCTCCTCTTCCCACAGACCTGCACGTGTGCTGCTGGAGCAGTCGCTGTCGGGGCTCGAGAGATGACAGTGTGCCACTCTCCGTTTGGGAGCGGTTTGTTCCTTCCCTGCGAGTGCAGAAGCTGGACAAACATCACCTACCAGCGTGTTAAGGGATTAGTGCTGATTTTTTATTTTTTATTTTTAATGGACAGCGGCACCCACATCTCAGCACATTTCCACTTCGCACCATGCATCCGCCAGCTGCCCTGCGCATACGACTTGCCTGTGCTATCAATTTCCTCTCCTGCTCGCACGGGCTCAGCAGGGAAGGTTTAGCACCAGCAGCCACGAAACTCCACCGTTATTTGGATGACGAAACGACTGGCGTGTGTCCCCTTGGCCTGGTTATTTTTAGTTGAATTGGATCTTTTAGAGCAGAAATGAGGCCTCGTGAAAAATGAGGAAAGGAACCCATTTAAATACAGCTTCACCTTTGTCGGTTATTTTCTGTGCTCTTCCCTTTCTTTTTAATTAATAAAGAATAGCTGCACGAATGTGAAATGCTTGACAAAGGCTTACATGACATTCCTCCTGTAGCAATGGGACTTTCTTGTAAATAAGATGCTCTTACTTCCATCACAGGCCTTGAATAATTCACTAAATTAAAATGCTCAATAACAGCTTCCTCAAAGTTAAGTCTGAGCTAGCCTGAGAGCCTCTTTGGTCGGAGGGCCATGCCTGCTGAGTTTCATTAAAGCCTAAAGCAGTCAAAAAATCCATGTCATCACCTACAAGAAAAATGTTTTAATAGCAGACCTTCACAAATTATTGATACGACTTCCTAAGATGTTTCCTGTAATTTTCTGTGCTCGGGAATTTAGCTGTGATGGTGTTTCCTAGCAAGAGCAAATGTTAATTTAATCTCATTTTCTGTTGTCTCGCTTCCAATAAAGGTACCTGCAGCCGGGTGCTTCCAGGGGCCAAGCTAGTTATTTTCTGCCTGCTTCCAGACCCGGTTTCTGTTTTCCTGGCAGGGGTGGCCGCTCGGCAGCCGGCCTGGGGCAGCGTGGCCAAGGGCTCGCTTCGGTCCCCTTTGTGGGCAGAGGTGGAGAGCAGGGTGACAAGGGCAGTAACATGGGGAATCTCGGAGGAAAATGGGTGAACCTATGGTCCAGCGGGTTGCCTTCTTCATCAGTGGCGGTGTATTTAAAATTAGACAGGAGAGATCAGCTGTACCTGGCTTCAGCGTTAGGCTGCATGTAAAAGGGTGACAATTGTTAGAAGAAAACTAATTGCTGTGTTGTTTTTTTTAATTTATTTTTTCCAGGGAAGCTTGGTCGCTTTCCACCAAGGATGCATTACCAGGCCACCCCCGACGGCCGAGCCACCCCTCATTTCCCAAGGTCTCACCTTGCTGAAGCAGTTGCCAAAGCCAAGGCCGGTGGAGGTGGTGGAAGCACTGGTGGAACTGGGAGAGGTCTGGTGGGGCAAATTATCCCTATATATGGATTTGGCATCTTCTTGTACATCTTGTACATTTTATTTAAGGTAAGACCAACATACGTTGCAGTGTAGCACAGTGGTAGCATAGTGCAGCACAGGGTTGCTGTGATCCTGCATTGGCCTCTGAGCTGTGAAAATTTTAAAGGATTTATTTTTCCCGCGGAAAATCCACGTGTTGCTTTATGTTAATTTTGAATATGCACAGTGTTCTTTTATATTGTTATTACACATTATTCATACTGTATCTGTCATGAATTTTATTACGCATTTAAAGTGGGAGAGGTGGAGTGCCATTACTGGTACTTGCTGGAAAAAAAAAAGCACCGTGCTGGTGGAGAGGGGCAGTTTGTGAGGTTACAGTGACCACTAAAACTGCCCCGGGCGAGGAGCTGGCCGAGGGATGAAAGTACAGCCCCAGTCCCACTCAGATATTTCACACGTCTTTTGAACTTTCCTGCAAGTACAAAGTTGGTAAGGAATAGATGGCAGAAAGCATTGCTCGAGAGACAAGTGGGGTCACATGTCATTCCTTCAGAACCTTTCACTTTTTCCATAAAATTTCCAAATTAATCTTTCAGAATAATTTCAGAGTACTCATTTCTTCCCTCCTGCACACGGAATAATTACAAGATCAGGCCATTTGTTGTAACAGATAAACGTTCTAAAATTAAAAGTTATTATTAAGTTATACTTTCATTATGCTTCAACGTAAAATTCCAGGTAACCTCAGGTAACATATGCCAAGTATATTTTAGGGGTTTTCAGATGGGAAGATTCTTGGCATCGTTCATGGTTGGCTGTTTTTGCTGCTGGGAATATTTCTCTGTGATTAGTCCCTAGTGGAATTTTAGCTTTCTGGCCTTTTCTTTACTCTTCTGCCTTTGGGCCTTACGGATTGCTATTGCTGTAACTCATGCAGGGGCCAACTTTTTTCACTTAACAGCTGGCTTCCAAGGGAAAAACTACAGCCGGAGAACGGAAATGCCCTACTGCCGCACCTGGAAACATGAAGAGGAAAATCAGTAAGTAGGGTTTCTACGTTGTATCTGAGTAGCTGGTCACTGCAGAGTCACGGTGTCACTGGGTTCTTCAAGTTCTGGGCACCCTGTAAAGCTGCTGTTCCACTGCCTTAGGAACAAGCCAGGACTCCCTGCTGGAACGAGCAAGTGTTAAAGTGAATTACTGCACCATTACTTTCTAATCTTAGTTTGCTAATGAGAATATACAATAGTAGCCTGGGAAGCCCCCCTGGAAGCAGTGTGTTTTCATGAGGTTCACTGACTTAACTGCACCTATTTGCTGAAAAGAGAATATAACTAATGATTAACAAACGGGTAATAGGATGTCCATCTGTAATTATTCCATAATCTGTAATATTCTAGCAATAGTACATGAAGATATTGTTAAAAGCTAGCTTCATTATGAATTTATGAATTCTTAGCCATCAGCAGGCTCGTCCACATTTTTTTTAATTCCCTGTTTGCAATGTTCAAAGTTTTGATGACCACAATGTAAAGAAAGCAGACAGTATTCTGAAATGTTACTATGTTTTTAGCTAAACATCATTAAGAGATTCATTTATTTGTAGACATTTCTTAGACAAATCAATAAACTTACTTTTAAAGATTGTATTAGTTACCGTATCAGGATTTAAATGTGTTGTGTTTAGCTGGCTAAATTGTAATAGGACAGAAAAGCACTTCAGGTTTTATAGAAAACGCTAGCAGTAAGGTAATGCTCTTAACGTAGCCGTAATTACCTTGACAATTATGTGTGTATTAGCAATACCTAATACACCCAGTACTATGGGTTGTATTTTCAGTGCACTTGCACTGCGTTGTGCTTGGCAATTTTGTGCAATTAGCAACAGCAATTGTCATTTTTTTCCCTAATGCTTGGTAAGAGAAACTAACTGTGCAGTAGGTTAAACATTCACCACCGTTACAGCTCAAAGAACTAGTGATGAAAATGGTTCTGCCTTTTTCTAGAGCTCTTCATTTGTATGCCAGAAGCGTTCGCTGCAGACAGCAGCAGAGCAGAGGACCCATCGCTAGACTAGGAACCTGAGGACAGTCACTACTTAGTTACTTGGACAGCGTAATTTCCTTTCTCTTTGCCAAGTTCCCTTCACCTATTTTTAAAGTCTTTGGGATACAAAATAATAACGGCATTCTTCGCAGAACAAAGACCTTTGCAAAATCAGGATGTTTGTGGATGGTTTTCTCCGTTGCTACTGTGTCAGAGTTTCAGTGTGTCTGTGCTGCTTAAATAGGTGTGTCTGTAGCATCTGAATAGTTAACTAACCCAGCATTTGTTTTGCAGTCAGTAACAATGGCATCTCAGCTACAGCATTTTCAGCATAAGCTACACATGCCAAAAAGGAGCTCAAGCTCAAGCCTTTTTGTTGAAGTCCATGTCGTTGCATCTGTACAGTCAACCCTTTTGACTAGATTAAAGCCAGTATGGGTGTTCCTGCACATGTGCATGCGTGCACACTACTGTGCTATGGACACGTTTTTAGAAAAAGGTGTAACCACAGAAAAATAGTGCTTTGCTCTCCATAGTCATGTGGCTAGTTGATACGCATCCCAATTAGCCCTCACTGCCTACCCTGGGAAGCCTGTGCAGGGTCAGATGCCACCAAGCCCATGAACGTTACTCTATTTGACAAAGGTGTCATTTCTCAAACTTTGGACTCGTTAAAAAATGCTCAAGTGACCTCTGTTCCCAAAGACTTAACAGGTAAATTCCACAACAACTATTGATTTTGCACCACATGGTAGACCTACCTTTGGTTGCCTTAGGAAAAAATATATATATACATATATATATAAAACATATTCTGATCCCTAACTTCAACCTCTGGGGCATTACAGGGGCTCACTCACTCTGCTTGGTGGGAGATTGCTCGGGGGCCTTTGAAGGAAGGCGCTTTCTGTGTCCCATTACCATTGGCAATGTTCTTCACTGTTATACCAGGAAAAGGAGGTAGAACTCATTAAGCTGTGTGTTTTGGTTTCCTTGCAGCCATTTTGGTTTGATAAAGCCTACACTACCTGTAGTAAAGGGACAGGAGTACATTTTAAAAGCTCCCACTGACAGATCTTGGGACTTGCTTTGTTTTACAGCTGACTATGAGCTCACCCAGCTCCAGGAAAAACTGAGAGAGACCGAAGAAGCTATGGAAAAATTGATCAACAGAGTGGGCCCTAACTGTGACAGGTATGTTTCAAAATACAGCATATTAAGGCACAATTCTTCTCTGACTTAAAATTGAACTTTCTTACATTAACTATACTAAAATAGCGTTATCATTTCTACTTCAAACTGTAGAAATTTGATTTTAAACATCATGCTTTTTGTGCAGCAGTCTTTCTCTTTTCAGGGCCTATATTTATAATAACCTATATATATAATAAGTCATTCTTTCCAACTTCACATTCCTTGAGCAGAAGAGCAACCATCTATCTCTCTCCTCCCCCTTTTGCATACTGTATTATTTGGAAAATAATGACAGCTATGTCTAAACTGAAAATAAAACGTCAGTATTTAAAGTGCAAAAAACAACCTGTCTTATCTGGCCAATGTAATTTTCTGAATGAAAATTACATTGTTTTAGGGTGTTTTCCAGTGCAATGGATTATCATTATTTATTATAAATAGAAAAGATGTGATAATCTATGTAAACGTCTGTTAATATCTCCATAAAATATTTATTTAAGGTCAGAATTGTGTAATAACCTGATTTCATAACCAGTAAATCCATGCATTTGCTTAGAAATACAGAAGAGTTGTAAAATCGGGATTTAAACATTTGTCTATTCATGTTTGCCATAGATCTGAGATCGCTAGCCAACATTATAAAGAAACATTGACAGCAAATTTGTTTTTTGTAAGAAGGGCAACAGCACACCAACAGGACAATGCATAACTGCAACGTTTGAAAAGTTAAGTGCCATAAATATCAGGGCAAAGTCTGCAAGCAAAAAGGACACCTGCTTTAATGCAGGTTAACACATGTTCTTTGGATCAGTCCATGCCTCTATTTTAAGCCATTCTGTAGAAACAATTCTGTGCTGAGCTTGTATGTTATGTTCATTTTGCTTCAAAAGATGTCCTCTGTGAGCACGTAATGTTGTCCACCTTGCACCACATGCTCTGGTGTGGCTGTAGTAATTCCAGCGAGGCGAGGTGCCAAACTTGCCTGGTGTAGGCCGAGTTCCAGTGGGAGAACTCCTTAAACCAGGTAGTGACACAGAAGGGACACTGCTTTCACTATCCTTACTCTGTTTTGAAGAGCTAATGCAGTGCTTTATGCTTACCTTTAAGCTGCCAGAAATAGGCTTATGTTCTGCCCGAATATAGGGGCATATATCTCAGTATAGGATTTTTTTACTGATAAAGTGGGTTTAGGGCCTGATCCAGTATTTTTTCCTCTCAGAGCAGTTGGCTGCGAGCCTTTATTTATAACTTCCCTTCTTTGTTCACCCAAACTATTTATATACATGGATCTAGAGAACTCAGGGAAAATCAGAAACTGAATCCAATAGTGAATTTTGTGTATAGGCTCTCTTTAAAAGAGGGGGGAGAGCACCTCTATAAATGGAGCAAATAGCTGTTTTTAAATACACCCAAGCTTTGAAGCTTTTGAGAGAGAAAGGTCATACTCCGTGGGATGCAATTTTGGGGCTATAATGCACTTTAATAATGATTATTTTAAGATCAGGAAGAAAAAAAAACAAAAACAAAAACAAAACACAAAACAGTTGACATGTCTGAGATGCCACCTTAGATTATGGATATTCACTACAGTCATAAGCGCTCTGTAGGAAATGCTCTGTTTCAGTGTAAGAAGAAGAGAACTTTTACTGTAACTGCCAGTGAGTACTTTGGGACTCAATGTAAGCACTGACACTATGAAAACAGCTTTGTTGGAAATACAAGCACACAGGGCAAAAATGAAGGCCTTTTCTTAAGCTGTAAATGTTTTGTATCTGTCCTGTCAGTTTTTATGAGTACATTATATCCTGGTAAATCTCCTGTATGCAGGCTGCCAGAGGTCTGACACATTGCCAGCATCCTACCATTCCCGAAGACTTTAAATGAAGTAGAAATAAAGCATAGGCTTTGGTTTTTCCCTGTCTACAGGGAAATTCTTCTTTTAAGCAAGATACCTGGAGCTGGAATGGAGCTATGACATACTCACAGAGCCCTTGTGTTGCAGTAAGAAAGTAGTGCTTTCTGATGGGAATATCCAGCACATTCAGAATTCCTGTATGAAATGCCACTGTTATGCAGCTGCATTGATTGATCCTATTATTTGAGCTAGCATCTCTCAGCACTGTGCTAAACAGACAGAGCTATCTGTCTTTATACAGGTGATATGTATTCAAATTACATACACTTTTGTCTAGAAAAGGAGGATTAGTTTGGCAGTTCTATTACAGCTTCTGTCAAAGACAGCTAGCTGATGAAACCATTTCTTTTTATGTGCCAATTAATTCACATCTCAAATTCTTCATCTGCATAACCCAGGCTTTTGGGAAGATGCCATCTCACACCTTTCCTTTCCTGCGCAATGAACTGCCACACGACTTGATGGGTCTCAGCGCAGCCTCCAGACAGGGCTGGGACTGCGTCAGCTTCACAAACTGGGAGGCAAAGCCTCCTCAGGGGGAGCACGAAGTGGCAAGAACAAGATTTCTGGCATTTCAGCCTTGCTCTCCGTCAGACAGTTCGTGTCTGGATAGCTGCTAGGGTTACAAGAGGGCCTGCTCCTGAGCTACATTCTCAGTTAATAAGAGGGAAAACTGAATATGGGTGCTGCAAGTTTTCACGTTTATGAGAGTTTTGGCACCTGACACAAGGTTTGCATAGAAATTTATTCCTAAATCCAAAATGATTTATCAATTTCCACGTCCACCTCCCCATCTCACCCCTAAGATTCACTAAGCAGCTGTCTACTCTGGATAAAATAATCTTGGAGATTGTCTGTCTGGTCTGGAGATCATCAGAAATCATCTGTCTGGCCTCACATAACCACCTGCAGCTCAACATTCTGTGCGTGTCAAGAGCCAGCCTCTCAGAACAACTAGGGGCTATATGGCTCCTGCCTAAAACACAGCAGGATTCAGAAGAGAGCCAGAGGAACATCTCAGTTCTGTCACGGGCTTGAGTTAGTACTTGCAGAGAGATCAAACACCCTCTCAAGAATAACATGAAACACAAGATGAAATGGGCAAAAGAGTCAGAACCATTTTCTCCCCAAAGCACAGCCAGTGATCTTTCTTAACTCTAACCTCCTGAGAGCCTGGTAGAGCTCAGGCCTAATACCCTCCAAATACTTTTTTCCTGTAAGATTTTCATGAGTTGTTTGTTTGTTTGTTTTTCAGAGAAAATAGGCTGTAATAAGTACATAATCTTACCTGTTGGAATCATTTTGTTATGACTAGTAGTAATCACCACAATCATCAGTGTAAAACCAGTCAAAATTATACTTTGCTTTTAATCTGATAAAAACCTTCCTCTGATTCTAAAGGGGAAGTTAAAGCTAAATTTAACACCCTCTTAGCATTTTTAAACCCCCTGCTCCTCCAAACCAGGTATTGTTGAATCTGTTGGATATAACAACATCTTGCCAAGTGGCTTATTTCTCGGTGAGGCCTTGCAAATTTAATACCTTTAGTGGTCATAATTAGGGCAGCATTAGGCTCCTCAGACCAATGTTTGTGTGAGACATTTTGACTAGGCCCGCATCCTATGATTTTATTTAAAATGCCGCTTAGCAGCATTGATTTACATTTTCTTGCGATGCTTCAAACAGGGCACAGTTTTCTAATTTTCACTTTAAAGACCAGGAATTTCTGTAGTGTCTTCTGCAGCATAACTCTTGCTTGTGTATCACCTTCACCTTGCTCTTGTGCTGGCAGCACCTGCCTGCCTTGATCTGTTTAAGTTTCTAGCTGAATGGATAAACCTTTATACTGAGGAGAAGCGCAGGCCACAGGCAGGTGTTGAACAGCGATCACGCCGTATCCGTATTTCTTCAGACTGTGCTACTCAGAGGGCCCAAATGGTTGGGTCTGAACCCTCTCAGCAGTCTGCAGTAATCACAGAGTCATACAATGGTTTGGGTTGGAGGGGACCTTAAAGAAGGGACCATCTAATTCCAACCCCCTGCCATGGGCAGGGACACCTCCCACCAGACCAGGTTGGCCAAGGCCCCATCCAGCCTGGCCTTGAGCACTTCCAGGGATGGGGCATCCACGGCTTCTCTGGGCAGCCTGTTCAAGGGCCTCGCTGCCCTCCGAGTGAAGAATTTCTTCCGAGTCGCTGATATAAATCTCCCCTCTTTTAGTTTAAAACCATTCCCCTTGTCCTACCACTGCACCCCCTGATAAAGAGTCAGGGAGTCCCAGCTTTCCTGTAGGCCCCCGTTAAGTACTGGCAGGCCGCTGTAAGGTGTCCCCAGGGCCTTCCCTTCTCCAGGCTGAATAACGGTGGCCTCTGCATTTTGTTGTCTAATGTTTTCTACCAGGGCCCAAAATGTTACAACGGACCAGGAAAAGAGGCTACTTCAGCAACTCCGAGAAATAACTAGAGTTATGAAAGAAGGCAAATTCATAGATGGCATCTCTCCTGAAAAGGAAGCTGAAGAAGCTCCCTACATGGAGGACTGGGAAGGTAGGCAAGAGCCTTTCTAACCGCTACCCTGATGAGAAAAACTGAGCAAGGATTACTTGAACTCCAAAATCCTTTCAAAATCTAACTTCATTCTTCCTATTCAGAAAGCGCTTCTCAGAACTTTGCAAGAGGTGGTTTGTTTTCCCAACCACAATAGAAAAAAGGAGAAAAAGAAAGAAAGAAAATAAAAAAAAAAGAATCTGAGTCAGCCAGCATTTTCTTTAGTGTAAAGACTACACTGTCTGCTGCCAAAAGTGGCGTATGAATATTCACATATGCTTCATCTGCTGCTGGGTCTTGGCTGCTGTGGGTTTATCTTTCCCTTTATCTGCTGGGCTGGATTTCACAAAAAATCCTAAAGCCCTTGAAAATTTGAATCAACATGTTTTGGATAACTTACAATTTTTACTTTTGATTTGTTTGCTCCAGTATTGTAAAAGTCATCTCCAGGGAGCCTATCTTTTAAAGATTCCTTATTAGAATGTCCTTTCTGTTCCTTACTGTTTACTTGTCACATAAATGTGTTTTCAAGACATCCTAGTTGAGCTGTTTGCTTTCCGAATTCTAAATGCATCTTTATGCAGACTTAATTCCTTGCTCCTTAGGAAGCTTTCAAAAATGATTCAAAATATAAAGCATAAACAGCTGCCTCGAGCGCTGTTTTCTTAAATCAAGTTCATGATCCGTTCAATAAAATGAAATGCACAAAGGCATTGACTCATATCTGGTTTCCAACTTTATAAATAATATGCCATTTATTGCAAAAGTCTTAAAAATCTGTAGACAGGAACAACAACAAAAAAGAATATATTTAAAGAGCTAAGACACCATTTCCACCTATTAGCTCCTGTAGCTTTCAGCAAAGCTCAGATAGTCATTCCTGAAAAACTGGGTTGAAATCCTGGCTCCCTAAAAGTCAGTGGAGTTTTGTCATCATCTTCCAAGAAGTCATGTTTTGCACATTCCTGCCGTGCAATTAAGTAGATGCCACTTACACTGTCAGTGCTAAAAACAATTGTGCTTACACTTCTGCATTCGTCGCTGAAATCAGTACTATTTTAAAATTCCGTTAACATTTCAAACCACGTGTCGTTTTCTTCCTAAGGTTACCCAGAAGAGACCTATCCCATCTATGATAATTCCGATTGCTTCAAGCGCAAACGGGAAACAATCCTTGTAGATTATCCTGATCCCAGCCAGCCCTCTGCAGAAGAACTGGCTGAAAGAATGGAGGGCATGGAAGACGAGGATTACCTGTGCAACCAAACCCTGCTCTCTGGCCTCACCATGGGAAGGAACAGCCATGATTTAATGCAGAAAAAGGAGGCGGGAACTGGCATCAGTGAAGAGGAGGGGAACCATCATCACAGCCAAAGCATTGAGGAGTGTTGTTACTGCCATGAGGAGGAGGAGGATCCTGCTGTTCTGGCGGAGAATGCTGTATTCCACTCAGAGAGCTGCAGTGAAGCAGAAGAGCCAGCCTCAGAGGACCTGTTCGTGGAGTCTGACAATGAAAATGCAGCACTGAAAAAGCAAAAAGCTAGTGATTCAGATGAAACAGGCGTGCTGAGAAAGCGCAACACAAAAGGACATGAGTAATAGAGACAATACGTGAATGTCATCTAGGTGGTGACAGTAAGGGTCATAAACTGTCAATTGGTTTGATTTTTGCTTCTGAACAAGAAAATTCTTTATTCATCTCCGTGTATGAATTCCATGCCCACAGTAACAATCACATCATCTACCCGAACTGCAAGCCAACACCTTTTTTCATGCAGTCTTATCAACTTACTACTGCGTTGCCAGGAGCATTTTTGTCCTTCTTTTTGGAAATTGATACCTTGAAGAAGGATTATTCCATTCATACATTTGTGTGGTTTTATTTATTTTTTTTATTATTTCTGATTTCTGAACAAGCAGGTGTGTTTTGTTGGTGGTGGTGGTGGTGGTTTTTGGCCAAGAGCAAGCCAGATGTCTCCTTCCTAAGAAAAAATTGTTATTATTTTTTTTGGTGTGTGTTACTAATTATGAAAATGAATCAAATTCAGATATAGTTAAGAGATTATCATGAAGCTGGAGGAGAAAGAATGCCTTCTTACTCTTAACCGATCAGCAGAACGGACAACAGTCACACAAGTCATTCTTTCTCCACTGTGTCATTGCTGCTGGAAGCCCACGGAACTGTTGTAACTACAATAGGTGAAGCTTGAATGTTACCACAAACCACAGCCCATTTTCCAGTTTATTTAATGCTGTAAGACCAGTAGTGTAACCTTTTTCATGTCCCAAGAAGAGCATAAGCAAGACCGAAGCATAATGAGTTTTCTTTGTCTTTGCCATGGTCATGGTGAAATGACTTGGTGACGCTCCCAGCTGGGCACAGGAATCAGCCCATCCATCATGTTATGGAACATTTAAAATATCCCTGGTGATTTGCTCTTGAACTTTGGAAGTTCTAGAAGTGCACTGAATGGCTCATTTGCATCCACGCATATCTTATGTTTAACAAAATACGTGTAACCACTGTGTACCAGTTGTATTCCCAGATCACCAGGGCACATCTTGAGCATAAAAAAAAAAACATTTTGCCCTGCACACTCAGATTGGGTTTGTTGTTCGGTAGATGTCTGCCTTTGAGACATCTCTTTTGGTTTTGTTATCACTGATTTGTTTTCCAGGTTACAACTGTAGCCTGATTTCTGCATCGTATATGTTATTCATAAAGAATTCCTGCTTACAGAACTAAGGAATAAAGAACAAAAATAAGTTCATAGTAATGGAAGACAGAAAATAGAGAAAATATATTGAATACTCTGTTTTACAAGGAGTATATTTCTTTTAAAATCATTCTGTAGACCAACTTCTGTTTTTTGTTTCCTGGACCCCCTCAACACTGTCCTTCTCTCTTCACTGTGTCAGTAGTTTGAGCCCTGTCTCGGAGCTGAGCTCATGTTTTCTTCCCTGGTGATCCCTGCTGGGCCTTTACAACACCCATAAGTGGATCTGCAGTGTTTCTATCCAAAGCTGAATCTCTGCAGGTGAGAATAGCAATTGATAATTTTTCTGCCTCAGTCAGTGTCCTTGAGCTAGAGCACTAACATCAAGTGATAGCAGTGGCTGGCAGGGAAGGCTTTTCACAGTCCTTGCCTGCTAATAGAGTCATATACTTCACAAAAGACAACTTTTATCACAATCTTGGCTAGCCAAATACTTGCACTGGCAAAGGACCTTGTCCTCATTTGAAAAACCACATCTCATTTAGGGCATACATTAATACCAAAGACAGCTGTTAAAGGACTGTATTCATTCCACTGCAGGCAGCACTGTATGTCTGTCCCAACAACTCTCCCACTGTAGAAACACTCCAAGGAGTCACATGAGTGAAGAGACTGAGCACAAATGACAAGATAATGGACATTTCTCCTCCTGTAGAGGTGGTCAAGCTGGACTAATACAGCTGCATGAGTTGCCAGGCATATAGCCTTTGTTACTTAAAATTGTTAAGAGAGAGACATTTGTGCAGGCTGTTGTGGACACAGCAGTAGCGCAGCCCCTTGCCATGAGGAACAAGGGTGCCATCTTAAGTCTCCTGCAGCTTGTAGAAATGCGGACTTAGAAAATTTTACCTGTCTGTATAGCTATGTGCTTATGTCGTGCTTCAAATACCGTCTGCTTATAAAGGTATATGAAATTAAAAACAAATCAGTGTTTCGTTTAAATTTGTACATTTAACTTTGTGCAATATATTGTAAACCCATGAAGAAGTGGTGTTACGCATAAAGCATATGGTAGAATTCTTAGCTATTTTCATATAGTAAGCAGCTAAAATGTAGTAAATTGTTATGAACAACAAAGTCCATGCTCCAAAGTGCGTTAATTGTAAAACTCCTGCAGACTGCAGCCAAATGCTCGTGCTCCTAAGGACAGTTCAGCTCATGACAACATCCCACGAGTTGCTGTTTGTATGCGTTGTACTGGATTATACACACAAATGTGAGGTAAATATTCCTGTTGACCTTCTGATGGTCGGTGTTTCCGTCCTGACTGACCAAGTGGGCTGACCAGGCCTTGAGACAGCACTGTGAAGACACCCATAAATTGGATTGTATCCTCTGAGGTAATTAGTAATGACTCCAGTGCTGCGGAGGCAGACCCAACAGCCAGGAAGGTAATGTGAATACCTCTTGAAAAAAAAGAAAGGGAGCAGCACAATTTTTAACCGTATATTTTGACACGAGGTTTTCCGAAAGGAGAACAGATGACGATGATCTAAGGGCCAGATCACCAAAGTGATAGCAAAACCCCAGCATTTTAGGTGCGCCCGTCGGCCTAGAAGAAATTCTGGTTTCTAAGCACAGCAGAGGGAGTGAGGCCCCTGCTGTCACACGCGGCCCAGCTAAGCAGAGAGCTGTTTTGGCCAAACACCAGGAATGCCAAAGGGAAGACATGCCCCTAAAACAATTAATTCTAGACTTGGAGGTCACTCAGTTTATAAATTTAAGAATTTTTTTCAAGCACTTTAAGGGCTGTCCCAGCCTTTCCTTGTGGAAGCCAGGCATAGGCCCGTAATTACGACACCCACTACAGCAGTGGGAGCCATTTGTAAATCCTCACACTGTGACCTGGAGCAAGGACCACGGCCCTCAACTGTCCCTCAGGGGTGGCCTAACCCCTTCACACAGCCTTTGGAGCTGTCCCACTTTGCCCTGCTAGTTAAATTATCCTTGTATCAGCAGGATAAATATGAAGAAACGGTATGTGACATACTAATCTTTGACATTAATTAAAAAAAATAATAATAACTCCTGCGTCCAGTCTGTTTTCTGACCTTGGTCTCTTCCAGCTCCCTCTGTCCTGGCTGATAGGCCATGTTTGACAGAGGGAAGGCCAGGCCCTCTCCTCAGGCCCCTTCCCGTGGCTAACCGAACTCCGATCTCTCCTCTGCGTTCGTCTGGCAGGCCGCCGTGGTCACTGCAGGGACCCCAAACACGCTGCAGTGGAGCATGAGAAGACAGAGGATCCTGTCACGGCACTAGTATTTAAAAATAATAAAAAGTCCCCCTCCTAGCACAGGGACCAATGGTTAGGATTCCTCAATACCTGCGAGACAGGTAATTGCTTCGTACTCCTTTGCAGCACCGAAAGGCAAAAACGATGCTAATGCAGGCTGACCGTGTGGTGCCAAAGAGTCTGAACAGCTCAATCTTGAGGTCTTGATTACCTTGGCAGCCCCGTGGAGAGTACCAGTAAGTGCTCTTAGGATGTGGCCAGTGATACGTCAGACAGAAGCTTACCAGGAGCCTTCAAACCAATACTCCTCCTGTTTATCTGATGCCTCCTTTTCTTTGCTTCAGCTCCCCTACCCGCCCCGAAGCAGAAGTGCGTGTTTACACGTTTTAGAAAAGCATCACCTCAGAAACATGTCCAGCATCCTCAATTAATTGCTCATTTTTAGCAGGGAACAGTCGTAATTTGAAGAAGGGTTTATTTGAATAAAATTAGGATTCTACCAAGAAATTCTATTAAAATCGCAGGTCAGAACATGATCAAACCTGGGACACAGGAAAAAATACGGAAGCTCTGACGGAATCCCACTGCAAGCAGTCAGGCTTATTGACAGCAGTATTACTTAAAAAAAATTAACTGGGTATACTTTTTATAAGTGCTAAAATAAATAGCACATTTTTCAAATCAAATAATCTGATAAAACATTCACTACCACAGAAGTGCTAATTATTCCTGGGTATTTGTTAATGGTTACAAATAAGTGCAGGCATTCTATAGGATCAAAAAAAATAAACTATGAAATGTAAGATCAGTGCTGGCCCCCAAAATGCTGTAAACAAGATTATTAATTAAATAATATTTGTGTAACAGATACACATGTAAGAAGTTTCTTAGGCTCTTTGCATCAAAAATTAGTGATCTATTAATGATCTATTTTGCAATGTTTTTTTTATACTAATCACATATTTCAAAGAAAATTAACCCAACACCAGATGACACAGACCAAGTATCCAATGTACAAAATACAGCTGGAAAGATTGGTCCAGTCAAGTGATTTTTACCTGCTTTGGAACATCACCAATTTTAGGGAGGGGCAGATTCCTAGAAAGCAGACACCTGACAGTAGGCTCATTCTTCTCAATGATTTTCCCAGGATACTTTAAATTCTGCGCGGACACCTCTCTGCTGGTGAAGATTGTTGTGATCAACCGCCTGTCAAAATGCAAGACTGCCCCAAACATATATTGGGTAATATGAGACATTCCTTGAAAATGGGTAAGAGAAGGATTTCTGCAGCGTGTACCAATTTCAAGTCTTTAAGAACGCACTTCAAGGAAAACAGACTGAAAACGAGTATGGATCTGGTGAAGTCAGATTTGACATGTAACTTTTTATGGTTATCATTTTTGTTTGGAATTCATTTTAGCATTAAAGGTAAAAATTGAGTTAAAACAACACTGGAAACGCCTCACATTAAAAACCTCCATATTCTGTGTAGGTAATTTATTAAGGTATTGCTGACAAGGGGTATGGAAAGACATAGTTGTTTCAAACAAGTTAAGTTTAATATTTTTGCACAATGTTCAGTATTGACAAACACTGGAAACTATATGACAGAAAAACGTAAATTATATGTATTATGTAAATTATGTGAAAGTAAGAAATCAGTCATTGTACATACCAGTAAATAAACATGTACTCCGGAATATCAAAGAGTTTCTTTTTAAAAAAATTACTTCAAAAAAGCACATTCTTGCAGGTTTATCTAAGACTCCACATGGACCTGAACCAAAGTGAGACACTTAACTACTCAAGAAAGAACAAGACAGTCTTGTGCAAACAGTTGTAATATATTACAGGTTTTATGAAAAAACAAACAAACAAACAAACAAACAAACAACAACAACAAAAAAAACAAACGACAGATTCACAAGAGTAAGACTTTTTTGTTGTTGTTGTTTTCCAGTTTTTAAACCCCATATGATTTAAAGGAAAACTAGACCATAACGTACTCAAATGTTACTGTGTATCATCAGTTTATTTAAGAAAGGCAAAGAGATGAATTAGAAAATGTTTACTTTGGGGATAAAAAACAATTAATGGAGCTGCTTTTTCGTTGTGTGGGTACAGAAGCATCCACGTAGCACCTCCATTTTCTACTTCCAGCAGCTCAAGTAAACAATTCAGAATCAAAGGTGCATTTTTCTTTACGGACAGAAGCAGTTCCAACAAATTCTAAAATGTGTATTTCTACGGTTGCTCTAAACCCTGGATCTTTCAGACCATCACTTGCTGGACGGAGACAGTGTTGGGAAACGTAACAGTTCCATGTCTGCCAGGAACCCTCCAAAGTAACCACGTCAAAAGCATTTACTTTCTGAGATGCTTCTAGAGATGCATCGCATTATAAAACACCCTCCACAGATATATCTTCTCTTGTTGCCCTACTCTTGAGTATTAAAAAAAAACTATTTGAAATGTAGAGAAAAAAGCCCCAGTCTTGTAATGACGGGATATGGATGGACTCACTGCATGGATCAGTCTGACTGAAAAGTAAGCTCAAAGGAAAAAGGAAAAGCAGACGGTCACCTATATTAAATACAGACATTTTTACGAAGAAACCGAAGAGATTTTTTTAGCCTTGTCCACGTATGATTTCAATTAATCAAGATTATTTTAAAAGGGACTTCAAAAGACAGTCTGCTAATCTTGCAATAATTAACTCCAAGACAAATTAATATAAGAGTTTATGCTGACAGTGTGCACAGTGAGACTGAAGACTGATTAAACCCTATATATAACTAATCAAAATTTGTGAAGACTTTGTAATGTAGGTTTGCACATGCCACACAGATTTGCACACACAACATTGGAAAATGCTGGGAAAGTCACAAAATAAAGCTGCTCCTCATACCAAGAATCTTGCTTTACTGAGCATGTGTGTGTGTCCCCCTTCATACTATCTAATCTCGAGATGACCTTAGTTTCATGTCACTGAGTAAAAGAGTTTTTAATGTAAAATACACTGTTAGTTTCAATCACAAGAAGAGAATTTTACACTTTTAAGAGACTAACAAAATTAACAAAGCTTCAGTATTTATCTTTATATATATATAAAGTATATATATTTTTTTATTTTTATGTATTTTATATATACTTTATATATATATAAAGTATATATATATAAAGTATATATCTTTATATATATATAAAGATAAATATATACTGTAAAATAAAGATAAATATATACTGTAATATATATATATTACAGTAACCCGCTGAAGGAGGTTTGTTTCTTATTGACCTTGTTTCTTCGGGAAATTTTGAATGTGCTTTGCCAATTGTTGTGCAGGGTCAGTAGTTTGCTATTATTCCTTAAAACATGGACAACTATTATCAACTTTTTTTTCCCCCTAAATGCCCTGTTTAGTTGTAATGATGACATCATTAATTATGTGTCGTGTTTAATAGAAAAGGTCAGTTTCTTCACTGACAGACATTTTAGCATGAACAAAGTATGGGCAGGATTTGGTCGCATTTCTAAATCCACTTTCAGAAGTATTCATGCCAAAAACGTCCAATTTCTGAGAATCCAGCTAAGCCCACACAGAAAGAAAAGAACACGCCAGGACTCTTGTAGATGTGCGCACATGGCATTACGGCGAGACAACAGAAATTAAAGAGAAACTTTCAGTTACAGCGGGCTTTGGATTAAGCCCTAAGCAGCAATAAATGGGTAGAAATGCCATCATGACGAAATCCGCACACAAATAAAGCTGTTCAGGAGAAAAACAGTTGGTATGGGCAAAGTTCTCATAATATAATGCAACATAACCAGTGACCATGAGGCTCTACCAACAAATACTGAAATCCGTTGCTCACTCCAAGGGATGCCAAGCAGGATGCCAATTTTTTTGCCAAGAAACATCCTGCTGTCTGTCATCCCCCAGCACATAATCACTGCTTCACTTGCATGCTTGGAGCTCCTGCATACCTGTAAATGGAGCTTGTTTTCACTTTTGTTTTCTGTAGCTGCTCTCCTTTGATTTATTTTTTGGGGGGAGGGCTTAGAAGCAAGCACAATGAACAACTTTTCTGACATGCAATGCCAACACCTGAAAAGTTCAAGGATCTCAGATGCACAGATGCCAATCTCTGCCTTCAGGAGGAGCTATTTCTTCACTGCTAGGAGAACTGTACCTTAATGACTTCAGTGCTGCAGCTGCTTTTCTAAGCTTCCCTACGCATCTTTGCAGCAGCGTCCTCTGAGCAGTGACAAGCACACAGGGTGGGAAACAGCTCACACAGAAACACGCATGAGCACCTAGCAGAACGACAGCGAGCATTGCTTAGTGGTGAACTCGTCCACAACAAAGATGGTGTGTGGGTTTTTCTGTGCAGGGTAGCTGCTTGCGTGGATGCTAAAATGGGCACGTGTGTCCTCCAGATCCGGGCAGATACAATGAAAAAGAGAAAGGAGGATTATTTTCTCACTGGGAAACAAGGACATCTGTGATGGGCCCTGTAAAAACAAACCTGCTGTACGGGTATACTTGCACCATGTTCTGCTACACGACTAAAGCTGTCACAGTTAGCACAGAGACCACAGATCCCCGGCATGCACAAAATCCAAAGAAGAAAGCACGCTGTTGTCAGGGAGCTTAAATCCAGTATGCAGGCGTCCACCATTCAGAGAGGGCTGAAAAATGCTAGAGTAAAAAAAAAAAAAAAAAACGGAGACTTCCGAAATGCAGCCTCTGGGGTGTAGGTGCCGAGCTTTGGGACCACAATGCAAAGAGCTGACTGTTAGAGGTACATGGCAATTGCCACCCCGAGAACACGGAAAGGTGAACCCCTCTGCACATGTTCCCCAGAAACCTCTTCAGTGCTTTAAAATTCACTGACGACCTTGGGCTGTGCAATGTGATGAATACCCCACTGAGGGTTACGCAAGCAGCACGAAAAGCCACCCTACTTTGAAATGAGACCACACACACGGGGATTTAACACGCTTTAATTCGCAGACAAACTTTTTAGGTTTCACTGTCTTAGCTTTCTTGAGTATCCTCTGATGGAAAAACCTGTACGAGCCTGAAACAAGAGAAAGTTATAGATGAATCAAAATCAGCGAGCTTAGAATAAAAGGAGGAAATTGTAGTAATACGGATTACTGAAGCTGGAAAGCATCTGCCACCTGCAAGAAAGGGTTTGACGTGATATCAAGGAGGAATTCTTCCTCGTGGACTTGTGCTGCGTAGTCAAAAAGAGAACAGTGCTGTTGAAAACAAGCATACGAATAGTCATCACAGATCCTGTGGTTGATTAAAAAAACAACTGTTATAGCATCATTAAATTCAGTGTCTCTTACAAATTACCGTCCTTACAAATTAATGTGCATGAAACTGGATCTTGGTGCAATTTCAACTGCCTGATGAGAACACTCTAGAACATGGATTTAGGGATTAAGAACTGAGTCCCACCGCCAGCTCTAAAAGTTCTAAAACTTCTTGTTTGTCTGTTTGTTTTTATACAAACTTCAGCATCACTGCCCCTGAGAGGACAACACTTACCTGCTGCTCCTGCACTGCTGGAAGGCTTTCCTAACAGATGTGCGTCGTCTTTTGAACTGTGGTTTTTAGTTGCTGGATGTTTATTAAGGCTGATATTTACCGACCTACTTACAGATTGGCCCCAGGTGTACCAGAAGATACTGCAATAAGAAAAACACAGTACCAACAGAAAGCCCCCTGAAAGGGAAGGTGGTGCCATTTAGGTGAAAGAGGTCTGTATGTTAGGAGCAGGTCCTAATGCTGAATCCCAGCTGTGGAACGGAGCAAGGCATCGTAAGATATGTCATGGCACACACTACTCTGTCGGTAATGAGATTCCTGTTTGAAAACGAGCCCTCTGTCAATCCAAATAGCTAAAAACAAAACAAAAAAAAAACCAATATGTTTGAAGACGCATGAAGAGCAATCTAATTCTATTTCTAGCCAGTGAGGGCAGGAGATTCTCCCCAAGGAAGGGAACAAGATGGTAATAACTGGGTTATCGCTTGATGTCCCCAGTCTGGAATGGAAATCTGCTGTTACGAGGTGCCATAGCTCACGAACCTGTTTGAACACTGAGCTTCACAGCACGAGCCGTGCCAGAAGCCCATTGTCACGCAGCTTGCTCCGGTTTTGCGTACATACAGGATCTGCTGCACTGGCAAAATTAACAATCTCATGAAATAATTTTCCAAGGCATCAAGACTGAATGTCTGATAGAATTACGCTTGCTTAGACGGTAAAGTTTTTAAGCCTTGAAAAAAAAAATGGAAAACAAAAAAGAACACAAAGGGAATTAATCTATTTCTGATGTCACTTGGTAAGTTAACACAGCAAAGGTACGCAACTTCTTAGGGGATACTCAAAAGGGCTTAAAAGAATTAGGAAGCGCAGGCCTATGAGGAGTTTGGAGACCTCATAGTTTCACCCAACCCGTAAGCTTTAAAGTCATCTTGATTTTGATGTTAAAATCCATTAACGCGTTTATAGCTTATATTCCGTTAGTTTGAGAAAGCTGGGTTTACAAATTACCGATACTTTTCGTGGCATTGTGCCAACTGGAAAAAAAAACTCCGTTTAAAAAAAAAAAAATAAGGCAGTTACGGGGTCAAATGTGGGAAACAGCTTGCATTGTAAACATCCCGTGCGAGTATAAAGGTAGTCAGGAACCACGAGACTCATTGTTTTTAAACCAGATGTGCGTGACAGAGTCACAGACCGCACTAACAACAGTTTCGAACAGCTGAGTCACGTCCAAGGGAAAAAAAAAAAAAAAGTACAAAAGGCAATTTGCAGCACAGTCACCAAATTGTCTCAGTTTGCTGCAGAAAACGGCAGGCAGTCTGGTTATCTGAGTCACTGCAACGTGTTCAGGAATAGCAGCTTAACTGATGGGGCCAACGAAAACACAACCAACACGTTGTTGTGAAAAGGCAGCGTGTCAGATGGTTTTTCTTTTCTGTTTCTCTGCGTATTTGGTGATGAAAAATGACACGAGGTAAAAAAAAATAATAATAATTCAAGCCTCACTGAAAGCATTGGCAAGATTTCCACAGAATTCAACCGCGTCAAGACTCTGTCCGAAGTGCCCGGTTGGCCGTTCAGTTTCCACCTGGGTAGCAGCCAATTGCTCAGACCTTACTGGAGTTCCTTCGGTGAGAAAGGAACTGACGTCCACCTGCCTCGAAACGCCCCTGGGCGGCCTGTCAGCAGAGCAGGGATGTGGGCAGGTCCAAGAAGTATTATTCCCACTCAGCTCGCTCGAGCTGAGGCACAGGGAGGGACGAGATGTGCACAGAAAAAAATGGATAAGCATGCACTTAATGAAAAAGAGGAATCTAGCATTTCTAGACAGTTAAATAAAATACAACATATAAAATAAGTTTTAATGCATTTTCATCCAGTACACAGGCATTTGTGAGTATCAGCTACTGAGCTATCGTTCACAGCAAAATACCAAAACACTGAGATAGCTGTGCAAATCCTTTTCTTAGTTCCTTGGCAAGCAACAGAAAGAACTGACAAGTAGCTACACAATTAATGCTGAACGCTTACAGAGCAGAAACCTGGAAGGTACATTCCACACATAAAGAACGACGGAAACACAGGTTGATGAAGTAGCACATCATCTGCAGTTAGATTAGCTCAAGATTCACACCTATCATTACTTTCTTCCAGTAATCCAAATGAGGCCTTTTGAGAAATCTGAAAGCCCTCAGCCCGTAATTCTCATACAGGTGACCGCTGTTCTGTCACCTGCTGTCCTTATTCGACAAGCAAAGATCCATTATGAGCGCATGCCTGTCTAAAACCAGGAGAAAAGCTTGCAAATATTGTTTCAGGAGAGCAGCGAGAGCGCGGGGGAACTGGTAAGAATTCCACAGGATCAGACCCCAAATTTTCTCTGACACCTGTCAAACATCAGTAGAAGTTTTCTTCCTAAACTACCACGGATCCCCCTGTCCTAGCTTAGTGAAATAATCAAGGACAAAATATTGTGATACTGATCTAGGGTCTTCATCTCTTCAGGGCAAGAACTCCAGATTGCTGTGTGACATCCAGTCCTTGTTGTATCCTTACATATAAGATTAATACTAAATGAATAATTTGCAAAAAGCTAAGATTCAAGAACTGGGAATGCATTTATTTACTATGGACTGGATTGATCTCATTCTTTTTTAATGAGCAGCACTCATGCAGGGGTCAGATATTTACAGGTAAAAACCGATCTCTAGTGCTCATTGCTTTTACAGACCTCACTGATGCCTCTGCTTGTTGAAAGCCCCTCTTTCTTCCTTTGTTCCTCAAAAAGGAGCAGAAGCCAGAAAGTTTGAATTGATGGCACTGGTTCATCACGACAGGTATCATCTGAGCTCGCAACGATGTTTGTTGATCGTGCAGCTACAAAATTTTATTAGCAGAGCTCTTTTCACTAGAGGTCCTTTAGTCCTAGTACTTCATGAAGACAGCCAGCTGCAGTCTCCAGCACTATGCTAAGGCAAGTGGAACAGCGAGAGATTTGCCCAATATTTATTATAAAGCCATTCTCATAAACTTCTTAGCATCAGAATTTGTAACAAAGCCTTACGACATGACTATTTTACGGGACGAATGCACCTACATGTGCCATATTTTACCCTACAGAAGGAGCAGAGTGATGTTTAGCTTTTGGAAAATAAACGCCCTTTTAGGGCACCGACACATTTTAGTCCACAAAATCACTTTCAGCCTTTTGAAAAGAAAAATAAGGCAGCACTACAAAGCAGATTTGTGGAACAGTTTGCCTCTGGGCTTGCGGACAGTTTTGCTCATTGATTTGCAACCAATGGTTTGGAACCTCTGGATACTGAATAGTTACTGAGAGAAACTGTGATTACATTTTAGGCAAGCCTTTTTATCTGCTTCCTTTTAATGTGTTAATTTACTCCACCGAAAAGCCAAAGGGCCAAATTCACCCCTCTGATAAGGCTTCTATTATGGGAGCATCACTGGATGTGCACTGAAGGCACCGCTCATCTGTGGAGCGATCACCGAGTAATATTGTCAAAATAAACACTTCTGAGTTGCACGTCCTTGAAGAAAAGATAAAGGGATTGTGAAGAGAATGAGAAGGAACAGAACATCACAGATGAAGAAAATTAGATAAAGGGCCAGGAAGAAACTGTTTGATGTAAACAGAGTGACAAGTTAGATTAAGAACTCTCATTAAAGCATGCAGTATTTGCCTATAAGCCATCCAGGCAGGGAATTTGTTTACAACGCTCTGCCAAAATCAACAGCAGATGCAAAAAATCCCCAGTAGTGGGATTTTAAATAATACTAAATCCACTGTATCCAAACGTTCACTGGGACTATGCGAAGGAAACACACAGCTCAGTACCATCGTACGCTGACGCACTGAGTGAACGAGGCTGTGCCCTGTTGCACATTAATGTGCGGCCCCTCCAGAAGCCACTACTAATAAAGAGTGTGTCACTAATTACTCCTAGGTTACTTTAGTATGCACATCTCTCTGCAGATATATACCGGTACTAAGATTTTGTTGCTAGTGTGGAGGAAAACCTAACTGCGAGGACCGTGTCATCTCAGGCACGATCGTATACACTCAGGGAGCCTGCTGTGACTTTACCAGGCTAGCAAAACACAACGTGGAGCTGTGCTGGGAACTCCTAATACCACACTGTTAACTAGCAGTGCCCTTCACTGCTAGTGTCCACCAGAAATACAGCTGCTAGTCTAAATTAAAAGCCATTTCTTCCGGAGCAGTTGGCGGTGGTCAAGCGAATCCACAGAACACAGCACCTTGCTCAACAACTGTGAGGAATTCGGGGCTTGGCAAAAGCCACTCCGTGTAAATCCTATTGCAGCCCGACCAGGCACAAGGAGAGCCCCTCGCTGCTGTTAGCCCCGGGTTAACCTCCCCCTCTAGTGACCTCAATTATGGTAGGGATTTTTTGTTTTCCAGCAGCATGTTGGCTGATGTCCCTGTATGGTTCTGTTCAGATGATGGGAATTTGAGTCACCGCTTTCCTCCTGGCATGCTTACAGCTTAAAAAAAAAAATACCTGGCCTGGAAAGAACATGCAGCGAGGGTGAAGTTACACAATGTGCTGGCAGCAGCCCTCTCCCAAGAAGCTGATCTCGCTGCCTTTTCCCAGCCCCTCATTCTCACCCTGGCGCAGGAGTTCATTGCACATGAGCTTCCTTTTCATACCAATTCCCTGTGGGGCCGTGATGCAGGTCAGACCATAGTTACGATCCAGGTTAAAAATAACCCCTCCTAAACCAACTCGGCTACTAAGGCCAACGGGCTGTATATTTGCACCAGAGGACACTTGGTTCCTTTAACACAGCTTTGTGAGACAGAGCCAGAAAACTGTGTCAGGTGCCGCTTTCCCAGGCTGTAAAGACGACGCGTGACTGGTGATCCACAAAATTAGAGCCACACAGATTCAACCATTCCCAGTTCTTGAAACCCAGGTCAGACATAGGTACCAGAGCTGGGAATTCCTATCTGTTTTTGCAGTAGCCCAAACAAAAATTCTGGTTATCACTGGAGCTAGTTTTTAAAGATTAACAGGAGGTAGCGAAGGGCTCTGTTAAAATCCCTATTGTGATCACAGATAGGAATGTGAGGTGGTAGGAAACCACCAAGTAGAGGGGAGAAGAAAGCACGCATGCAGAAGGCGTTCGGTATCAGACTGCAGCTCGTGACTCATCATTTTGATCATTCTTTGAAGGAACTGGCTGCTCACTTCTTTCAAATAAAAGACGTCTTTCCATTTTATACCGTTGTGCAGAAATGCTTCTTGCAAAAGATCAGAAAAAAATTACAGAGCCTCCTGTTATTTAAGGATCACATTTGACAGACTGAGTCTACCAACAAAACACTGTTCAAAGTCAGCAGACTTTTTTTTATAGAGATTTCAAAAGGATTAGAAAAAATGCTGGCAATTACTTATTTCCATCTCTTATCTGAAATTTCCTTGCCTGTACACTGGGAAGGAGACCTGAAGGCAAATGTGAAAAAGAGAGTATATTTCTTTTATTAGTTGAAATTAAGCAGTCCAGATGGCACAACCTCTCCTTGTGGCCTGTCCCCTGTAGTCAAAAAGGGAATGACAGCTACGAGACAAGCAGATTTGATCGCACTTTCTTATTATGTAAACTTCGGTTGCGCAACATGAGTCTACGAAGACAAAAAGGAGAATCGGAGTATACACAGTATAAAATACAACTACTTTTTCACTTTACACACCTTTCAATACCCTTCTGGTGACCTACATACTAAATTCTGTTATGTTGTGTGCCTTTGGCAACAACATTGTATGGAACAATGTCAGAAAGATTCATTATTTTAAAATCTGTTTTATGCTGTGCTTTCAGGAGAGAAGAGAAGAGAAGAGAGAGAAGAGAAGAGAAGAGAAGAGAAGAGAAGAGAAGAGAAGAGAAGAGAAGAGAAGAGAAGAGAAGAGAAGAGAAGAGAAGAGAAGAGAAGAGAAGAGAAGAGAAGAGAAGAGAAGAGAAGAGAAGCTCATTCTTTCCTTGTGTTTTGAAATGGTACTTGTTTATATATTCCATACAAATCAGAAAAAAATGGAACAAAAACTTCACACTATTTTTATGCTATTCAGTGTCCTGCCAATGTCTCATTTGTATGCAGCATACACTAGATTTGCCTAGAAGGATTTAGCTCAGTAGCTGGCACATTTACATTACAGAACAACATACACAGTTTCAGTCGATTTCATTGTTCTTACAATGGGAAATAAATATGAAAAGTGATTGTTGCTGAAAGTTCAAAAATGCAGTCAACAAATTGTGAAATTGCAAAAGGTCAGACAAATTTAATAAAATATTTCCATTTACCTTCCTCAGCTTTACACAGCCTGCTTAAAATAATAAGATTATCTGCAGAAAGCCTTTACCCAACTGTTTATATCACTTCATACAAAATATGTTTGAATTACCACAGCAATACAAGGCTATAAATTCCCAACACGCAACATGCCAAATTCAGCATAAGTTATGCTTTCTTGGCACCTAGAGGTTTCCCTTTTCCTTTTCTGTACTCCCAATACATTTTCATTTGAAAAAATTAAAAAGCGTATAGATGTTAAAACATAACAACAGCTTAGAATTCAAGTGACTTGTGCAACATTATTTTGTGCTTTCTACTTCTTCATTTCCTCCTACTGCGATTAAAATTCATCATGCCCTTCTACGTATACAATAGCAATGCATCAAATTCAGTCCAATATAGGTTTTCAACCCTTAGACTTGGCTTTAAACTACACAAGATCCTTGCAAATTCAAAAAGGTGCTTTTTTTTTTTTTTGTGATCTTTCTTTCATGTTGGACGATGTCAAGTTCTGATTATTCAGTGTAGGAATGCAACCTTGAGGTACGATCGCAGCCTCAGAATAAATCTTAAACGTAAAAAGGAATTTTTCAAGAGCGCACTTTCTGGATTTAAAAAAGACACACCGTTATAATGGTGCTGCCAGAGCCACGGTACAGTACATCATGGCACATCTCCATAACATGATCAAGAACATGAGATAGAACCTCTATTTACACAAACTTGATGCCACTTCCAGAAAAATATGACAGAAAAAAAAAAGGAGAACATTTCCTGAACGTCCTGAATTTTTCGAAGGTTCCTTTTACTTTCTCTCCAGCAATCCGGTGGTCCTCCGCGATCGCATTTTCCCTGACCTGTTCAGTACGGACCATGGGTGACACCAGCAGGAATTAGGAATCCTGTGGCCAACGGCTTCCTCTGAGAGGATGCTCTCCCATACCCCCTTACTCACAAGCCAGCTTGCTGTCAAAACTTGAAAGGGCAATAGCAAAGGCTTGTAGCGCGCACATGGGGTAGTTGTAGTCCATGGTGAACACATCCTCAGCCACACGGCCAAACTGCATCACTATGTAGTCAGCTGCAAGAAAGGTCACAAAAAAGGACAAAACATTATTTTTGTTTGCCGCCCTCATTAAATAAGCGTGCACGCAACATCCTCCTCTGACCCAGCTGAACAAAATACAAATGAAACATGCTCACACACCAAACTTCACAACACTTACTCATGGGAGTGGGTGAACTGATATCAGAGGGAGAAGCAAGTCAAGTGAGGAAGGGCTGCAAGGCTTGTTACTGACTTTTAGAGAAATTACATAGATTAATTTATTATTATTATTATTATTATTTTTTTCCAAACGGAGGTAGAATTATTTCTCCATAAAATGCTCGAGCTTCTTATGGAGACCTAGTACTGAGTTTCACATGCCACAAGAATCAATTAATTCTATTCCTACTTAACTGAAGGCAAGTGGACAATTAAGCATAAGGTAGAAAGACAACGTATGATTGTGATTTAGATGTTGTCATGTATCCATGTTGTATCTTATTCAAAAATTTTCCCCTCAACATTTTTTCCTTTTTGTACTCTTGGGCAGCAAGAGGAAATCTCAGCCTCATTCGCAGTCTGAAGCAGCATGTTTCATTGAAGATGCAGATTTAATTGTTTTCCCTTAGGAAAGGCATCAGATGCATACACAGGTGTTTCAAGCAGCGTTGCTTCTGGAGACTGGCACAGCCACTTTTACCAGTTTCCTGTACTCCCCTAAGCATGACACTGTCCTAGCCCAGTGTGGTCCAGCACCCAGTGACTATTCATGCATTCCTGAAGCCAGTGCAAACTGGGGCAGTACCACTCTGCTCAACCACTTGTCTTTTGCCCTGCTCCAACAGTTCTAAGCCTGAGAAGAAAAAAGGGCCCTGCATGGCTGATGGAACGCAGCAGGCAGGTGTGGAGCTAGAGGTGGTGTGAAAGGTAGTCCCGACATTTTCTGGTCCTGACATTTTCAGGATGTTTGCTAGGGCTAATGTTACAAAGAGTAGTAAGGGCAAAGTGGATGCAGAATGAGGCCAGTCAGACCACCACCAGCTGGACAGCGTGTGGAGAGCAGAGCAAACAGAAAATCAAGGACGGGCAGTGTGATACAAGTGTGACTGGGTGAAGTGATGCTGCCCCGTGGTCCTGCTGAACGGGGGTACACGAGGCACAGATGCAGTGAGCTGGACCCACATAACTAAACTAAACTCATCCAGGTAACAACAGTAAGGGCAGAATCACTGTCAGGCTGGGTATGTAGTACTGTTTCTACACGTTAAAAATAGAGAGCCATACTTACGATCATTATCATGAATAATTTGGAAGTTCTTCACTGAGGCCTGTGTGACTCGACCATGGAAATTTAAAACATAGGACTGAGTGTCATCATTCCAGACTGGAGTTTTGTTATGCAGCTCGATGACACTCTCTGTATTTTTGTTCTGCCACCTTGCAAGCAGTGTCTCATGTTCCTGCACACACCACAGACAAGCACTTCAGTTTAACAATCACAAAAGATGAAAAAATGTATTGACACACACACAAATGTTCATAAATCCAAGCCCAAACACTTAACTGTCACTGTCAACTCTCAGCACAGCATCATCAAATGAAATAGAGAATTCTGAGTATCTTAATAAGGTTATGCACTCGAGTCCTTTTTGCAGCTTGGAAAAGGTTAGCTGCATCTTTTGCTATCAAAATACATTATTATTTGTAGTGCTGTTGTGAGTCACAGAACTAGTCACACATCCCATTGTTCTTAAACCATTTTTTAAATCTCTGAATCTCCAGAAATGCAAAAAACTAACTCTCTATATGAAAAAAAAAGGTAATTTTTTATTGTTGACTGATGGACTTACATTTCGTGGTCTGATGGAAACTCGTTCATGGTCCATATTCATCCCTGGTATGATCACGCTCATTTTACGAGGTCCTTTAAACCCCAAGACATTTGTTTCCTAAATGTAATTAGAAAAGAGCTCATCATGTTCTATATTTTTAAGGTTAAATTCTTCAACAGAGAGATACAGCAATAGCCCAGGGAACTTACGTTAGTCAACTCATAAAACATCTTGAACTCCTACCTTCACTGGCACTGCCAAACTCTAGCTTTGTCTGAGAAGCTCTGACAACAGGAAAAATAGAAATAGAGAGGTTTCCAAAAACACTCCTAGCACTGGCTGCCAGCAACCTGAATACAGTTTAAGAAATAAAAAAATAATTCCTTCGTTTAAAAAAAGATATGAACTAACCAAATTGCTTGGATACTGCTAGATCTGAAAATATAGTAGCTGCATTTTAAAAATCATAAAATGCATTCACATATTTTGATGAGAGACTAAATTAAATATATGGGACCAACTCCATTTATTCCAGAGCCAGCACAAGAGCAAACAAGAAGAAGCTGCCAGTAAGAGCATCTGTTACCAGTGCTGTGGTTTTCAGTCTTCAGATATATTATGCTTAAAGATGAGCGTGGTAAAAAACAAACACATTAACATGAATGCAAATTTTTGAGCTATGGAGGCAGAGAAAGTAAAGAAACAACATGGGCACCACCAACAAATCCATGGAAAGTACAAGTTCTTCCATTAAGCACAATTTGATGCATTTCTGACCGGTTTTTCACAAAAGCACCCAAGTATTGCACTATCCTCTCAAACCATAACCACACGAAACAGCGACACAACTAAAGGTCCAACTCCACCCTCATGTTTTGTAGTATTTTTGTGGTACTTTTTATTATTTTTTTTTGGTCACATACATTTTCCCCCTTCACCTTCCACAAGTGAAACGGGCTGTGCAAAATTTATTTGTACACAATAGTTTTCATCCATCAGATCTTTGAAATAGCTTTGGCTGTGTCAGCAAACCATCTGGAGATTTTACACAGCTCATGGATGATTTTAATGCATGCTAGGAAAATTCCACTGAGACATTTTAATAAATACTCTTGAAGCAATCTAGGTATATTTATATACGTCCATGGCTATATACTTTAATGGGAAAGATTCAACCTTTTTTCCAAGTCACTCGTATCAAGGCCCCTGGCAAAGTAAACCAACATTTTCGGTTCAGTTGGAAGCAGGTACTTGGTTTTGGATCGTGACAAGACTCAGACTACAATGACTGCCAGCAGATTTTATAAGAGAGACTCAGCAGAGCAAAAGTCAATTTCTAAGAAAAGATTCATAGTTATGCTTATTCTACACTAACTACTGACAATTTTGGTCTTCTCTGCAATGCCTTACGAACTTTTCTTCTCATCAAGCTGCTGTTACGCTATATACAATTCATTTAGATGCTGGCTGGCTGAAGACATTTTTCAAGGTAAAATTAAATAATAGCGCTGAATCACTTCCCTCCCAACAAGCAGTACTATCACTCTGACACAACAGTACTGTATTCTTTGGATTTACTCAAACACGAAATCAGTATTTCTGCCAAATGACGAAGGAATGGTTTCTAGTTGCACATTGTATCCATCACCAATTAAACCAAACGCTTATTGGCAAATGTGATCCTCTTGCTAAACTCAAGGTACAGAATTAAAGCTCCACAAGCATAGAATATATGAGGAAGACAGTAGGGATAAAAGAGGAGCTTAAATTAAGAGCAATCCAATCTACGTTGCAACAACCAAAATTAATTCCCCTTGTCTCCCGGGTTCTCTACTTTGCGCGTGCAAATTCAAGACTACAAACAGCACTATTAGGGAACACAGGCCAAATTATGACTTCACACCATTTTAATGTCACTGGCAGCCTTGAGTTACACAGGAGCTCCACACAATTGCTGTTAGCTGGCAGAGCTCTACGGACTTAAGTCAGCTACGGACTGGGCCCAGTGTTGCTGAGAAGCCGCGCTCTGCCTCCGTGCCCAACCAGCAAAGCTGCTCCTGCAAGCACGCGTCACAACGAACGGGACTGAAGGAGCGCAGCCCCTCTCCAGGGCGTTGCTTTTAAAATATTATACGCTCTCATAAAACTACGGCAGCTATTCCCTGCAGTGGGAATAGCTGCCACGATAAAAGCTGCCTGCTGTATATGCCAGCAGCTCCCAGGAGACTCGCGGTTTCATTACCCCATATTTGTCTTTACTTCAGCAGCTTTCCTCTCTGGACTTTTTGCACAGGCATGCCTTGTCCTTAATATATTCTGTAGAAACATATATTTCCAGAGAAAGCCCAAAACCACAAAACCCCACGACATGAGAGCATAATCCAAGTGACTGAGGCATGATCATGAACGTGTAGTTTTATTCTTGCTTTGTTGAAACCTGAGTCATGCCTCGCAACACCAGCCGAGCTCCCTGCCCGTAGAATCTGATGCCAACTGAATTGCGTGATACTATGGATATAAAGGAACCCGGAGCAGAAAATCCTGGTGCAAAAAGTACAGTTGGGTCTCCTCGTTTCTTGGTAAGTTCTGCCAAGCGATTCTGAAATCAGCCATTAGGTGCTGCTGCAGATTTATTCGTGTGCTAGCCTGCCATCATCGAGAAGAGTAAAAATGGGTAAGAGCACCTGATAAAAGTCTTTGCGCTAACGTTATTCATGTTGCTTGAAACATGTCTTAAAGTGAGCTCCACAGTGAGATCTCAACACGTTTACCCCACAATTAACAACAGATATTGCCACCTTCTGCCTGCATAAACCAGACCTGCCGAAGATTCAGCAGGTCAGGCTCGGTAAATCGGTGGAAGTGGGTACAGCTTGCTCTCCAGATGGGTACTTGATTGGATGAGCTGAGAGACAGTGAGCTGCAGAGTGGCACTTTGAAGATACTGCTTATTATAGTTTGTGCTGCAGGGAAAATCTCAAGGCAAGAATTAAAAGGTTACCTTAGGACAAGGGTGTTTCAGGAGTGCTCTTTACGGCATTCTTTGCTGTGGTTCTGCTGCTTTCAGGAACAATAATCTCACCATAGCAAACCTAGCTATTCATGAAACTTAATATAGGATTTCCTTTTGTCCTCTGGCCATAGCACACCAGCAAGCCTGCTGCCTTTTTGCCATGAGTATTAAAACATCAGTGGAATGAGTCGTTCTCTTACACAGATGTACAAGTTTTAAACTGCTTATCTGAAAATAGGCATATAAAGCCAGCCTTAGTCTTATCCACATTCTCCAAACAGGGACTGTGGTTCCCTTCCTTCCAACACATGCACTGCACTCCTCATTACCTCTGCTGACTGCAACCGAGTTTGTTACTTGGTATCGTTAATTGTTCAAATATCAATGCTGCTCCCGTATACAGAGAGTGCTGGAATTTTTCAATATATAACTTTTTAAAACTGTTTTTGTTTTCTCCTATTTCCAGTTTGCACCAAATGAATAGTTACCTGGCTCTAGAGAACGCCCTCCTGTGTAAACTAGAATAATTACCTTTATCAAACATGGAAGTTCTTCTAGGTTCCTACTGAAACTTCAGTTGAACTATAAACTGACATCAAATCCTGGACTCTGTTGTTAAATCCTGCTATCTGGATTTTCTGAAATTCTCAGAGTTTCAGATCCAACCTGTACAGAGGGACCATGTTGTGCACTTGTGTCTGCAGAGACCACGTGCCCAAATAAGTGCATATGAAGAAATACACTCTTTATACCATATTCACACAAAAACTACAAACTGAACAGCAGAAAACGTTAACACTTTAAAAGTTAATACTGTCACCCCTTGGTGCTCTCAGCACGTTACATGGAAAGGGTGGTTCTCTGCTTTCCTTTTCTGCTTAGAGCTCCCAGCTGCACTGCTCCTTGCATCCTGAGGCTGACCTTTCCAGGGAACACATTCTGTGGATATCCTGGTGAAATGCAGTGAAAACTAGACCTCGAACTGAAAGAGCGCTGGGCATTCTTGATTAGAGTTAGATAAGAACTTTTCAGCAAGTGATTCTTGAATATTTTGTCAGTTGTTGATTTAGGAAAAAAGAATTTTTTCTATAGAACTGCATATACAAATGAGAAGAGTTACTTGGACAGAATGCTCTCACTAAAGCAGTTAGTCATCCTGTAACCATTCGACAGCACCAACTGTGCTCCAGGTCCTGGTTGTCTGCATTGCCCCTGACAAAAGCTGTTTACTCTCCTATGACAGTCAGTTTCCTCTCATTCAAATGCATTTTAGAATTTTGTTTTGTTTTGCTTTCCTGGTAAAAAGGATTTTTAGAGCTTTTATGCCAGTCTCTTAGCCACTGCTGCAGACCCGAGTGTCCAGCTATGTGTTTTGTATCAGAGAGGCCTCCCCAAAAATGTCATGACAAACGATCATGGCTTGGTTCAGCAGCTCCAGGTGCACAACTTCTCCCAGTTCAGGAGGCTCCCCCAGATGGTGCCTGCAGTCTGTGATGCATCTTACTGCTTTGAGGGGTTACGTTAAAGCTCCAGCGTCTTCTGATCAGAAGTGAGAGCTGGGGAACCTGGCTCTATGCACAACATTTTTCACCTCTACTTTCCACCGAATTTCCCGGTTTCTTCCATGAAGATCAGGTGTTTCATTACGTCAAAGCCTAAATGTTGACTTACATAATCTTAGGTGAGAAGGAAATTCAGTGTGTTATTTCAGAAACTGAATTCCCCTTTCTTGCATATTTTGCCTGTGAGCAGTACTTACATAACAAATAGCAGCTAGCTCCTGACGCAGGATACTCGCCTCCAGGCTTGATGTTGTTTTCATTGGATTTACTCCATTGTCATAAACTGTAAACTTAGTTCCCATAAGATTTGATCTATCAAAAAAATGGAAAATCCAATCACCATTTGTCAATTACACTGCCTCAGACATCTATCCTTTACTGCATTGTAGCCCCAAAGGAAAGACAAATAATATAAAGTACAAGTAGTTGTTAACTCTAATCCCAACTGAATGGCAACTCCTGAATTAAAGGCCATAACAAAAATTAAAGGTAGAGCAGAGCACAGCAAAAGTTCCTATCATTACACTGAAGACTTCTCATCACGTCTTGTAAACGAGTAAATTCAAGAAGGCAGTAAGGTGGGGTTAGGGTTATTTGATTTTTTTTTTTTTTCTTTTCAGTATGCTTACTCTCTACAATATCATCTGCCTTCTTACCTAACTACTAGCTCCACTGGACTACAGACAGTGATTTTCATAACGTTATAAATAAGATCGGTCTTTACCATTTAAATGGAAATCATACCAAGAAGTGCAAAATACAATTTAGAAAACATTAACACTGCACTATCCTCCTTCTGTGTTTGCATTGCAGCAGTACGTTAAGTTCTGAGATCCACACAGGTAAACAGCAATTAGGGGTACAGTCCCTTTCCTCCGGCACAGACCATCTAAATGTATGTTGAGAGGCACCATGTAGGTATCAACAACAGACTGATGTATGATGGGGTGACAGACAGAAAAGAAGCATGTGGTTCTGAGAAAATTCCACTACATGTAAATAATGCTAATTAAGATCTTAAGAAATGAGCAAAACTCAAGAGATTTTCATATTATCTAAGAGACAGAACTCCCGAAATATCAACAGCAGCTAGTTATAATATGCTCATGTACTCCTTAAAATTCTATTAAGATAACTTGTCTGCATCTTTAGACAAACATACACCCTTGAGAATCTGGTCTACGAGCATTGAAGAGCCCCAGTCTGCCGACTGTTATTAAAAGGTGACTTCATAATTACTTGAGAAATTCTGAACGTATGACTTGAAAACTGGTAAACTGTAAAACCACTATCACATGATGTGGTCAAAACTCCAATTATGCAGTCACAATGATTAAAGACTTCTTAATTTCAAATGAACTTTATACTCTCTCTCCATGTATATAAATTCTTAGATGTATGAGTGTTTACCTCAGTTTTCCAATAAAACTCTCTCCACCCCGAGACAGGTCAGTTGGGTCTATGGAGATGAGGTAATTAGAGGTTTTACTCTTCTTTCGCTTCCTTCCAGCTAACAGAAAAACCTAAAGAGTGCAAAAGAAAATCATATTCTAGAATGCCAAAGGGGTTAGCGCACACTACATCTCGCTTTGATATAAGGAAACCATAGGCAATTTTTCGGTCTTCCAGCACCATTGGCAAACAGAAGATCTCCCGGGACTTTGCAAAAACAGATAAAAAGCAGGAAGAGAAAGTAACTTCTCAACCACTCCATCCATTTTTATGGTTTAAATGATTAAATCCAACTTATTTTGTTAAATGTTTAATTCTAGGTTGCACTGTCTCTTCCACTGGTATTGAAATAGATGCTTTTCAGGCCACAGAATGCAGAAAGCCCCGACTGCCGTCACATTAAGGTGTCATGCATGAATTATTTAATGCCAAAGATTAGACATGTGAAGAAAGGCAGCAGAACAAACTGATACTGTTGTTTTGCTTTTGAAAGACAGTAGGGCAGAACTCAATGAAAAGGCATATAAAATACAAGATTATATTTTCCTTGTAAGACTTCTGCAGACTTTTTTTTTTAATATATATATTCAGATGCAACTGATATGCCATTCAAGGTATTTTATGACCTTTTTACCATGCTCCCTTTCCAAGTGGAGGTAATATGTAGGGTACATCCCTCGATCCATTCCTTTCTTGTCTCTTGTGATTCTGCATTTGACGGTGACACCCTGTGGAGCAGGTCTTACAGCAAATTCCTCCAGGTCATCGACGTCTATGAGAGGCTCGTTTGTGGAAGGACTAGGGGCTGAGGCCGCTTCCTGAAACAGTAAGCAAAACTCAAGTTTCCTCAGCTTTGAGTTACAAGGTTATAAGTACAAAAGCAGTGACATTTGGTGACAGCCGCACTTAAAAAACAAACCAACAAAAGGACATATTGTCTTTTCTGTTCTGATAGCTCAGTGGCTTCAAGGCAACTTAACAAGCTAAGTACCTCTCCCTGTCCAATTGGTTGAGTTCTTGGCTACCAAAGGCCCCTAGAGAAATTCCCTTTCCTACTGATGCTGAACAAACAGACACATCTGGCAAAGCACAGGGCAGCTGCACGATGAGATTGCTGTAATGTTACAAAGCAGACTTTGGCTCACACTTTCCCATCTCGACGTGTTTCTCTTTCATTTCTCTTTCAAAGGTTCATATCCAAGAGTAGTGATGGTCTTTGATTAAAGGAAGAAATGGGATGGTGAGAGATGGATTAAGCTAAAGAGAACTCCAAAAGGGATGAGAAGTTGGTGCAGTACATAAAAGAGTGAGCCACCATCAACTGGTTTAGCAAGAGCTGGCGATGTAGAATATTTGAACACTTTGAAGCCTTATTTTGTCTTCAGATAGTAGCAGCAAGAGCAAGGTGGGAAAATGCTGCGCAAAAGGCAATAGATCCTTCTGAGCACCCACAATAGGCAGAAAGGTAAATATTTACTGTTTACCTTTCTCTTCATTTAAGTTCAGACAACATTTGCTATTCATTACTCCTAGTCGTTATTTTCATTGCTTCTGTGAACTGAGAACTATCACAGTAAATCACCTCAGAGATGCTTTAGTGTATACTGAGAACAAAACAGGAGAGCCAGGCCTGGCCTGGCTGTTCTCTGAACTGATGCAGTACACAGAAACCAGCATGCTCCTCCTTTGGTGCTGACTCCCTACCTTATTGGACTTCTTGCTTGTGGCAGAACCAGGCCGGGTGTTACTGTTGAGCTGTGAAGAGCTAGAGCTGTCTTCATCTTCCTCATCCTCTTCCTCATCAAAATTCATGCTGCTTGAAATGCCTGAGGAGAAAGCAGTGCCCTGTGAAATACCGATACGCTGAAGCTGCCCAGACTTGATGTAAAATACAATTTGTACTGTTGCACCTTTAGGCTTACAGGTGAGAGAGGGGGGTCACTATATGAGGCACTGTACAAATAACACATGGCTGAGACAGCACCTGCATGAGAAGCCGACACATTTCAGCAAATGAGAAAGGAAATAGCATGGTTTCCATTCCACAGAGAGCACCGAGGTACCCACTGATACAAGAACAACATATAGAACAATTAAATTCAAATCTTCAAAAGTACTTCAAACACAACGAAAAACTTAAACCTGAAATTGAAGCTGGGTGGACAACCTATGACAGCCGTTTGGAAACCTTACCAATTAAAATACAAACCCTTCTACAGCACACTTTTAACCGTCCCTATGAGATCGGATAAAGCACAGAGCTTAACAGCGAGAAGAAAACATGCACATCAAGGAAGTGTTCTTATGCATATTTATCTCATGTAAAAACCAGTATCAGTGCGGGCCATAGGAACTGCCTTAGAGCACTTAAAAATTTGACTTTAAAAGAATTCAAAACCTCAGACAATTCAAAGGGGAACAGAACTTTGAACGTCAAACAGGATTTGGCAGCAGAAAGTGTCAATGGTGGGACATTGGCCAGGCCTAGTTTTTCAAGGAGTATCATGCAGATGAAGCCACCCTGTACTCAGGTTTCACATATCACAGGCAACCTACGCAGCATTTTTTCTCCCCCCAAAAAATAGAAAAAACTTGGTCCTGAATTTCCACTGCAGGTAAGTCTGATGCAGAAGGATAAACAAAATGCAAAGATTTCCAGAGCTAAAAAGCATGGGCATAATTAACTTCTTCCTTCTGTACTTACCAGGAACATGATCCAGGGCGACAAGACTGGATTGGGAGGTGGAAGAGGACCAGGATGTATTTGCATGGGGATCTGGGAAAGGAAAAAATCCATGGGCTTGATTCTACAAACCCTTAAGTGTGTGAACAAGCCTGACTCCTCACAGGACTGAAGGCTTACTCAATGGGGCCAAATAACTGCTGCCACAATTTTCACTTAGGGACATCATGTCTTTCTGCATAATCAAATTCACCTTCCACCTGCTTATTATACCTGCTGTCACTTTCTTTGCTGTGTTTTGGATAAAGTCATAAAGGCCCCATTCAGAGCTCAAGCTTACCATCCATGCTAAAACACTTTTGTGAATGAGGTGCCCTTCACAGTAAGTTTTTGGCCTATTTTTCAAATCTAATATGCACAAAATAAGCTGATAGACACACCTGATATACACAGATCTTACACAAATATTTATTCAGTAACATTGAAAGAAGTATTCAAACTCATAGTTGGATGGCCTAAATTCTACCTAAAACCCTGTGCATCCTAATTTTATTTCTTAGACTACCTAAATGGTTCTTTGACTTCACGAGGATTCATCAGACTTTCCTGAAACTTAGTCTCTGGAATATGAGCTTGGCCTGCAACAAGCAGAGACTGAACTAAACTAATGTAAGAAATATAAATATTGGAGACTATCAATAATGGTTTCCTTTGGTTCACATTTTGGAACTGTATGAAGAAAATAGACATCAAAGAGCACTTTTTTTTTTTTTTAATGTTATTGCTGCATCCAATAACTTGAATACATATCCCTTTAAAACAGCTTTTGACACGAGATGCATACTGGATAATAATACAACACCAAAGCAGTAAGAGCGAATAGAAGTGAGACAGAAGCACATGCAATTTTTGTTTTTCATTCAGCTGCCCTGCAAATGGTCTCATTTTCTACTTCAGTTCCCCCAGTCCGCACGTACACCATCCAGCACGACAGCAAAAAGTTTCAGTAGGATCTGGTTATGCAGGATGAGGCTGAGTTCACAGGTCAATAGGTGTTTTTAAAGCCTGCAGAACCCACTCATTATTAATCACACACTCATTAATTGCAAACATTAGTTCTTAATAGTGACAGCCGATGTTCTCGTCAAATATGCGTGGTTAACAGAGGCAATCCATTTCTTCAGCTGGCATCTGTGCAGAACAGCCATACCTGCATATGCTATCATGCACAGACAAACTGTTTATTTCTGCATTCATGCCATGTATTTCACCACCAGTATTTTGATGGTGAAAATTCTGTGCCTGTCTTAGAAGGTCTGCACTCAGGACCTGTGGGGGAGAATGCTTCAAAGAGCTCCTGTGTTGTTCTTGAGCCCAGAAATCAAATCTATGCCTTCCCTACATTTCAAAACACCTGTAACTACAGGTGGCAAAGAACTAAGACCAAATTGCTCATTCCAAATCTTTACAGAGGCACGGAGGAAACTGATAAACATGAAGACTGAATGTTAATTATTCAGTGTTAAAACTTACAGAAGTCTGCCTCTGTCCTAGTGACTCATTTGCCAGCAACGACTTCTACATATTAAGACCCCTGAAATCAAAAAGGATTAATATTTCCTGCAGGAAGAAAATGATTCTAGCTATGCCAACTTCCAACAGATGGAGAAATCAAATAAAACATTTGGCATTTTCTTGCAAGCAGCATGTTCTCTCTTCACATTCAAGTAGCCTATGGCCTCTTTGTCTTGTAACTGAACTTGCCGGGTGAACCTCAGTGAGGAGAAATACACGTACTGAGAGAGGCTTCTCTCCACAAAGGTAGAGTCAAAGAGCAGCATGGGCACAGATCAGAGCTAAACAAATCCAATGGGACTTGACCTGCCCTTTCCCATCAGGACACAACGATCACCTCTGTGGTTTTCTCCTTTTGCTCCTATCCCATGCAAGAGGAGACAGCAATTCTAAACACTTTTTCAAACCAATGGGGACATGCCAATAAAGACATGCCAGAAGCATGAAGCAAGAGTGAGAAACTAATGAAAAGCCCTAGTTCTATGTAAAGGTTCCCATGACTTCTGGGATACTCAAAACAGTCTAACAAGCCTCCTTTACTGGTATCAAGTGGCAAACCATATCTGCAAAGTAAAAATATTTTATAGAGATACTGCTAGTTGCAGTCTTGTCTTAATATCTTTGTGTCCCACAGATGATAGCTTTGTTCTCAAAAATCGGTAAACCCCAACATCTCCACTTTTTTAAAAAAAGCCCCTCCACAGGTTTGAAGCATACCAGTCTATCAGCCTTAGCAGTGTTCTATTCTGATCAGGAATATGCTCAGAGACAGGTTAAAAAAGGTCATACTATGCATTGGTTTTATTGGAGAAAAAAAAAAAAAAGAGAGAATAAAAATATATGTTAACCTGGAAAAAAAGAATTAAAAATAGAAATGTACCCCAGAGTAAAAACCTGAGTGCTCTGACCCAATTTGAGAAGTCTGTTGATAATTTTTTTTAAAGTCAACCAGCTTTAGCAAGTAGTGTGCCTGACTATTAAAAATTCTGAGCCACGGTCTAAGGCAACACAATCACCACTCAGATCAGAACTAGGTAGCCATGCCAACATCCCTCTGACTCAAATGCCCAGGAAGTGCCCCACTTGGATCAAACCTGCCCATTTCAGTTGAAGTTGCTCACATCTGCAGAGTAATGCCCCAGAAAAAAATGAATCGTAGTGAGAACTGCTCTGCAGACAAGAAGCGTGCATTTAGGTATGAATAGTCTATTTCAGATGAGTCAAGTTTGCACTTATATTTTGCTCTTTATACACAAGGAGTTTATTCTTAAAGCATCAGAGTGCTCTTGGCTCAGGCCATCTTAGCTTCAAAAGCTATACACTGAAGAAGAACAACCCCTAAGTAAACGCCTTCAGTAAAAGCTTTGTGAAGATTTTAGGATTTTTCTTCCTTCCTACAGTTAATGTCTAACAAGACATAATAACGCTGCAGGAAGGAAGGCATAGATGCATGAATGCGTTCATACGCAATCTATCTCCCAGATCATGCATGCCTTCAAAAAAAAAATAAAAAAAATAAAATCCAGAGCATTTCAGAACTACGTGTGAGAAATGCTGCAGAATGCAGTTTTGCCATTTTCACCTCTGCAGGCATGAACACTCATTGTGAAACTATGAACAGAGTATAGCTGACAGCAAAATTGAAATTAATACTCTAGTTTAAATATTGTTATTCCATACTCTTCTTCAGCCCTCAAGTATGTGATTTTGAGAGTCAGATTACACCAAAATGTAACAGATGGGTATGAGCATTAGCATCTGCTCGGTGCTTCAAAAGCAGTGCTGCGCTGCAGATGGGAACGCCACATCCCTGAGAGTCTGGAGGGCTCTTGTTCCTCAGGACGAGAGAAAACTTCATTATTTTCACAGACAGAATGGGACAAAGCCTAAAAGGCTTGGAAGCACAGAGTACCGATCTCTGCTTAGGCCAGGGCTGAGCCTGAGAATAGGAAAAGGAGTCGACATACATAAAACAAGCATTGAGAACCCAGAGGTGGCTTTGGCTACTTACCCTTTTTCTGCATTGCTGTTCTAAGATCCTGTTTGCTTTGCTGTTGTTGGCCACTGGCCACCTTCTCTCCATCGTCTTCATCGTGGCTAGATTGTCCAATCGTGAGAATCTGCACTTGACTTCCCGTCTTCTGAACATCATCCTGAAAAGCAGCTGGGCCATCAATTCCTGTCAGACAGCAGCAAAAGCCTTGGTTGTCATTGTGTCAAGAACTTACTGCAAAGAGAATCCTCCCCTCGTAAAAAGCACCTTTTCTAAGAAGCGAAGATCACGTGCTCCTGTCTAATGAAATTTTCTAGACTTAAACAAGACTAAAATAACCCCCGAGGCAAAAATCTCATTCCCCACTTGCCGCACTTGAGAAGCTCCACGAGGTGATCAAAATGTCCCTGCCGCACTCCTCATCCTGAAAGCAACACATCCCTGCACCAGAGGCACTGAATACTAAATGGACACCAATTGGAGAGGATAGGCAAAGGGAACGGATGCAGCTGTCCTAGGGGGGGTCACAACTGGTTCAGAAATAGATAAACCTGCGTCCCAGATTATGCCATACCCCCTGTAAGACACAAAGGGCTACCGTTATGAACTAATTCTTCAGGGTAAAAGACCAGAATGAAACTATGTGAAGATAGTAACTGTTCCGTGGAACCTGACTGGGGCTGATCCCAGGCAGCCTGCTCTGAGCAGGGCTGTGGGACCTGTCTGTCCCAGGGGCACCAGCCTCGGCCTTGCGGCCATTCTAGGAGTTCTGGTAATAGCCAGAAACAATTTTTTTACCTCCTTACTGCTATAATTAGACTCTGAAAATGAAGAAGAAGAAAAAAAAAAAAAAAAAAGAATATATGGGGTGGGGAGGGAGGGTTCTTATCACAAGCTACCTTCTTTTCTTTCTTCAAAGGACAGCAGACTGAAATATCAGATGGCAAATGTGCCGCTCTTCGCTAAAATGAAGTGATGGTAAATATTACTAAACCAGCGATATAGAAATGTATTTCAGCACCAACAGAAATGGTGCCATCATCATTTACAGAGTAAATAACTTTAGCCTGTATGCTGCTGCTGCTCTAAAAGCTTTGTTAATAAGCAACGTGACGGAGAATTAGCAAGCATTACAAAGAGCTATTTCAGTAAAATAATATGGTGCTCCTCAGACCAAACGGAGCAGAGTAAATCCTGTAAGAAGGAGTACTTCATGTTGGGCTACGATTTCAGAATGTGATATGTAGCAGAAGCCTCCAAGATTACCATTTCAACCTTTTTGCCAGCAGCTGTCAACTTGCATTAAGAGACAAAAGCATGCATTAGCGTGCTTAACTGTACTTCGCCATACTTACTGCCACCGTGGTGCGAAGCGTAGGTGGAAAAGAAAATGGCCCACCTCACCAGGAACAGCACTAACCGTGCCACCACCTAACCAGGTGCAGCCCAACACTGCAGAAGGATTTAAAAACTTTCAGGTCAGGTGGAAAAGAGAGAGACAAAACAAAAGAAGATGTGACTGACACTTGACAAAGTCAGATTTCAAGGTTTGAAGGAATTACTGCCTCTGCTGCATCATGCATAACCTGAGCTGGCAAATTCGACACCGACCCTGTTAAGTTCTGATACACAGCAACAGGTCCACCCAACCTCGAACGCCTAAATACAGTAGATGGAAGTGTTTCTATCGCCTTTGTAGAACGTGAGTGTCAGGCTCTCTTTGCGATGCTGAATGCACTGCAACCCCACAACGTTGCTCCAATGGTAACTTACCCTCCCTGTTCAGCACCAGTGACTCAGTCTGAACTGGCCTAACGAGTCCTGGCTACTTGATTGCTTTTCAACCTTCATCTGTTAGGCAGTAGACCTCCTCTACTATCAAGTACCTTGCCATTTCACAAGTCAGTCCTCATCAAAGCACCTCTTAACCTTATCTTTGATCAATTAAAGGAACTGAAGTTTTTACGTCTCCACGTGTTTTCCTGGCCTTCTGATCCCCCCACTCTTCAAATCATTCCAAGTATTTCAAAAGTTTCAGTATGCTCTTTGAAGTCTGGAATACCATTAGCTTAGTGTTGGCCTCGTATGCCGTTTGCTGCCTAAGAGCTCCTGCTCCTTTCACCTTGGTTGTCATCTTTCAGGAGCTGCTGTGCCTTGGCAGAATCCGTCCTGGGAAACAAGCGCAATCCACAATATTCGCTACTAAATTACTAAAAGCTAAATAATAATAATAATAATAAAAAAATCTATATCCAGCTTTATAAAAACACATGCTGTCTGAATGAATTCTAGTTTACTGGACAACCAGATTGCTATGTCAAAAAGCCTGACAATTTACAACACAAATCTGTTCACTGTTGACATTTTTCTTAGATAACATTCTAACTCATACAGCGCGACACAGATGTTGCATACACCCACACGTTAATCTTGCACAGGCTAAGTCAAGTTAAATAAAGAACACAGAATGGCTTGGGTTGGAAGGGACCTTAAAGATTCTAGTTCCAAAACAAAACAAACAAAAAACCACACTAAAAGCTACAGATAACGTAAATTTAACGTTCTATTTATCTCCCCTTACAATACAAGGGTAAGGAATTTCATCAGGTCATTTATTGTACAGAAAAACAACAAAGGCAAGCCCTAGAAAAGCAATGACTGCAGTTAACTAAGCAGTGAAACTGAGAAAAGCACTAACACATGGAGATTTAAAGAGTTTATGGCACCCAAAAATTTGCATACATATTTGGGCAGTAAAAACAGTCTTCATTATAGTACAGTAGCAGGGACAAATTATACACTGAACAGCGTAATTCCCAATGTTGCAGGTGTAACATGGCAGTGACCAGAATAGCATTTTTACTGGCAGTGAGTTATTTCAGGGTAAGCACTACAGCAAAGGTGCTCTAGAACAGACAAGAGAGCTGCTCAGCTCCACTGCAGTATTTTTAACAGCTTTATCCATCAACTTTAAAGTGACTGCCTAAAGTCAGGTTCTCACAATAAAACTCAGAATTTCAGGTGTTAAGCACCCGTAAATTTAACAAAGTGCTCATAACTTGTGCACATCCAGCCCCTCACTAAGTTTTGGACACTAGAAACCTAATTTTGAGAACCCATTCCAAAGGGAACAAAACATCTTAATTATTCTTCTTCAAAGCAGACACTGATCTGCAGCAAAGGAAACGCCTCTGACGGCATGAGACACGGCGCTGAGGCTGCTGCTTTCCGATGCCTGCAGAACAGCTGCGCTCACATCCCGTGCTGTCAGGAACATCGCGTACCAGTGGGCAGCAGGACAAAGGCTACCCTGGCAGGTCACACTTTTAAAGAAGAAAAATCAATTCCAGCACTCTGCAGAGCGCATCACTGGTGGAGCGTGTTACTAAGCACTGGGAATGGTTCTGCTGGTGACCCCGTTTAAGAGATTGGAAGATACAGCCCAGAGAGAGGGAGAGGAAAAAAAAAAAAGGAAAGAAAAGAACATCTGTTGTATTATAGTATTGTATAAAAAAACCAGCAAATATATTTGGTGCTATAGATGGTTCACGGCAAATGCAGGATTAACTATTTAATATTCGTGTGTGTGCATGCATTCATGCAGCTATATATGCATGTGTAAAATTGTATTAAATACAAGCATACATACACATTTATTTTATATTTATCATGTGACGTCTATTTTGAAAGTCATAATTCAAAGGACATTTTTACCGTAATCTACGTAATGTCTCTTTCAAGCCTGCACAATTATGATACTTGAGGTGCATCTCTCCATGTTCTCACTTTCTTTGCCTCACTGACTTTTCATCCTACACACAGACAGTTCACTGTGCAATAAAAGCAAACCATCATGTCTATAGCTATAAGCTTCCTTGTTTAAGAACGGTGTCAGAAAAGGCAAAGAAGTTGAGCAGGCTGTGCCAAAAAGAAAGGGTTTATATCTAGATTCATGATTTTCAACATTTTTTCAGGTCAGGTAGAGAAAAGCCAGGTAGAGAAAAACCAATGGTGATGTCCTTGAATACCTGTTAAGAAGAAAAGGAATTATTTATATTATCATCTAGGCAACTGTGAAGGAGGGTAGGGGAGGAAGAAGGAGACTGAAACAACCACCAGAATATCAGTCCCTTCAGTAATACCCTTCTGGTAGACTCGGACATAGTCATGTCTCAGAGGAAATCCAGGGATACCAAAAATGAAAAATAAATAATAATAATAATAATATACTGGCATTCAGTTGCATGTCCATTCTACAAACTACTATTATCAACACCTGCATTACGTTAGCACCTGAAGTCTGACAGACAGTATTGATAACAGACAAAATCTTTCATTGCTCAAGAGGTAATCAAAAAAGAGTAACATTTTTAAACTTTTACTTGGAGTGGGAGGGGAGAGGGAAGAAGAGAGAATGGACCCAAAGGAGGAAAGGACTACATCTTAACAAGCTATGTATTTACGTATGACCAGGGAAAGCTTAGAGAGGTAACTGATAAGCGACCACTACCTACAGATGAGCACCAGAACAAATATGAAAACAGATACAGCTGACAAATGATAGCAGACAATGCCCAGTATTAGTCTTGGATAAGTTAGTTAGAAATTCAAAATTTGACAACCCACCTGGCAGCAAGTTATAGGCATAGAAGCATTTGACTGTATACTACATGAATCCCCAATAATTGGATCTTTCAAGAAAAGAATCAAATTGTATTTATATACATCACGTTCCTGCATGTATTTATACATGCAAACATTTTGCTGTGAAAAGATACTCAGCAAATGTTATTTCCTCTCGGTTCTTTTAAAAGAAGTTACAAGCACAGGAAAGAATGATTAACTGATTATTTAAAAAGAATATTTACTGTACCTATGACAACATGAAAAGACAGATTTCTAAATTACTTGAAAATAACCATTATAGTAAATTAAGTACTTCTGCACAGGACATCTGCAAATTAGGAAAGAAACTAGAAACAAACATATCATCAGAGACAACTAATTGAGTTCAGTGACTAAATAACAAATGAGAATACACATAAGGAAAAGTACACAGCATAGAAAGCAAGTATTTCTGTCCCCAGTGTACAAAGAGAAACTGCAGGAAAGAAAAATTCCCGTTTTCATTTTATAGAGTACTTAAGACAAATTCAACATCTGAAATCAGCTATATTGCTCACACACTAAGTTTTAAGGATGTATTTAAGCCTTTTGAGTACCAGACCCTCAAAGCTGGCTGAAGGAGGTCTCTGGAAGACCAAGACCTCAAGCCACATTTTCTGCAGCTGCATGCAGGGGTTCTGCAACAGGCATGCAAACACGCTGATAGCAAATGCAGTTGACACACTATAAATTTTTCTTCATTTCTGATTTTAAATGTGCCTTCAAAGGCAAGATACCAGGTTAGACAAAACACTGGTCTGAAACAGAAGTCATGGCGACACGGATAACACTCAAGGCTGCAGCCAGCAGCAAAGCTGCAATTGCAAATTGCCGAGCAGCACTTCCTCCAACTTAGGGATGGTAGCACAAATGCTTCAAAAGACAAGGAGTTTATCCTCAGAAAAAAAACTACTTTTATTAAACTGACACCAAAACAAATAGAATTTCCAGCCTGTAAAGAACTTAGCTGAAAGCAAACCCTTCTGCTTTTATTGTCTCAAGCAATCTCTTTATGTTAAAAAGATGAAACAAGAGTTGATTATATTTTTGAAACCCGCACCTATCCAGAAGTTAGAACACTGAGTATAATAAGGTTTACCTCTGGAACAGTGGTACAGTGGAGGAAAGTAATATTGCGAAAATCAATAAATGAAAAAGGTTATTTCTCAGAATGATTGCTTAGGAAGCTCTAATAAAATAGCTCGAATGAAGTATCAGGAAATTACATCTTTTAGAAATTTATAACTCAATTGCTTAAAAAAGAGAGAGAGAAAAAAAAAATCATTGTTGGGTGTAACCCTCCTCAAATAGAGGATGTTGGGGGGAGTGGGGGGGCATTTTTGTTGTACTTATAGGACCACATAACCTTAAGTATATTGTAGTTGTTAATATTTTATAAGCCATTTCCCAGTATATACCTGTTCTCTTAGGGACTGTGCAACCATCAATGTGGGTTCAAGAAAATGCAAAACCACAAAGGTATTTGCTTGTTAAGGAAAGGGGAGGAAAAAAAAAGAAATTTTGTTAAGAAAGGACATCTGGAGGTGATTTAGTCCAAATTTTAATTAAAGGAGGGACTCTTGCTAACATAGAATCAAGTCACTAAAAGCAAGTGCTTGAGGACCAAGCATCTACATTTAACTTGAAAACTAGAAAACTGTAGCAGGAATCATGCTTTCATAAATTTCTATCTTGTGGAGGCCAAATGGTGCCTTCACAGTCAAGTTCATGCGTTGCCAAAGTATTGCCTAAACGGGCAGATCTGGAAACAACTGGGCTTTTCTTGGTGGAAACAAATTTGTTCCTCCTCCTACCCTTTCTCTTTAATGCAGGGGGAAGCCAAGATAAATCTACTCTACACAAACTCTTTCATTCTGATCAGAAAAGGAAGCGTTATAGTGAGAAAAAATGATGCTTATCCAACCAATGGTGCTGCTTTCTGAGTCAGCCAGCATTAATGTAGTTGCTTGTTACATATGAGAATGAGACAGGATGCACAAATCAAAACAGACAAACAGGGGTGAAAGAGAGAAAAAAACAACATGGAAGAAGCAATCCAAATCAAAACATGAAATAGCCGTCCTGGCGGAAGAAGTGCTGTGTTTCAGGGCAGCTCATTTACCTTCTGACTCTCCTAAACGGAGCAGGTAGTATGTTTCCTTGAATGTACTTACATGCTGCAAGTGCAAGGGGTTCAGCTAGAAAAAAAAAAACTTCACGGAATGATTTCTGAGTTTTCATTATCAGATTTCACTTTGAGTTAGGTCCTGGCTTTGCATAGTTTTCTGCTTATTTATGTATTTTTTTTTAAGGTTCATTTTATCTTCCTGCTCAATTCACTGTGCAAAGCCAAAAATACACTCTACCAGATAGCGTTAATTCACAAACACATACTGGGAAAAAAGAACAACAAACAAACAAAAGATCAAACCACCCCACACTACCATGTGCCTATAATACTTTCAGGAATCTTAATTCTGAAAGAATACTCTCTGTATTTAGTGTCTAAAGATGCTCAGGTTTTGTATTTGTAGGGTGCCTACTTTTCATAGGTACCTGTTGCAACTGTTTTCACTTGTGTGCATTACTTTTCCGTTGGACCATCTCGTAACACTGTGCACCAGGTTCACTACTATCCTTATTCACCCCTTCCTAGCATCTCCAAAGTCACAAATGAAGCCGGAGTTCAAGCCACTATTTCCACCATTTTACGCATCTTTTTTTTTTTTTTTTTTTTTTTTTTTTCCAATACTGAATATTATGTCCAACAATAAACTTGGAGACCAAACCTTCCAGAAATACCGGTTTAATGAGCTAAGCTACTATAAAATACAATCAATTTTCTGCATTTGCAGGCTTCTTCCCACAAAAATGATGTTCCTTTCTAAAAATAGGCCCAAATTATATTGGATATGTCATTAAGAGTGAAATACCAGTAATAATCACAGACTTAGAAAGAGCTGATCAACGCCATACTACCCATCACAGAATTACGAAACGCACTGACCCCTAACTCAGGAGGAACAATCAGCTACATGAGCAATTAGCCACATCCTTCTCTTGCCTTATGTCAGCGTAACCTCATTAAACCTAATATTTCCCTCGCGTTTATCTTTAGCACATTGTTCTGATCATAGCTTCATCATTCTTCTAGCCACTTAAAAAGGCATTACACATCTAAGACCAGAGTATAATCATTACACTACAGCTTCAAGAGCTATTCATGTATAATTCAATGATTTTTGGTCTGACTTAGCTTACTATTCATAGAATCTGGTCTAAAGACTCTTTTTTCTTCAAGCACAAAGAGCTCTGCTATGCTCAGAAAAGTAATACTCACTGTAGCTAAATGCTAACGGAAACCTTTAAAATGCTGTCTTAGCACACAAAGTGCATTCATCCCGCTGCACCCAGCCTGTTCGTTTACAGAACACGCTACAGTTACAGCACGAAAAGTCTAGATTGCTAAAATGCTAACGCAAGTGGTCAATTTGCCCCTCCACCCCTCCAATAATCCACAAGCACAAACATAAATCTCTTCTCAAGCAGCTTATGGTGATGGAAGAGATTTTAAAGATTGTGGCAGCTATGCGACCCACGGTCTCTCAAGAAAACTCCACTGCTTCACCCCCTACGCCTACAGGGCGGTGTCCATATAGGTGATAAAACACGCTGTAGGAGATAAAAGCCTTAAACTTCATGAAAACTTCTGAGGCTACTCCTTTATTATGGGACTGAAACATGGACACAGCCGTCCTTGAAAGCAATTTCCTATTGCTTCACCCTCGGGGCTTCCCAAATTTCTTGTGTCAAAGCTGCTGTGTGGACTCACTCTTCCCGTGATACACGTGCGGTGCACAGGCCACCCTACCTAAGCAGTTTTCCTTCATGATTTCGATTTTCCCCGCTGAGGAAACGCTGGTATAATGGCAACCTAAGTGCCACAGAGGACATTGTTCAGGCTTTTTGCCTCCAAACAGTTTTATGTTTATTATGGGTATGATCATGCAAAAGTCTGAGTGAAACCTGGAGACTGCCTCTAGCTCCCGGTGGAAGCCGAAGTACAACAGCACCTACAAAGCACACTGGGGCACCCTACACCGGTCAGCTGAAAAGTCAGACCGGAGAGCTCTCCTTGCTACTATCTCTGCCACAGTTACTAAAATCCAAGGAAAGGGAAAGTCTCAAAGTTTTGCAGTAATAATTTAAATATTACCCCACGCAATGCTCAGTTACAGCCTAAGACAGGTTTTCCTTTAAGCTAGCAGGAGGATTTTTATTCTCCTGTATAATGTACTTCGGAATAAAACTTGGCTTCTGTATTACTGTTCTGGAGTGGAATTGCTTTTCACGATCAGTTCAGAAGCATTAGCTTTCTGTTCACTTATTTTACCGACCATTTTTACATTCAGTTAATTTTACCCTTGACTTTCACTTACTATTTTAAGCCTAGATATCAGTACACACCAACTTTTTTTTTTTTTTTTCTCCTTCAAATAAATAAACAAATCCATTACCTCAAGGCCAGACACTAGAGTCTGTCTAACCAAGTCCCAGAGGGACTACAGACATAGAGAAGCTGTAGATTCAGATCTCAAGAATTAAGTTGCAACATGGTTTAATTAATTTTAATAAGATAGGCTCTGGTCCTGCAAAATTCCTACATATAAGTCCCCAAATTCTGACCTCAAGAATTCCCTTTGTTAGTCATTATTATCATTAAACAGACTTATCAATGACAGACACTACTTTCTTACTTAAGCCATAACAGAGACTGTTGAAATACTGACGATGAGAATATCGTGTATTCCAGTCAGGAGAACTGCAAATTATTACTCATCTGCCATCAAATAAACTGTATGTTCTGGAACAAAAATCTATCTTGTATGTGTGTGCGTGCATATATATAAAATATCTTTTATATATATTTATAATATTATCTATCGTTTTGTCATTATCAATAGCTTTTTTTTTGTCTACCCAATCTGACCCAAAGTCACTGCAGAAAATTTTTCACACAAGCACCTTACATACATTTGCCAGGTCGGGTAGAGTAACCCTGAAGGAACAACTTGAAGAGACCCTTTGAGGATGTTAACTTGGTTTTGTTGAATTTATTTCCAAAATGCTCACTTAACCTCTATGCTGTGCAGTGTAAACCTCAGTAAGAGCCTGGACAGAATGACTGCAATTTAAGGCCATTCCTCCAAATTACATTGTGCGCAGATAGAAAAAAAATAGATTGGTTTAAGGTGATTCTCGGTTCTTTAACACGGCAGGAAAACATCAGCATCTGTTCCATCAGGACACTTTTACGCCTCTAGAATTTTAATAAATATGCTCCTTTGGAAAATACTTGGGTTACAAATTTCAGCCCTCCTCCGCACATGCTGAGACAGGTCCAAGTCACACACATTTTCCAATCTCATAAAAATTTCAATATATCACTTTCAGACAATTTTCAGAAAATTACTGATATTCAAAGAAATTAAAAACGACAAAAAAATATATTTTGCAGTCAATTCAACATCTGACATTCAGCAGCATGCAGCTAACCTTTGTGTTTCCCTTTTTTCTCCTTTCTGGTGCTGCCAGTCTGACAGCTCGCAGCTGCTGCCTTGGCTTTTTTAGTTGATTTCGGAGCTTGGGCATCCACTACCACCTTTACATCTTCCTGTTCGGCCTCCTGCACTGCTTGAGAGATTCAGGGTACCCCACCAAAAACAGAGAGAGACGAGAGAGAGAGAGAAAGAGAAAGAGAGAGAGAAAGAAAGAGAATGAATTGAGAACTCTTTGAAGGCAAAAAGAAGTAAGCAGACATCGTAGAATTTAGTGTTTCAGGTAATTCATGCAGGGAAGGGATTCAAATAAACCAGAAATTGCAAAGTTACAGTAAAAAAAAAATAAAGTGTTAGGTTAACCGGGAGGTATTTCCTAACTTTTTTCCTCCTTCCAATAATATATCAGCTCCTAACTTTCAGTCCAAAAATAACATCAGAATATTAACGTGTTCCTATTGCAGGAAGCACGTTTCCTTACACCAAAGCTCTGCCAGATCACCAACAGTGGCAGTATGAAGGCTGAATAGCTTTATTTAGACTTCGTAGTGCCTATGCTTAAAACTACATCCTAAAACCATAAACCAGGAATCATCAGTTTTATTTTCAAAACATCTTACACAACCACATACACCAGAGTATCATGAGTAGGACAGCCATGCATTTTATGGAAAAACTACAACCCAAGCTAAAAACTCCTCCTACTTTGTTCGATACAAATTAATTTTCAGAAGTTTCAGCATATCATGCGTAGCACAAACTACGAATGTCAGCGTAATTCACATAATCTTGGTTGTTTTCACAGTAAAACGAGGCTTTATCAGCTTCTAAAAGCATGACACGCTTTGTGGTCAATATTTCAGTCTGTGAAAGCAACACACAGAGCACCTCTTTGTTCTGGCCAGGCCAAGCCTTGAAGTCAAGTAACACTGAGTTCATAATGATATAAAAGCAACCACCCTTGTGACATACAGAAAGAAATATTTGAACATTACACCCCAAACAAAACAGCCTGTAGGTGAGCACTAAAAAAATTTAGCATCAGCTGCTGGCCGCTGTTAATTTCTTAGCCCCCAGCTTCATGTGGTCACTGTGGTGTATCTTAGAGGAATATCACCCTGGCACTTGATGCCAAGCCTGCCTTCATCATCCCTTTCTTTTTCCACAAATTAAAGTGCTTTCTTTAAAAAAAAAAAAAAAAAAAAAAAAGTCCACTAAGGATCCTACCTGTAAAGAACTGGTTGCCAATAAAATTTCTTTTAAAATATCCCTGACAAAATTCATAAACCCTGAAAGGCCCTAATGATGCCCCAGGATGTGTGGACGGCTGGAAATCTCCCCTTGAAGGGGGAATTCCCTCCAAGCTTCTGGTCCATGAGGCAACTTTCCCATTCCCCAAATCCTTCAGGCACATGAATGGCAAGAGAAACACCACGGGGATTCTCAGAGGAGTAAGGTGACATGGATTTAGCCTTGTCTGTGTTAACTGCAGCCTACAAACCCACAGCTGCCCTCCCCAGCTCTGCGGCCCAGTATGAATAGCATTACACAGTGAGGCACTCGCTAAACACATACTCCTGTTTCACTACACCGAGGAAGAGTTCAAGTTTTATAGAGTGCAGACATGAAGTTGGTAGAGGCATGAGTGATTAATAGCCTGAAAAATATGACTTGTTGCTGCCCAGCTCCTCAGTTCCATCTTGACTGAACACAGATCACAAGACTGCAGTGCCTTTGCTGAGCATCACAAGGCACTGAGAAAATGAACAAGGCAGAACCGAAGGAGCGAGTGCACAGCACGACAGGGAAAACAGCACAGACGAGGCAGCATGGTCTTCTATTTCCACAGGCATGGCAGCCTTGGACTAAGCAGGGAAGAGAAGTATCCCTGCTGATCAGCCTTTAAATAGGTAGGATTGGTCAGCCCAGCAATCTGTCCTGTATTTATAGCTTCGTCTCTCTCTAAAAATGAGGATATGTTCTTTTCATTGTTTTAAAGATGATAATGCTCCCTATAACTGAAATTCAGTACTTTACAAATGACCAACATTAAATGACCAGTCAGGTCCCTAAATCCTTTTAAATGCAGCCATACTCATTCATTCAGATGAAACTTAATCTACTTGGCCCAAAGGAATGATTAATCAGCAAGGGATGAAATGTTCTGACATTGTTCATTGAAAAATTAAAGACTTACCTTCACCATCTCGACAGCTGTCTTTTGATCTAACAAGTAAAAGCCTAAAGCTTTGTGAATTAATTTTGTCCCATAACTTCCAGCAAGACATATCTGATTGTAAGCACAGTAATGGGTGCTCCAAGGGCCAGAGAAGAAAATATTTCCATTACTTTAATCTACAAGGCAAGAATTCAGTACAGTAGCCGTTCTGAGCATAAACCATCACTGCTCTATACGGTACACAGAACTTTCACACGTAAGCAACGGAGGCTGCAAAATAAAATTTAAACCATAAATGTGCTGATACTACAACTGGGTTCATGAAGGAATTAGCACAGGATTTCCTGTTTCTAAAGGATGCTTTTTTGACCAGTAACATTACATTTAAATCGCTACCTCTGGAATAAATCCAAATCTAATCCCCAAATACTGCCTCAACCACTAAACCCCACCATTTTATTCTTAGCTATTAATTACTCAAAAAACAGCAGGCTTTGGGTAAGGCTTGTCCAATCACTAACGTTTTCTTTGGTCTCCCTGGATAATATTCACTGACAATATGATTATGTCCTTAAGTGGATGTTAAGAAGTTAAAAACAACGATAGCAGTAGCATAGAACAAATAAATTACGAATTTTACATGCAGATACAGGGAGGGACTTTCCACAAATGTCACTCAAAAATGTATTCATTTCCGTAAAAAAGGCAACTTTAAAAATCCCAATTGATCTTTATCTTAAAAACTAGGAGACTACATTTGAAAATCCACTCCATTGCCCCATATTTCCAACTCCAAATTATGAAAATCTTCACTCAAAAAATAAAGACCTTTTTTTCATTTTCTATTAGATTTGTTTGTACTAGAATTTGCATTTAGACAAGACAGAAATGAGAGTAGGATGCATTGTATCGAGATAGAATTCCAAACAGCAAATAATGTTGGACTGTCAGACCTGATGTTTCATTCACTTTTGGTCCCATAAATTGCCAAAAACGATTTTGAGATAAATGGCAAGCTTCCAGATAGTACAGTGACATGGTTTTAATTCCAGCGTTGTTCATCCATGTTCACTTAATCAAGTGCTGATTGCTAACCTCAATATGGTATTACTGAAAATACTTTGGGGGAGACAGAAAAGAGCAAAAGTTATTATATTTAGGTTAGGTTATGTAAGATTATTTCAGAATCTGAGCTAAGAGGAAAAGGTGAACAACTAACAAGTAGGCTACTAACATGGTACCAGGTGAGTGCTTTGGCTTGCATTAACAAGGGTCTAAGTGCTAGAAGTGTGGAAAAGAAGACTCTCTCATTAACCAGTTCTGTGCTGGACAGCAAAGCATGTTACAGGGGCAGAGCTACAACTCACAGCCAAAGAAAAGTATGCAATTTTTAAGTGCGTGAATAATCTGTAATGCAGACAACACAGAATTGAAAAAAAAATGTATTGGAAGATAGTTATCCACACATATTCAAGTGAATGAAAATGAAAAGCGTGCTTTTCCATCTGCCCTTTATGAACTTAGGTTCACACAGGAAATTAGTTTCAAAGTACCAAGCAATGAAAATGCAGATGTTTTCTTTTTCATTTGCATGCCCATTTTTCTCGATATGAGTATTTTGTGCCCTCTTCCAATCTTAGAGGAAAAAAACCAAAAACTATCAAACATAACTTACCAATCCCTCTCACATAAAAATGCCGTGCACTAAAAGGAAACAGTATGTTTGATTGGCACCTTATATGTAGAATGAAAAAAGTGAAAAATCAAACACAAAAAGAAATGGATACATTAAAAGACTGCACAGTCTGCCTGGAAAACACGTCAGGTAGAAAGAGGCTGAACTAGATGGGTAAGTTATGTGGTGCAAATCGTTGGCTCAATTCAATAAAGCAAATATCCACTTTTTTTTCATTAATGTCCTCTCATGGTAAAAGTGAAATCCAGAATGAGCATCACGCAAAGAAAGCTAAAACACAGTTCAGCGAAGAGCATGCTTTAACAGATCAGTGCAAATTGGTCGTCCTTTTCCTACTGTTGTCTGAGACGCTCTTCCATTTCACAAGAGAAATGTCTTGCTACTTTTCTTTGTAACATTGGCCTTAGTGAATATTAATGCTTAAGCTGTCATTTTTTTTTAAATCAACTTAGATTATGATACTAACTTAGCATTTTTACACTCATCTAGAAGTAAATGATCCTAAAAGGAGTATCTGGAAGATGGGCAATAGCACCATATTTTAGAGTAAAATGAAATATTTTTATCAGTTTTGTATAGACGGCCTACAAACAAAAATGAAAAACATCGATGATAAAATCCGTTAAATACAAGGGCCTGAATTAGGGCAAGGATGATAGTGTATTAGGTACTATTTGATTACTTAACAAATATTTGATTTCTAGCACCTTACTGTCAGATCCCAGACTCTCTGAAGTTTTATTCCTGTAAAGTCGCCTTGCAGTTTCTGTAGCTAACACCGATGCACTGACCAGGCTGAATTTACAGAGGTGAAAATACTCATAAGTGAGGCTGCCATGTGAACGGGCTGAGAGGAAAGGAACAAGTGCTCGGGGAGAGCTTGCTGGTGGTTGAGGACATTACCAAGAGCTCATTGCCATAAGGAGACCTTCTTTGAAAGAACAAAGGAATGAATTAAACAAAAGCTTCCTCTTAACTCCCAGGCATCTGCTGTCTGACCACTGAGCAAAGAAGAAAAGGCAGCATGTGAAATGGAGAGCTAATAGCAATGAATCAGACTCTTTGGGGAAGTAGACAACTGATTAGGAAAGATAAAATTATCCATGAAAAGCCTCTACCAGGAAGATTAAGGACAGCAAGAAATAACGTAATTATTTTGAGTGCCGGGGCCCTGAGGCACTAATAGGCTTTAATTGCCCTGACGAACCTCCCTTGTGGCCTCCACCCACTCCCTGCCCACAGAGGGATCCGTCTCAGCTCAGCCTGGACTACGGCATCGGTCTCCAGCTGTGGTTCCTGGGGTGACCTGGTGGCACACCAGGGAGCTCATCCACTCGACAGACCCCCGGTGTGTACGCTGCAGCCTTGACTCCTGGCCCCATCCCTTTCCACCCTGTCTGGCACTCTGGGGGGACCCCGGTTCACCCCTTGCTGCATCTGGGATTGCAGAGGATGCTGTTAGCAGCAGCCAGCTCTGCCAGCTGTGTTTGGACCCGCTGGGATGGTGCCTGTGCTGGGGTCACCCTTGTGACCAGGCTCCCCGTCCCTTTGGGAGCTGCAGGCTCCTGCTGCTTCCCTGACACTGAGCTGTAACAAGTAAATGTATCTTAGGTAGAAGTTTAAAGCAAAGAGACTGGTGTTTTTCAAGCAACTTCTCTCAGCTGCCTCTAAACTTTCTTCAATTTTCCAGTGCCAAGAACCACAAAAAGACTTCTAAACCACTTGCTACCTGCTGTGCTCTGCTGCTGCGGGGTTAGTTTATTTTGGAAATGTACTAGCACGGTAATGACTGTTGATAAATTAAGAAGATGCTTTAAAGGATGAACGGTAAGGAGACTGCAGCCAAAAGGGAGATTTCAGAATATATGCTTATTGGGAGTTAAGTGTTTTGCCCACATGATACTTGGAGTGCTGCCCGATCTCTCAATATTAATAGTCTTGTGCACAGAACATTCCTGGCTGTCTTCAAAAAATAAACTAACACCTCATTTCAAGGTCAGTGAAACACAGGAATGCAACACACCGTCTTGATGAACGCTCAAATACGTGTATTTTTAAAAGAATGGTTAATTGATGCCATCTTGTGAGCTGGCAGCTTGGCACTCATCAGAAAACCCTCCCTCACCACTCATGGTAAAAGAGCAAAATGACACATCAAACTTAACAACCCAGAGCTACGACTTCTACCTTTAGGTCTGCTCTTCAACGAACCAGACAACCATTACATCTAGATGTGCTGCCAAATGTCAAAAAAGAAAAGTAAGGAAGCAATTTTGCTTTTTAACACATGGTTAATCGGAATCTCTAAATTGGAAGTTGCCATGAAAAATATTCACAGAGTTTCTAATTGAAAACATTTTTAATTCCAAGTTAAAAAGAAAAAGCCACAGCTGCAACAAAATATGTTAATATTAATGAAAGCATATCTGGCACTTGTTCATATCTCTGCCTTTCTCAGAGCTGCAAAAAGAAAAATCTCTCCCCAGTGGAAATTCACCATTTTCATAGAAATAAAATTGCTCTTCCCTGTAAAAACGGTCTTTCATCATTTGCATTAAATGTAATTAAATAGTATAATTAAACTGTTTCAGTAAGCTGCGTTTCTCTGCATGTTACTTGGTTTTAGGAAGGCTTGATATATATTTGCAATCCAGGCTGAGAAAGCTGTAGTTACAGCAGAATTTTGCAATGCCACATCACACTAAAATGTTTGTTCAAAAAAAACTCAAAATAAAGGGTGTAAAGATATATGAAAACAATCTAGCAGATGTGACTGTAAGGCATTACAAAATAGCAAGCAACGTTTAATAAAAACTTTAAACAAGCAAGTAGCAATATGCCTTCTGAAGGACACTGAACTGAAAATAAACTAGGACACAAGAAGGAGAAGATGAAGCAACCTGCTATTTATCTTACACTGGATTAAATTTACTCCACTGAATAAATGACTTTGTCTTCTTTTATATACAATGTAAAGTTAATTGCAATACAAAACATTGTTATTAGTTCTTATTTAGCTATTTGTAATGATGAAATAGTGACAAAGTTGTATTTGGTACTGCAATAGTAACAAAGAGTGGCTTTATTTGTGAGTGCAGGAATACCAAGGAGTTCCAAAGAGTGGCTTTGTTTGTAATAGTAGATACTGGAGCCAAATATCACAGAAATTAATGAAAGAATATTTATTGCTTGAAATAGCAGGCAGATAATTTAGAGTCTAACCTACAAGTATGGTCCCAAAACCATATTAATAACTTAATTTCAGTGCAGATATAAAAGGCCACTACATTAATTTTACATGAATACTTTCTGCTACCTTTACGTACTCAGTTTTGTCATGGACTTACCTAGAAATGCTGTCATGAAAGTATTTCTTCTGTAAGTTTGCCTGTGTTCCAAGGTGCACAGATTATGTAACGAGAGGTTCTTTTCCCATTAATTATATCCCTATAACCCCTTCCAAATAATTAAAGCAATTTCCTGCATGCTTGGTCCTACTTGATCTACAGATGCTGCCACATTTTCCAGTACTTACCTGGCAAACTGGCATTACCTCTGGCTAATACTCCAGCTCAAACTAACCACTCGTACTGGAGTGTCAAGGATTCGTTTTAACTTTGGTTGACCTGTTCGATCTAATTAATGTCACTTTCTGCAGATAACACAAATGCTGATTCCGTTATTGGTGTGTTAGCCAATATAGCAATAACCCAAAGGCGTTAAAAAGAAATATTACAACATGCAAGTCATTTGCAAGCTGCAGGATCTGCAAATTCTTACTTGTAGGTGAAACATAAGCAGGAATTGAGAAGCAAGAACTGAGAAGAAATTGTTTCTGGGGATTTTCTGCATTCTGCAGAACTGATCCACTTCTTCAGCAGAAGGGCAACTGTCTCCCTGAGAACCATGTGGCACCCAGAGGAATCACTAATAACACTCAGCAGGGAACACAGACCATCTCATCCTACCGCCTTGTCACCTCTGTTCTGAAAGTATCTAGGAAAGAGTATGGTGATGCTGGCAATGCTCTTCCTCACTCTGTGGTGAAAAGGCTTTCAGCAGAGCCATTTCCTTATTTATTAAACTAAATAAAATGAAACCTGAAAGAGCCCTGGAACTGCTCTGTTTATTACTGAATGAAACCGCTTCCATCATCTTCAGTCCTGAGGAACACAAGAAAAGCCACATCTGTATTATCCCACGTGAGCTGCCCCAGCTGAGCTCAGTCACTGCCTGTAACTAATATCCCTCCATCCTAGTGCCTCTTAGATTTATGTGTACTTCAAGCTAGGTGAAGCAAAATACACGTGCAACCTGAGGACTAGCAGCAATCACCGTGCAACTCCCTGAAGAGAATCAAAATCAGCTAAGAGCTCTTTCATACAGAAAAACTTATGATCAGCTTAACTAGCCAAGTATGTTGTTCGACGATATCTACTGACAAGTGGCTCCCCAGGCCAATGTTCTATTCCAGAACAAAAATGACCTTGACTTTTTACTCTTCTCTCTGATAATTATTCTGGAGAGAAATCAGTTTTTACTCCAGTATAGAGTTGCCCATCAGGGAACCAATGCAGCACAGATAACTGCATCAGAATAAGCTATCGGAGTGCATGAAAGAGAATTTCCTAGCGCAGAAAACCAAACATCTCAGAATTGCTGAGATGTTATCTCTGACCTACTTTGAGTAAAGTACCACAGAGATATCACCATACAGGCATCCAATTATTTGCTGAAATCAACAAGTGCTTTTGTACTGTGCAGAATTAATACAAGGAAAAAAGAGTAGAGGAGGAGGATAGGTAGAAAGAAGTGTTCTTTTTGTAGCATTTGCTGTACAGGAATTGATTTAACATGCTCATCCAAGCAATGTAGTTCATTCAGAAGGCCGTTAAATCCCATCAAAGAGTCATTCTTAACTTAAAATCTGCATGCCCATAACAGAAACAAATGAACGGAAAAGAGCAGAATAGTTCTTTAGAAACAGCCCAGATGTCTCATGCATCCGACACTCCCACATACAAATGTTTTCATTGAAGGGGGGAAAAAAAAGTGCCAACCCCGAAGCTGAATACTGTAGTTAAAAATGGTCATTAAAACCTAACTACATACCATGCAAACACTGTATCCTAAGACACTAAGCACATGCCCAGAGAAGACCACACCAAAAAAGGATACCTCTGGAGTTCTTATAATATTTTCAAGAGCAGTGTTCCTAACAAAGGGTTTTACGAGGTGATAAAACACTTTATTAAGTAACTAAATTCTCCTAAATTGGCTTTTGCTAACTGCACCGCTTTCTGCAAGGACAGCTATCCCCAAAAGATTAACAAACTAGGTTGAATATGAGAAATGTTACCCTATCTTTTTGCTTTTCTGAAAGCTTGTGAAATATTGAAAGGGTTTGAGATAAAAATGTAGAACAAACTGATTTAAGGAGAAGAGATTAGTAAGTATTCCAGTAAATGGTGTGCTATAACGTAACAGGAAGGATCATGTTTTACCTTAAGAGAACAGTTAATCTCACTTAAGTCAGAAAGTCCACTGCGGTGCAAACTGTTGCACCATCTAGTTCAATTAATGTAGATAAGAAATATGTTACCATTTATAGCATGATAACGTCTGTTTTTCTGAGCTGTGAAAATTAAAATTTCACTCTACTGAAAGGACAGTACCTCTGTACCATACAACACTATTTCTTAGATAACATTTCAGTACCTTTGATCAGCTATTTTGAGTGAAAAGCAAGGGGAGGAAACTTGTTTTGTTGATTTTCTTAAAACACCCCTTTGTCCTCATAGCATAAACTTAACTTTGAGAGCATGATACTATGACTTGCAGTAAATATGCATGCAGTAGGTCATATTCATATACCATGATATATGGTGCTGCTGTTGCTGTTAAGATATGATTCAACCAATGGCGCTTGTTCTTCTGAATGTTTCGTTCTGCGCGTTCTCGTGCGACTGTCCACGTTGGACTGAACCATTAATGGCTCCTGGCGCTTTTTTTTCTGCTTCTGTTCTAGCAGTGCTCGCTGAGGGAAATACAAAGAAACGCATCTGTTACCGGACTCCAAACAACAGCAATCTATGATTAAAAACAATGGATATCTTCACACCTTCTAAGTTTTAAAGTGGTGGAAATTGGCAAGTGGGATATTGGATTATATTGGGTTATAGGAAATCTTTCCAAAAAAAAAAAAAAACAACAAAAAACACCAAGCCACTGCTAAAACACCTTCTGCTGAAAACAGCACATTATTAAAAAAGATCTTTCTGAGCAGTCTACCAGCTGTCAGAGCTTGCTTGGAAATAACCCTTGGGAAAACAACAGTGTGAGAGTACTGGCTGTGAAGCAATGCGAGGGTAAGCAAGGGCATGAGGCATGCAGATGCCAATTTAGGTTTCTGTAAACCAAGAGCAGAATCTGAGAACTCGAATCAAATGATAATGCTGGACATGAGCCTAGTCTAACAACTCTACAAGACAAACTTTAATTAAACACTTGAATTTCCCAGTTACACCTGTGGAAAACCAAAGCAATACTGATGGGAGGCAAGGAATTATCCTAGCAGCCTACAAGTCTCTTCTCCCAGATGCTTTGTTCAGCATCCAATGGCACCACAGGCACCTCTCTGTTTGAGACCTCTTCCACAACCCCTGAGACCACAGCTATTAATTTTATGTATACATTTCTTTGCCATCTCCCTGCCCCTATACAGTGATTTTTTGCTTTTAGAAGGGAGATGCAATCGAACTGAAGAACAAGAATGGAGACTGGAGTCTTTCAGCTCCGTAATTTGTCTGGAACACTCTAACATGACTCCAGGAAGGTCAGCATCTGGTGCAGGATTATGGCATAAGTACAAAGAATTTGAATTTGAAAATGAGGTTCTGTTAGACATGCAAGCTAATAAAACAATGGGAGAAAAAATGGATGTAACAACGTAAAACTCAGCTCACAAGATTTGACTATAAGCATGACAAAGGTTCATGGAAAAGGCACCACAACATAATCAAAGGTGAAATCAAATACTCAAACCCCATTAAAATTTAATGGCAAATTCCCTGAGATTTCAGGGAAGAGATTCTGAATCACTTCATGTATGCATCATGTAGGAAAACAGTAGCAAAACAGACAACGTGGCACATAAGGCCACTAGTTTACTAATTACACAAGGGTTAAATTGATGGAACAAAAAGGAAAAGATGTAAAAACTGTGGTAAACCTCTGCTAGCTGACATGTCTGTGGGAACCTTCTTGTCCATCCAACGGATAACACATTGTAAGTCAGCTTAAAACAAGTCCAAGACAGTGGAAACGATAATCACTCAAACTGCGGTCATAAGAAAAATCTCAGTAGAAGTTAGACTTCTACATAAGCTGTAACCTCCACAGACTTCTCATTTGCATTCCCTAATCAGAGGATATAATTTCCTTGCAGGATGTATCTATTGATTACCAGATACACGTGTTCAGTACTCCAAGATCTAGACTTAAAGCAAGAAGGTCCCCTCCAAAATCTTACCTGCCTGTCAAGCTTCTGCTGACGCAAGCTGCTTCCCTCATCATCCAGAACACTGCAAAGACAACAAGCACATAATTAGAAGAAATTGATCACTCAAAATAAACGCCAAACAGCAATCACTGAAGCCAATGCTCTGAAGAGTTATTTATGTAAAACTTCCACTGGGCTCCTCAGAAATTTGCCTGTCCCAGCTTGCAAGAGTTGGCTCAAGAGAACTTAAATATAGTCCATGAAAAATAAAAAAACTCTGGTTCGCATGAGCCCCAATAAAAAGTTTACATTCAGCCAGATCACAAAGAAATGCAAAATCCACAGTCTATAGCTTATTTTCTTCTCCACTGTCTTGTAATGAAAATGTCAATGTATACTGCAATGGGATTTGATTAAAAATTTGCATATAAAGCATGTAAAAAGTGAAGAGTGTTAGAGATCTGCTTAGCAACTCAGCAGTATTTAAAATTGCCTTAGGAAAATTAACCATCTAATTTTTGCACAGTGAAAATCAGAATTTATTCCCAAACACCTGAGAAGTCCCACTTATTGCCACACACTCAACTTTTAGAGACTGTCGAGACAAACAGTATTGTGCCACTGCCTTATTTCTTCCTGCTAATTGTTACTAGTTGGCAGATTAGCTCCCGTGCATTCAATTGTTTTCATTAATTAGATGTTAAAAACTAATGGCATCGCAATCAGAAAATTATTTTTGTGAGATATTTTATCAAACTACTGACTATGCTTTATTTTTCTGGAAAACAAAGGTTTCTAGTGTAAGAACATTATGGTTAAACTTTGAACATAGATAATTAAACCTTTTAAACAGTAATATATCACCTACAAGGAATATAGTGCTATAGAACAACAACAAAATTGCCTTACAAGTAGAATTAATTTCCTCTTACAGCACTTAAAAATAAAATAATAACAAGGCCTCTTTCCTATAATCATTCTTAACAATTAAAAAGAAAAAAAAGCAACCCAGGACAAACAAATCTGCATTCTGACATACATACAACCAAATTGTATTGCAATGGAAATACCAGAAAATGTGACTTCCCACATATTAATATATACCCTTTGGGAGACTATTACCATTTTAAGAGTTAGCAGACCTAATAATGACATTCAAATGGTCACCTTTCCAACACCAGCTTTATCAAGACCTATAATTAGGCATTATTGGTAACATCAGCCTTTAAAGATTATACAATAGTAGCATCGTGCAAAGGCTGATGTTCGGAAACATGGAGCTACACTGTACAAGCACCCGGGGAAGGAAATCATGCCGTCTCTTGTAGAAGTAATGCACTAGAGTCCAAAACAAAACCAAAACAAAACCTACAATACTCTCAAAAAAGCATTCTGCTTTATACCAAGCATTCTTCATTAAGAAAGTAAAACTACCCAAAGTGATACTTTTGGACTAACAGTTGAGTCAGAGATGCCTAGTATAAACTTTCAGGCCTAATGGCCTGAACAAATCCTCCTCACTTAAGATAATGCTTGAAAAAAGCCCAAAACGTGTAATGATAATAGTACAGATCCTAAGAACTGCAGAGGCAGCAAGGCATAGACAGCTGTAATAGTCAGAAAGGTCAAGGGCCAACACTGCTCCACTCCACCAGTCATTTGCAGAGCTAAGGAGAAAACTCTGATCCCTTCTCTCATCTTCTGCTTTATAAATCAGACTGTGCTGACTCCCTCGGATACGTTAAAGGAGATATATATAAACTTCTCAGACATTCCCATAAAGCACCAGTTCAGTAATTATCTTTATGTGAATGTAATGGTTTCAGAACTACGCTAGATCGGCTATAATTTTAAAATCTCTATCACAGACAAGGTGTCTAAGCACTCAGGATGTCTCCAGCTTCCTCGGCTTTCCCATGGCAGCACATCCTGGCATAACGCACTGCGTGGAACAACGGAGCAGGGAAAGGTCCTCGGGAAAGGTCCTTAGTCCTGAACCTCCCCTGTGACCCCCAGGGAAGCCCCACAAGTGATTTCCAGTTCAGGTAAACAAGCACAGCTCCATAGGTCTCTGTACGCCTGAACCTTACCGCAGTAAACGTGGCCGTGTCACACCACGGCAAACGCCAGGCAGAGGAAGGATCTGCATTGATTCAGCATTCCACGAATGCACAGCAACTGTCAGACATGCTGAAGGACTGCCAAAGGAATGAACTTCCATCCAAAAACTGTGGGTGCCACAACACGAAAACACCTCTCCGTATAACCCTGTTACTACCAGGCACGGTTTTTAAAGCCTCTGAATACATGCGGTTGACGCTGACACCAAGAGCAGCAATGCCTTGAGAACCAGCTGAGAAATTCTTCTGCAGCTTCTGTCTTTCCTCGTGTGACTCGGTATTTTCTAATGTTCTGGGTTGTTTTCCACAGTCTTTTTGTAAATATACATTTAGCTACAAGCCTTACCCTCACATTATTTAAGCTGCAATGCTCAGCGACTAGAATTGAACTCCAGCTTTCTCCACAAATACCAAGGTTCGTCGGAATACGGTGATTTCGTCACTTCTCTCTCCCTTCAGGTCGCTGGAATTGTGCTAGAATGCCTTACTGCCACCAGAGAGCCACATCACTCTCCTGCATCCTTCACGGCATAGACGGGGCCTTGTAAGTAACTGAAATACAACCAACTTTATTTTAACAGTTACTTAATCCCAACATCATTCAAAACCTGCAGTTTTGCCCTTTCTTGATGCCTAGATTATACTTAGGCAGGCCCAAAGAAGAAAAGGATCCAGTGTAGCTTAAATATTCTTCAGTTATAATAGCAGAACACTCTAGTTTGAGACTGTGCTCTTTGTTATTATTTCCCACAGGACTAATGAACCTTGGAATTGCTGATTAACAGCCAGTATTTCGCATTCCCTGATTTTCAGTGAAAGACCTCTCCTGAGACTGGGCAACTTCCAAGATTTACCATAAAGGGATGTTAGGCTTAAAACAAACAAACAAACAAACTGCTTTATTTATTTCTAGATCGATTCCGTCAGGCCTTCTTGCTGCTGTAAAAACAACTGCAGGGGACTCTGAGGTGCAAGAGTGTTGCCTCCACTGAAGTGACCCTTCCTCACTCAGTGGAGCCTTGCAGAAAGACCGAGCAGATGACCCTGCCCCTGCATCTGGCAGCTCACGTACTCTGGCAGATGCTCCAGGAGCTGAAATACAGCAAATTTACCCTTTCCTTTCTTTGGAAAACACCACAGCCTAGGAGCAGCAGCAGTCTTTGCCCCTTCTGGTCCTAGAAAAGCACAGAAACCCATCGTTCTTCCTCCTGGAAGAAGGGGAGCAGGGCAACAGCAGGTTCTGCACCCCAGGTTGTGTGCATGGAGAGGACCCAGACCATCCTGCACAGATTCAGAAGCAGCAGTGGTTTTATTGCTCCATGGTCAAAATAAACGGGATAGCCACAGACAAAAGGCCCAGTGCAATGTGGAAACTACAGCTGCAACACAGCAGGATCACTACAGGAAATAATTTCATAGAGATTGAAGCATTTGGAACAATTCTGCCTACGTGTTTGATGGGATGCTAGAAAATCCCAGCAGCAGCATGAAACTCAGTCAGTCTTAACAGAGAAATAAACTTTATAATTCATGAAAATTACGTTGCTGAAGAGAACTCATGCTTATTAACAATCCGCCGAGCGTAATGAGGCATCCTGAAGATCCAGAAAACTCATTTTTACTTCTATTTGACCAAATATCAAGTATCCACCTAGCATCTTTGCCATTACTTTGACCCTATTTAAAAAGGAAAAGCAATTTAACACCGTGGATTATGTTGTTTAAAGTATTTCAGGTCTGCAGTAATACAGTCTAGTCCAAATTCAGTTAATAAATCAGAGCGTCTATTTCCTTGTAGATAATGATTCAAACGAGATTCATCCATCTATACTCAAATCGAGCAACTTACCCTTTATAGTTTACTGGATGTTGGGCTTAAGAAGTTAAGCCTACAGCTATATATTGTAATGATTCATATTGGCAGCCAGGTCCAAGACCCACAGGACTTGAGCACATTAAAATGTAGATAGCATTATTTTCAATTTTTAACACGGCATTTGAATCAAATGTCCCCCATCCTAATTTCTAAGGGGAACTACATTACATGAAAAATCACCTTTTTGTCAAAGTATTACTTTTTATACCGCTTTTTAAGACAAACAGGCTTTCTGAACTGCTGCATGTCATAAAGAAGAAAAAAATATAAGAACACATTTTAGTATACCAACCTCTTCATAAATGATATTCCTTTAAAAATTTAGAAAGAAACTTGAAAACAATCAGGTTTTAAGGATGAAGGCTAAAAATGATTATGTGAAGATCCCCAATTTACTTGCAATGTTTTCATGTAATTTCACATGAGCTGATCTTGATTTAAATAAAATTGGAAAAGCCTTAGTTGAAATATAAATTTTCACAGTGAGTATTTCAACTTTTCTCTTTGAACATGCAAACTGTTCACATTCAGTAAGCCAATGCGGGGAAAAAGAACTAATGAGAAATATTTTTGATTAAAACTTGCAAGATGCACGTAGTCACTAGTTTATTCATATATTATTTTTTAAGAATAAGCCTGACATCATAAAGCAGCTCTATTGTTTCTGCCTCACAAAGGAGACAATGTTCTTGTTCCTTCCTGACACTGTTTCATGGAGGAACATTTTCCATGACAATAACTTTTTACCAGGACAAAGGTCTGAAACCATATCACGACTCTGCAGTCCAGCACTAATTGCAATGAGAAAAGTTCCTGTACTAACAAACACACATACTACCACTAAACTTTCCTATATCGTTTAAAAGTGTCACTCTTGCATTTTCTTTTTCTGCTGTTTCATGGCAATATATTATGAACAATAGCACCCCAAAACCCCATGTGAAATCAGAGACCTTTGTACAAGCAAGACGAACATGCATGTTTGGGGAAAATTCCTAAAACAGCTTACATTTTAAAAAGATGAGGGTTTGGGTAAGAAATTATTACTCCCATTCACAACGCTAAACCAGAAGCAATAGAAAATTAGTTATTTTCAGCTCAAATTTCTTCTGCCATACTGTCAGCTGGAATTCAAAAACTATGGGCGATCAAAACAAATAGAAAAATAACACACCATACCACACTAATCTTCAAGATCACCCAGACCTTTTCCATGCACTCTTACTGTGAAGACACCCGATATGTTGCTGCGTCAAGAGAAGTAGGTTATGGGATCTTTGAGAATAAAGCTGACTCAAAAGGATATGAATGGGTGTAACGTGCCATTGGAGCATTAAAGTCTCCAAAGACGTGAAATGAAAGTATGCAAAGAGACAGCACTTTGCTCATAGGATACCATCTGTCATGTTCAGCCAATTACACTTCTCTGTAATCTCCATACCTCGATAAAATCTCAGTAGTTCCATAAAACCCAACTGCTCTGACTAACGTTACTGTTAAGCCTTCAGGAGCCAGTTTTCCAGCAGCACTGAAGGCTGGGGAACCTGCAGGCTGAAGTCATGCTCCAGACGGAGTGGCACACGCTCAGGTTCTTCAAACCACTGACATTCAGTGAATTCCCTACCAGAATTTTCTCTATAAAATCACAACAACACTGCAAGTTCCCGCATTAACTAAGATCTGCTCTCCCATGTGTGACATATACTGAGTTCACCTGAAGCCACTTATATATTAGGTACACAGAATAGAATTAGATACATACTACAGAGTATTATTGTATCAGACACACACCTTAATCAAAGACTTGTAAATGAAACATATCCCCCTGAAAGCCCATGAAGGATCCCCTGTAGCTAGGAATCACCAAGATGTGCTGACCCCAAAGCAGTTGCTCAATCATCTGACCTAGAGCAAAGCCCACAGCTACTATCTCTTTGCAAACCAAGTTAACTTCTTTCCTTGGCCATCTAAGCAAGCAAAAGTCTAACCACCTTCTTCACCGAGGAGTAAGGCAAGAGCATCCAAGCTGATGTTGCCCTTCTGCACCCAGGAAGGAAGAGCCCCCTGCAACAATACAAACAGGACTGCCTGTCTGAATGGGACCTGGGGCCTTGGTGGACAGCGAGCTGGCCATGGGCCAGCAGGGTGCCCGGGCAGCAAAGGCAGACTGCAGCATCCCAAGCTCTGTTGAGCGCAGCGTGGTCATTAGATCCAGGGAAGTGATAGACATCTTTCCCTTTTTCTGTGCTTGTGAGACCCCATACGGTTTTCCTTCCTCCCTGGTACAAGAAAGATGTTGAGCAACTGCAGCAAGCTCAATGTAGATCAACCAAGGAGGTCAGTGAGTAGAGCACTTATACTGTGAGAAGTCAAGGGAGCTGCACTTGCTCAGCCTTGGAAGAGTCAGCTTCGGGGAGAGACCTAATCACAACCTTCCTTGGCAGTTTTCAAGACCTAACTGCGTAGTCCTGAGCAACCTGGTCTGACCTCACAGCAGACCCTGCCTCAAGTAAAACATTAGACAGGAGACCTACAGAGGTCCCTTACAGTGTGAAAGATTCTGTGAAGTGCTTTTTCAGATGTCACACAGACATAAAACATCACTGTTCCATCTCAGCTACGCAACAAATTACACAAATGGATTAACTGAAAGGAAATGTAACAACAGGAACATACACTCACCACTATTTTAAGTCCATATAGGCAATTGCTAAACTAAATTTCAGCCAAATCCTCAGCATAACCACATCACTTACATTTTTGTTCTGTTTTAATTTGCACAGTTCATCAAAACAGATCTCTGTTATGACTTCAGAGGCACATGAAATCAACAGAAATTGGAGAAATTGGAGAAATAACCGAGCACCGGCCAAGGGCAAAGCAGTCCCACAGAATCTGAGTGCTGCTGGGAACAACAGGAGTGCTACAGATTCTGTAGATACACTTTGTATTAATGAGATCTGGCTTTGAGCTCCATCAGAAAGCTGCTACTCACCTTCCAAGAACAAAAGTGTAGTCACTGGGAAAAAGAAGCTACAGCTGAGGATCTGAAACGTCTTGGCTGACAGCTTGCAGTGAGGATGCTAAGAAACCACAAAAAGATCTAACAAGAGGAAAAGCAAAACTATTCCCTAAAGCACATTACATGTTTTAAATAACCTGAACTACAGGGTTGCCACTATTGGCCTGGAAAGATCAGTTGAACTAATATTTGTACAGATTCATTCTGTGCAATTACAAAGCAGTGAGTAAGATAGCACACAGCAGTAAATTGCAGGTAATGAAAACAACACCTAAGGGAAGAGTAGATGGCTGGGCTATTTCTTCCCCTCCCTGAACATGCACAAGCCCTGAACGCAATGCTAGAAAGAAAATCTATGTCCCACAAGAGAGAGGCGAATTTAATAAACATGAATGATGGAGCACAAACACAGGATAGCCTTTGGGCATTATGGGAGCTACACTAAAATTATATTTAAAGTAGATCAATGAGAAGTGCCTGAATAGGAGCAAACTGGGAGGAAAAAAAAAAAAAAAAGAAAAACAACTGATCTGCAGATACACTGCTGGCAATGTAGACTGATCCAGATGACAAATGACATGACTTTCAGGAAGTGCGTTTATTGAAAACACATTGCTGCCAGCCACAGGACACGTCCAGCCCTAACAGTCAGGCTGACCTCTATTTCGGTACCAAAATTCAACCAAGCTTAACCGTTAAAGCAGTAAAATACATGGAATCAACCCTTTAAATATACACAGCATCCGACCACATCAAACAGTAAATTAAATGAGCAGAAACTAGGGAAAAGTATCATCTGGATAAGGAGACTCCACTCAGACACACAGTGTAGAACAAGAGTTCTCAGCCCGGACCTCGGGGGACCACAGGGCCAGTAGTGCTGCACTGGAACAGGTCGCTGCCTGAAAGAGACCTCTGCGATTGCAATATGGAAAAGCCAGTGAACCACTGCGATTGAGAAAAAACCTGCATTAAGGTGACCGCTGGCTGCTTTTTCTCCCTCTTTTGGCTGTTCCATTAACTGTGTTTCTGTCCAGTCCATAGCACGCTGGACCTATTTTACACCAATTGGTGTAATGTTCCAAGACACCTATAAAACAGGATTAGCAAGTCCTAACTCCCCTTGGAAACAGCTTCATGAGACAAGGGTGAAGCATTACAGGTACAGTGACTGAAACAACGCTGGCCTTTAAAATAATTAAACTAGTGTTTAATGTGTTCTCATTCAATGTTTAACGAAGAAAACACTGATCCCAGCTGTGTGCTGCAGGGGCGCAGCAAGGACTTCACCTGCAACAGGCAAGTAAACACAGGCACAAATAGGTAGGTCCACCACCCTGCTGCTGAAAGAGCTGTCTGAGGCAATTCATTAACACGGCGTCTCATTAACAGATCCCACAGCCCACCTATGCATGTAGGACAGGAAATGATACGGACGTATTTATTGGATTGTTAAAGGAATCATAAAATTAAGTGAGCAATTTATTGAAAACGTGAAGGGGAAGAGACTAGCTAGTCTCCCTTAGCTGCTTAACAATCAAAACTGAAGAAAAACATGGTAAGAAGTAAGACTGAACTCATAAGTCAAGTGAAAAAGCCAAGCTCCTTTTTCCTTCTTACAAGTGCTTTTACAGTTTCTATAGAATGACGTTTTTAAGGGAATACGTCACCTTATCATAAAATACTAACCCTGAAGCAAAATATTTTGTCACTTTTTCCCCCCCACACACTATCTTTACAATCCAGTCGAGGGATTTTTTTTTTTTTTTTCCTGAAACTGAAGAAAATAGATCTTTCATTTTGGTTTGAGTTCATTCTCTGTAATTAACTTCAATAGAAGTTGAGAAGTGCAATAAGTGATGATACTACATAGAATCTTATGTCATAGGACACATTAGAAGAAGTAAGAAATACTGCTTTTTAGCACATTTTAGGGGGAAAAAAACCTTAACTTATGCTATTACTGTATTACTCTGTATTACTGTGATCGTACTTAAACTCCACCTATGCTGGCATGTATTTTTATGTTATAGCCCTTATAAGAGCAAAATGCATTCACTACATGTACAAGTGCACGGAAGTGTCACATCAAGCAACACTGCTATGCAACACCCTTCTTTTTGTTGCAAGCTAAGATATGTACATTACATACATTTTAAGCATAATCTTTGACTTTTATAGATTTTAACTGTACTCACTAATTTGAATTCACATACCTAGTCTGGCATACCAGCTTTAAATATTTCCAATAAATGAGACGAATTTAAAACACGTGAAACATTTGCCATTATTTATTTATTGTTTATTTATTTATTTACCTTCATTACAAATCAGAAGAGTCCTGGCTGACCTTTATCATGACTGCTCCATGACCATTTTCATTACATCCAAGAGCCCCGAGGCACCTTTATCCTAAGTAAGAGTACTGAAGGAAACAACAGTAGGAAGCACAACGAAGGCTGAGCTCTTCTGCTTCAAACCAACAGGATCACTTCAGCTGTTCAGCCAGGATGTCTCAATAAAAGTGTTTGTTTTCAGGAGCTTCCAACTCCTATCATGAAAACTATCACAAAAACAGAATCTAAAACAGTATTTGTCCTTTCATAAATCTCCAAGAGTTGATGGAAATTTAGACATACACATGTACAAATATATATATATATATATATAAAATACATAAAAATATATAAACTGGGAGAGAAAACCTGGAAAAATACTAGTATTATTTTTCAAGACAGCCTGGAAAACTACAGTCATTCATCGGTATGACTCAAAAGCTGGATTCTTTCAGCACTGGGCAGTTAATTGATATAGCAATCTTTCATTTCAAGACAGCAAACTTTTCTCTGTAACACGTATGACACACGCACGGACATGTGGTGCCAGGAAGAAATGAGAATTACAGGATAGACTGTGGTGGAGGAGTCAGGCTGCAAGCAGACTCCCAGTTCCAGGGAACTGGTAATTGGTGTCCCTAGAAAGCTCTGGATTTGCAGCTGAAAATCTCTCCTCTGAAAGAATTTTTCCGTGGTTAACATGGTAGGCTTTTTCAAATAACCTTTTCATTCCTCTCTCACTCCAAAATTACCCTATTTTAAATGTAAAATTCCCAGAATACGTTGATTATGCTCAACAATAACATTTTGCACTAAATTATCTGTACAATATATATCACATGATTTAAGAGCTGTAGAGCTTGATGGATCTGTGGTTAAGAATTCAGCAATCGTTGACATAGTTGTCAATTTAATGGGAAATTAGGAGTTCTCATGACTCAACTCATTCATGTTTCTGATTGCAAATAACCTTTCCGAATTACTGTTTGAGGTCTGAAAACATCTTTACATAAATAGGCTGTGGTACTCTGTATGAGGCACTCCATCGGTTCCCCAAGCAAGACATTTCAGCCTCAGATCATTCTTTTCATTATATTAGAAAACACCTGAAAATAGTCTGATACATTCACACCACTTAAGTAAGTTTCAGGGTTCTGATCCTCTACAGACTAATAAAACTTCTTATTGCTGGACATAAACACTGCCCCTGGAGACAGCAGACTGCTCAAATGTCTTAAGTATTTGCAAAATAAATGCTTATAGCATGTGAAATTGTGAACACACACACACACACACACAAAAAATAGAGATAAATTGTTAATTTTTATCTTTATTTTGTAAACTGCATATCAAACACTCACCAGTTGTCAAATATTCACCAGTTCCATCAAACAGTCATGAAAAAGGAAGGAAAACCAAACCAAACCAAACAAAACCAGTAAGATGTGGTTTTTTGATTGTTTCGAAATCTTCCAAGATTTGCACGTATATTTATATGCAAAAAAAGAGTAGGCATGTCTTTAAAATGCATGCACAAAATAATTAGATTAACAAAGGTGTGCCAACTTTAGTTTTGTTTGTTTGTTTTGAATTGGCAAGCAGCTATCATACATAAATTGTAACAAAAATGTCCAAAGGCACTAGAACAAATAGATTTCAGCACTTAACCCACCTACTATTTCTCCACTGTTCTTACCAGAGTTGAGCATTATTCTTCTTTCATTGTGTGACAATTGCTAAGCAAATAGAGCACCATGTTTTATAAAACAAAGGAGAGCTATCATATCAACTACATGCATATTTTGCCAGTCACAGAGTACTACAGATTTTCAGTAAAATTTGACCTGACAAAATATAGGATATAATACCGCCATGATATCCAAGGAATTAAGCAGCATAATTCTCATGAAGGTTGTGCCATTAATTCCTGCACACAGGGTATTGGAAACTCACACTCCAGTGATGTATTTCTAGATATCGGTCGAAATTACAGTCCTCCAGAATCAGATTATAATTGCATAGGATTGCAAATTGTACATTTGTCAGTTCCTAGAAACAAACGGAAAGCAAAATCTGCAGTTTTAATGGGTGTTTTCATGCTAAATACAGATACTGAAAACATCGCAGTTCATTTACCAATTAGACAAAACTTGTTTCCCTTGTCTTCTTCTTCTTCTCTTTTTGGTACATTCTGGGCATATTATGAAACCACAAAAAGACAGATAAAAATTTAAGGGTAGAAATAACATAGGAAAATCTACTGAATCTTTACTTACTAGATAGAACCAACAAGCTCTCCTTTTGAAAGCTTAAATTAGACATGCAGAAAAGTGGGTGTCACTATTTGGGGTTTTCTTATTTCCATTTTTTTTTTTTTTAATGAAAGATGAATAATAGTCCTACATTGTACTTCAACCTGTGGATTCAGGAAACAGACCTTAAGCAAATCTTCAATACCCAATATATTGTGAGAAGTCCTATTTCCAATGTGTTTACTTCTTGCCAATAATAGCTTCAAGTTAGAAAGAATAACAAGAATCAAGATTTTTGTAAACGTCACTTTCCACGTATTCAGAAAAATTCAGAAAAAACTGTTTCCCAACCCAAATATCTTAATGGAAAACAAGTCTGTATAAAACCACCTCTATTTCTAATCTTAGGAACTAGGTAGCTTTAGAGAGAGATCACTCATACTTCCATGTTCTTTGTAGCAGATTTGTTTAAGCATGACAGAAACAGGTCCTGACGTAATTCAAGATACTACAGGTCCTCGATTTTGTGCTTTCCATTTACCAACAAAGAAAACAAGCGTAATTTAATTTGCTACAGTGGTGTTTGTTTGTTTTTTTTAAAAAAAAAGCCTAGAGATAAACTGTCTTTGGTTTTGTGTAACTAAACAGATCACAGCCCAAGTAGATCAGATTAACTGTGACAGCAAGATTGTGTTGACAAACAGTGCAGAAAAGACTCTCGACACTTTTTGTGGAGAGAAAAAGCACAACAGAACGTACAAATCTACTTGCCAGCAGGCTGTTTTAAGCTCGTGTTTAACCTGTTGCAAGCAAAGGGTGGAGGAGTAAGATGTAAAGGGTTTTTATTGATCAAAGATATTCAGATGCTGTGACACCAACTGCAAAGCATTACAGGCAAGGGCTTTTCACTGCCCTTTTCATACATATATTTTTTTAATACGTGGCTGAAGTTGTCTTTTTAATTATTCCACTTCAGCTGCTGTAATGCCTGTTAGCAACGATTATGGCAAAAGCAATCTCCACTGGGGACTGAAGCACCACAGCCAGCCTTGTCAGCGAACACACAGCTCAGCCTGCTAACTCCCTCTTAGGAAACATTTTCAATTAAAATGTGGGTAAAATCTGGATAGAAATGTGTGATTATCAGACTCATTGCTGATTTCCTAGAACAGGAAGCAAATCACACCATGCAAGTAAAAATACATCCAAACATTTAGCTATCGGAGGGTTAGGTTTTCTCCTGGGAAGCATGGATCTTAATGCTGCATTTTGCATAGGGATGGCAGGCAGAAAGCAGCGAACAAGTGCATCTCTGGAAGTTTCTGGAAGATTTCTTATTTCCACAGTGGTTCTGTAATAAAATTTGACCAGAGCACTTGAACTTCAAATTCCTTCACTGACAACTCACTATCTGTATATTGAGATTTTGCTTGGGTCCTTAAGGAAGCAAGACTTACGCGTTCATAATACCTATTTTATTTTTTTTCTCCAGTTGATTAATTTCAACTAAAATTGAAGAGGGGAAAATCCTTCAAAAACACCAAGTTGGACTGGTCTCATGAAAAAGGTGGTGGCTATGTAGAGGCAAAGACCTTTAATAGCCTCAACTCAACAGTATGAGGGGAGTAATGAGAACCTACAAAGACCTTATGAGCAACAGCTAGAGGAATCCTGGCTTCAGAAGCTACGTTGATCCCCAGACCACTTGTTAGAGGTGTATGAAGAAGATCCCCTCCAATCTGAACGCACTGTGAAGAAAATATCCTGGATTCCTTTTTTCTTGGCCACCCATGCATAGTTCTCATTATCCCTACTTGGGTTTCTTTATGAAACGGTGAACAGAAATATAAAAGCAATAAAAACGTCTGCATTAGAGGCAAGAAGGATGGAAGGTAAGTAATACCACAATTCCTTCCTGACCTTCCACCCCACATTTCTGCTCTAGGTGTAGTGTCCCCACTGCAGCCCAGGTAAGGTGCCTCTGCCAGCGCACCATGTCGCAGAGCCACACCATGCAGCCAGGTCACGGGGGTAGCACTGAGCTCACAAGTCACGGCCACGCCAAAAATCAGCTGATGTGTGCCAGGAAAAGGAGGCAACGGTAGAAATAACAGGCAAGCACGTACTCTGAGACAGAAGAAGCCGTAACTGCCAAAGCTGGAGAGCTCTTTTAACTGTTTCAGGTGTCATTAAACCACTTCTGGCACTGTGGGAAGCTATTTCTAAATGCATTTGAGTAAGGCTGAAAGTATCACTTTATATATTGGATCACTGGGGGAAAAAAGAAAAAAAAAAAAAGAATGACAAAAGGGAAATAAGATTCCCCTTTGGGTCTAATCAACATTCACAAATCAGCAGATGTTTTGCGACTCCTCTCAGATAACAACATATGATGGCATACCTTCTGCTTTCTTTCTGGAACACTAATTACTGACTGCACAAAGAGTCTGATCACTGCAGCATGTCATCACTCTAATTCACACATTTTTCACTCACAACCTGAGTCTGTATTTATTGGGAGAGAAAAAGATAAAAGGTTCCAAGGTGAGCCATTTCGGCTTGCAGGATCACCCACCAAATGTCATTCGTCTTCCTTCTGTCAGATGCAGGTGGCTCCCTCTCCTTGATCTTTCAGCACCTACCCCAGACTGGAACAGGATGCACGGTTCAGCCCAGGAACTGCAGAGAAGAAGTTGGCTGGCACAAGGAAGCCAGAAACACGTAAGGCAGCAATAGCTTCCCCCACATAACCCTGCGGAAGTGTTTGCCATTGTGGAATAGCATTGTACTGCTACCGGTGCTCTTCTCTTTATCCACGGCAAACTAGGAGCACGTCGTGTGTTTCCTTGGCTTGCAAGCCCCACAGCGGTGACCACGGTGGCAATGAGTGTCTAATTGTCCGCATGGCTGAAGCGACGAGTGTTTGCAAGCCATGCTGCTCCCCTGGGAACTTGTCTGCTCTCCCCTGTGTCCATGTGCTGACAGAAGGACCTCGGCTTGACTCTGAAATCTATTTTAGAAATGATTATGGTGACAGTTCCTGAATGGGAGCACAGACCTGAAACCCTCATCAAATATTTATCTGCTTTATCACCATTAAAAGGTAATTTTAAAAGAGATGGAAGATTATGAGGTAATACTGCCACTGACTTGCTGACAAATTTAATCCAACCCATGTTATCTCCAGGCGCTATCCCAGTGGCACATGCGTGGCTCTCCCCAAAACCAATACCAGCAATCTGACAGCTCACCAGACAAACGCTACACGTCCAATTTCCAGATGCAGAGGACTCACACAAAAGGGAAAGAGCCACAGAAAGAAGCTGAATAATTTCCTTAAGCATTGGGTATCATGTTGAATAGAGAGGCAGGCATTTTGTGATGCAAAAAGAAAATGCAGGACATTCATTTCATAAAGCAAATAACTTAGGGAACGGTTAACAGGAAATCAATCTTTGTTATAGATCTATTCTAATGGATGGAAAATGAAAACTAAGGAAACACAATCATAGCCGTTTTGATGAAAAATTAGGAGTTATTGAATACAAACCAAAAAGCAAAATCATACACAACCCCCATCTTTCTAATTGCTGTTTATTGCAATCCGCAGTCATGTTCAGCATCGTTGGTCCAAGCGCTTGTCCATAGCAAATGCGATACTGCAGAGCTGGCTGTAAACTAAAATCCTTTGGGCTGAGTTTTCATTTCAATACACAGAGAACTACTTTGAGGACTCGTAGCACTGTTATTGGGTGTACTTACAATTCATAGTGCAATGCAGTGAAAACTTCTATGCCTCTAATACATCTTAAGTTTTTCTTCAGAATAAGCTTTTTCGGATGAGAATGAGCTGTTCTTGCCAAACAACGCACAAAAACTGCAATGTGTTATGTGCTGTTTGTCTTTTTGACTAGTCAGCACAATAGCCGTTCTCCTACCTTCTCTCTCCACCACATTAAACATTTTCCACAGAATCTTCAGATTTGCAAAGAGGTTAGGAAATAACAGGAGCAGAGCATCAGTGACCTGCACACTCGTGAAAATCCAGCCATAAACGCTGCAAGTCTTACCGTGTAGTACTACTCTCTTTCCTTTGCAGGCCTACAGCAGCCTAATGCCAAAATACAACTATTCTGCATGTATTCTTAAATCTTCTACTTCAAACGGGTTTTAGTTTAGTGGAATGCAACAAACAGTCGTTAAACCAAAAGTCCAGCAATGGAGTGGTCACTTCCAACGAGCTCCTAGTTGCCGTACTAACTCCTTTCTTTTTCCTCTCCTTTTTTTTTTTAATGGTTTATATTAGTTGGTATCACTTCAATGAAATGCTGGCTTTCAGAAATTACAATTTAAGCAAAATTAATTTTTAAGGTGTAAAATCTTTCATATCGAGTCTAGAGTTCACTGGGTTTTTGGCCAGAAGTCTTTGTAAAATGAATGCCAATTCATCAAATCTAAATCTTGCAAACTCAATGACCTCTGGAGTTTCCGGGTAAAATTTCTGAAACAGAAAAAGGAAAGGACAGGCCCAGCCCACCACCACCAAATAACCTCAAAGTCCAGGCACTCATGCAGGCTATTAGAGATCCTTCCTAATGAAGGAAAAACACCAGGCAGAGACTTGAGGTGCACAGAATGGGAAATTTCTTTTTCCCTTCCAGTACCACTCAGTACAACCTGTATCTTGCACAGCCTCATAAATAGAGCATTAAATGAGTAAATAACAGAAAGTGCATGAGAAAACAAAACGGGAATTAAAACTGGAAGGAAGGGAGATAGGAAGAACCATTCATTTCATTTTAACTTCTCCTGTGCTGTTTTTTGTTGATCTTTAAAATCTGTGAGTGATATTCAAGCTGAACTAAGTAATTACCAATTTTTTGAGATGCTTCATTAGTGGCAGAATACTATTCTGTACCATGTTTAGTAGCTAGCATCCATCTTCGAGGATGCCTCAAACATCTATTTGACCTTTTTGCTCTGACATGACGGCTTAGTTTCTCTGGGTATTAATATACTGTTCGATAATTAACATACCTGGCATACCTAAAAAGAATTGACCTCATATTCTGAAAAGCCAGAGCCCAGATTAGGTAGATCATGATAGGGTGTCTAGTTATCTTAAGAGCCAAAAATTAACATTCCCAGTTTAAAATAATGAATTTTAAATTAAAAGTTACACCTATGTTGTGATCTGTGTTCTGATAGATACTGAGTTAGCTGAAAACAACCTAACACATACAGGGAACAGCTGAACTACCGTAATCCACAGCTCCTCACAGGTAAAAGTGCATTGCTCCTCAAAGAAGCAAATCACTTCCTCATTTTGATATTGTGCAGCTTTCAAGATCTGCGTTAGCTCACATGCAGCTCGTCCAAGTGCCTCGCTACTGCACTGCAGTATGCAGCATGGACATACCACAGAGATATACGGAAGGGAAGAATTTAACCAATTCCCCACCAAGCAAAGCTGTCGGGTTCTTCACGTCTGTATCACTGCGGAGGTCTAACGATGCACCAAATGCAGAAGCACCTGAGCTCTGCCTTAAGGGCAGGCCATAAAACAAAGCTAGTTATTCTAGGGCCAGCACAAAAACTTTCTCTAAGACCATGTACTTCACTTGTTAAATCTGCAGCAACAGCCAGTGAAGTGCTTTAAAATTCAGGATCTTTGAAGAATCAGCTACTACGATCTGATTCACTGGTGCGTACAGACATCTTCAATGTCACGTAACATTGCTCTACAGATGCAGTGTCCCAAAAGATGAATTATTTCCCCATATGTCTGACCTAAAATTTTAGGTAGACATATAAGACTTCACCTAGGTCTGGAAAAGCTTGTTTAAAGAAAATTCATGCTCCTGGCTTCAGTCTTGGCATTTATATCTGCCAGAACTGGTAGGATGCGTGCCAAGGTATAGTAAGTGTCTCCGTTTTTCAGCTGCCACTCAACCTGACCTAAGTAATTAGTCCAAGTCATCATCCAGATAAGTTACCTGCTAATTTCTACAACACATCCAATATTTTCCTCAAGTTTGCAGAAGTGAGAATTGCGACATCTTGCAGTATATGTATGTATTTATTACTGCAGTCAAATGAAAATGCTGTCGTATTAGAATCAGTTAGCAACAAACTACTCTGGAAAAAAAATAAAAAGAAAAAAAGAAAAGAGATTAATTTTCCTTACACTTCGTGCTGTAGCACAGGTATGAGTTAATGGAAATACCTAACCTTTAGCTTTATTCATTTTGCTTTCAAACTGATACCCACTTTTAAAGACAGATCTGTTTTGATCCTTTTGCTAAACACGGATCAAACCCTGTATTTCACTTGCAGACACAATTTCCAACTTAGTCATCATTTGAAGTTAATCAAGGCATTTCCTCATCTTGTAATTTCTCACCTGCAGGTAGTTAGAACTATGACTACAATTAAAATTACCATTAAAAACTTCATGCTGTGGTTTCATTACCCACGTCAAAGGAGTTACATTAATTATGAATTACAACATTCACAGGGTTGTGTTAACATGCATCTCAACAGGAATCATGAGATTTCTACTGAAATCTGCAGTTCAAGACTAAATTTGGGTGAACACCTGAGAACTCAAGTTAAAACTCCACTTCATGAAAGAATGACTCGGCCACTCAAGTTGTCAGAGAGGTGGATCAGTACATCGGTCACGAACACAGAGCACTCACACATTGACATCGATGCATTATAGGCTGCTTGTCGTTACTCTCTCAGCTAAAACACAAGCTCAGGAAAAGGTCTTGGAACCAACGCAGTTCCCTTCAAAGTCAACTGAAAGACTCTCGCAGCACCTCTTTGTGACTCCTTCCAGCAGGTAACCAGGTGTAATTACACGTAAGGCAGAGGGTGGTGTGTGATAATACGGCATTCCTAGCTCTGGATGTAAAGGCAGTAGTCTGGCTGCACAGAGACAGCATCCGAGATCTGCACGGTTCTTGTACTGGCAGCAGCAGCTACTGTTCTCTCCTGCACGGGGCCATACTGCATTTCCCCAAAGGAAGCCTTTTAAATTGGGTCACTTGCTCCTTTCAAGGATAAATAATAGATAAATTGTTAATCTCCCAGTTTATTTGCAATCTGAAAATAGGAAAGCCATCTCTGCTACAATCTCTGAAAGGGAAAGTAAAAATATATTTTATTTTCTTATTAATGTAACAGAATAAAATACATATACACGGAGTAAATTAACCACACAGTAAAACAAGCATTTGAACCTTCAGGTATGTCACAAAGCTAGACGATGTAGAAATAAACAAACATTATTCATAGATGACCCACAATATATCCCCAGTTACTGCACATATATAAATCAAAGTCAAAGTCAAGTGCTAGATAAAGCAAGCTGGTATCAGCAAAAGGAGCTGGTTCCATCTTTTATCAAGTGTCTTCATACTTTTCCAAAATAATTATTCAACTTTCCACCTTGTCCTCTAGTTACATTTGCACGCTCTATATACCCTTCTCTGGGAATACTTTATCTATTTAAGTGACTTTCTCTTACTTTCTATTTTCTTAAGATCAGAAAAGACAGTCAAAAGAAGCTGATGATCGTGTATCTATACCAAATATGAAAGCAAAAAGAAGCATGCAATCACCCTGATCTTTCTGTGTGCACCTTGTGCCCTTCTCTTTCACCTGTCTTCTAAAGTGAAAGTTCTTCAGACTGAAGACTGTCTCGTGTACCTGCATACCATTACCGTGATACAAAGAATGGCAGAGCCCAGGGAGATGCTGTATTTTCAGCTGACAGTCCTCAGGAGTTCTTGGTATCATCCTGCCACTATGTCTTGATAAAAGAGGTTGCAAAACTGTGAAAGGAAGGTTCTTCAGCTCCCCACGGCCACCCTCAGTGCTGACCATCACTGAGCAGGGCATCTCCTAATCCCAAGTACTGACCAGCATGTAGCACAGCACCAAGAGCTTCAGCAATGAGTGAGATACAAACTAAACACTGATTTAACAGACATGCTTACAGCAAGAACCTTATAATAAATTGCTGCAAATACTGAAATGAACTCTTAATAATCTGAAAAAAAAAGTAAACTTCAAAAAAATGCAAGCAGTACTCACTACTTAGGTAATACAATGAGAAGTTGGGGTGGATTTATTCAAAACTCGCCAATAATTAAATACAAATTACATAAAGGCATTTACAGAGAAAGAGATTTGCAGGCAGCATGCAGCTGGCAAGACACAATTCTATTGTCATGAATAAGCTGAAAGTGGGAAAGAGAGAAGGAAACAAAGATGAGGCAAGGACAGCAAGATATAGGGACAAATGGCACAAAGAAATTTGTTCGTAAAGAGAAAGAACAGAAAAAAATGAATTAGAAAACAAAGTCATCAGCACGAAGGGAAGAGGAACAAGGAGGAAGCATGAAAAGAATGCCACTCTCTAGAAGGGCAATTTTTAGTTACTAATAGAAAGTAGTAACATGCTGCTGCTTGCACGTCTAAATGCAAGCAGCTTTAAGGGAAGTCCAAAAACCCTCAGGCTAAGAGTCAAAACTCTCTGACTTGAGGAGCTGAGAGAAGAGACACAACATTTCATGTCCATTTTCCGTCTGCAACCCCAATCTGGCACAGATGGCTCGCCAACGATTGTCACTGCCAGAAATTTGCAAACGATTGTCGCTACCAGAAACCCATTGGCCTATTATGAAATGAGTTTTACTCTCAGCCTGGAGGTTGACACCGCAAAGGTGGCCGGAGGTCAGAACACTACAAGGCAGCTGGGCAGCCGCTGTCTGTCACGCGGCCCAACGCGTACCCTGCAGAGGCACAACGGTCCCTTCAGCCCCGCTCCCCGACTCAGATCACCCTGCAAAGTGCAGGGCAACTCGGTTCCGGTCACTGCTCTCCCTGGAGCTGCGCCCCATTTCCGTGTAAGCCAGCTCCCTACAACTCCCATCGGTCTGTATTTCCCCCACTGGCAGAGCTGAAGCGATGTTCTATTTCCCTCTCTCTCCTCCCTGCCCGGTTGATGCCAGGGCAGCAGCTGCCTCTGCCGATGTGCCTGTATAGCTCCCTGCCACTGATGCCGGGCACAAGAGGGCTTTGATCTCAGCTGGAGCCTCCACGCACTGTAACCACCTATATATTAGCACAGACCCCCATTAAGAGAGCTCTAACTTAAACTTTTTAACAGCACGTGACTGGGCTAATTTTGTACATAGCAATAACCTGAGACAAGGCAGCCTAATTTAGAGCAGAGCAGACGCATGTTCTTTGTACCTTTTCCTTTCGAAAAAGGAAATCTCGTATAAATTATCAATGCCATTCCCCACAGGAGGCAGCTGAGAGCAAGCTTGCCTGTGCTGTGATGCACTCACCATCACAAACTGCACCTTGCAGAGGGGGCAAGCACTTTACTTGTGCTGCTGCCCCTAGGACAGATATTATACCAGGATTTCAAACAGCACGTAGAAACAAGTGTGGGACACCCTTCGTCTTCAAGCGCATTCCCGTCCCAGAACTTGTTTACACATCACACTTTCAGAAATCTCCTTACCTGCTCTAATTGCTATGATTCATGAATTTACAACACAGCTCTGCTCCAACACAGTTCTCATCCGACTGCAGTCCCTCACCTTGCAAATAAACACGCAGCGACTCTTTAGAGCTGCAATTTCTAAGCACAACCTTAAAACTTCAGAGCAAATTCGTAAAAGCTAGAGAAAATTGAGCCTCCTAAAAAACGTCACGCATGATGTATATTATTGCTGTCACCCTGTATACATCAAGAGGTTCGGTGCCACTGCGTACGCACACTGCGGATCACACTGTACAGCACCTTCCACTCAACGTGCACCCCACGGTGCAGCCCCGTCCCCACAAATCCTCCCAGAAGCGCATGGGTGCTGTGCGGTGATCCCAGGGGACTGGCGGTACGTTTATCCCTATGGGTACCGCACTTTTCAGCTGGAAGTCTTCATACGTTTCTCATTAAACAGGTTAGATTGTTTTATAAAGGCTGCTTTCAGGGGTACAGTATGAAGACTTATTGCTACAGAAGCGAGTAAGAATGTAACAGTAATAGGCACCAGGACCTTACTCCAAGCATATTGATGCTTTTATCTTAGGCGCCAACAGCTTCTTTTAGCTGTGGTTAAGTACGAAGGGGAATGTCCTGGCTTATCTGAGGCACAACAGCATAAAACAAAAACGAGTATCTTGATTTCAGAAATTCCCTACGTCAAAAATGAGTTCAGGAAAACAGGGTGAAACTGAAGCATATTTCTAAACTAAAGAAAATGAACTTCTCTGAATCCGTAATGATTCCATCTATTTTTGCTTTGTATTTTCTACTGGAAACTGCTGAAGGATCCCAAAGCAAAATACCACTGTGCTTGAGAATGCGAATCCTGAAGAAGTGCTCTCTTACTGCCAATGGCCATCCGGGGTCACCTTTTTGGAGGGGAGAAGGAGAGAAGAGTACATGAGCTGCAAATGATTTCTTACTTAAGTCTACACTATTTTGATTCTTTGTAATAAGTGACAGAGATATTCTTAAAATGGGTTCAGATTCTTTCTTTTATTAAAAAAAGAAAATTGTAGGCAAGTATACCTGGTATATAGGCATACAAGTAAGGGCTTAATCGTATGCTTGAATTTCTATCTATGAAATAGTATTTTTGAAAATAAATGCAATGTATTTGCTTTAAAAAATCATTTCTCAATTATATTTCATAACATCAGCAAACCTGAATCTCCTCATCCTATGACTATTGGTGTTTCAAAAACAGAATGCAGAAGAGAAGAAAAGGCATTTAGGGCAAAATGCTGAAACCCACAAATAATTTGAACCTCTCATACACCTTGGGATGAAAACGCTTGCACTGACACTAAAGGAATCGTTTAATGTTTTTTGCTAACTCACCCCAAATGTTCTCAGCAACTTACGAGCAGAAGCGTCATCTGCTTTGTGAGTTTTGGGCATGCAAACAGATTGCTTAAAGAGTTGTGCAAGACACACATCTCTCCGGATCATGTCACTGTAAGGAAAACTGCGACATTTTGCTAAAGGATAAAACACTTCTCTGAGTTAATTCAGGTATATAGCTGTGCATACACGCAATGGCAAGGAGGAACAATGTAGGTTGAGGAGTCATGCTACCATTTTAAAGTCTGTGCCAACGCTGAAACAGCTTTGCCTAGCTCAGAGAATGGCTCGCAGCATCTCCTAGCACAGCGTGCATCAGCGAGGCTCAGGCTGCCTCCTACTTCTCTACAGACTTCGGCATGCCCGACAGCCTGCGTCCTGTCCCCCACCCTCACAGCAGCACTGCTGGCTGCCACATGGCGTCCAGGCCATAAAGAGGGGCGAAGAACAGGCCCCTGAGCTCCGAGAGCCTGCAGCTACTGGACTCGCTACAGCAAACAAGAATCTGAAGCAACAGGGCAGGTGAGGACTACCTGCTGCCGGAGAGAAGATGAAGTATTCCCAGGGGTGTACACCCGGCTGCTCCCTCACTTCGGCACGTTTCGCTTCCACAAATGGCTACTTTGACCTAATTTACAAATAAAATGTTTTCAAACATAATGGCAGTTACACACACATTTGGAGACTACTGTTTCCCAGATAGGCGTGTTTAGGGGATCCTGGAGATGCACGTTCAGCAAGATTTGCAAAGACAAACCTCTGGCTCTGGAATTAGCTCTCGGTAGATGGAAAAATAAGTCAACTCCCTTGAGAGAGCTTAAATTATAGTAGAAGTCTAAACCAAGACACATCAGAGCAGAACCAGGGTTTGTTTGCCTTTTGGTTTGGGGGAGGGCTTCTTTGCAGTTGCTGGCCATAAATGCATGGTTAACAGTCATGAAGTATACTGACTGTATTAGAAAAGACACAAGTATTGTCACACCACTGTTTCTCTGAAGATCTACTGTTTGTCTCCGCTCGCTTCTCTGAACTGCACTGAACAGCAAGAAAAAAGATGCTTTATCTCCTTCTTCTAAGCAACTGCCAGGAACCCAGCAAACTTTTGGTATTGGCCTCTGCAGAGCCTTGCGTATAGGGAGAGAAGAGGCAAACAGTTAAATTGCTGCTGGGAAGAGCCACGAACAGCTGTTCTTGTGGTATTTTTGCCTTCATTACACTGGCTTCAAATTGCATCAGAATGCATCAGCTCGTCATTTTTGAAGCCTCGCTGCCAATTCCTCACATCTTTTTAAAACGCGTGCTCTGAAAGAGCTGCTGGAGAGAGAGCAGCGATGTTCTTGGGCTTGCTGCAATCAGTTTTCTTTCTTTCTGACTCCTCTATTGAACGATCACGCAGGCAGTTCACAACAACAGCCCGCTGCTTGCGTGCCCATCGTCTTTTCCTTGGTACCGGGGAGGGCTTCATTTGCGTTCAGGCTGAACTCGCCGCGGCATATGGTCGCTACAAATACTGCCCTTTAGAACGAGGCAAACTGAACAGCTGCCTCTGTTGTACGAGGCGCTCTGTAAATATTGTTAAGCTCCCGGTTCTCCGGAGCTAACCAGCCGAGCGCTGCGCGCCAGGCTACCCGCGTGGCTTTATTTACAACCACGGAAGGCACCAAGCGCTGCCTTAACCCGGCCGCGCCATCTCTTCCCGCACTAGCCCCGTTGGAAAAAGAAGACTCGAAACGTAACAACGGAGCCCTAGGGCCGCCAGCCCCAGCAGCGGCTTCGGAAGCGGCGCTCCGCTCGCTCCCCGGCACGGCTCACCCCCCGCACACCCCCCGGGCTCCGCACCCCTCGGCTCACCGGCTCGCAGCCCCGCCGCTGCCCGGCTCGGGGCAGGCAGGGGGGGCACGGCCGAGCCCCCGCCAGGCCAGGCCAGGCCAGGCGAAACGAGGCGGCTCCGAAGCTCCCCGCCCGGCCGCCCGGGCCGGCTCCCGCTGACGCACGGGGCTCCCGGGCAGCGGCCGCGGCGGCCCCGGTAGCTTATGGCAACGGCGGAGCCAATGGCAGCCGCCCGCCGGGCGCTACCATGGCGATCCCGCTGCTCGCCATGGCGGCGGCGCCGGCCGCTCGGCTCTCACGGGGGACCGGCGGCCGTGCCCGGCCCGGCCCCGCCGCCCTCTCGGCGGCCCCCGGGGGCAGCGGGTGCCCGGCGGGGCCGGGGCTGCGGGGGGAGCCGCCTTCGCTGCCGGCGGCTCTCAACTTGGCGGAGCGGCACCGGCCCGAGTTGAGAGGCGGCGGCGGCGGGGCCCCCTCCCGCGGCGGCCGCTCACCTGTAAGGGATCCAGTCCGCCTGGTGCCTCGAAGTCATCTCTCCACGGCGGCGGTGCCCGGAGCCGAGGGGGGGGACGCGGCCGCTGCTGCCCGAGTCGGATCCCGCCGCGGCACGGGCGCGGGGAGCATCCTCCGTCCGGGACGGGGGCGGACGGGGCGCCGGTTATCCCGGCAGCGGCCGCGGACACATCCCCCCGGGGAGGGCTGCCGGCAGCGGGCCGGGCTGCATGGGGAGGGGGCGGCCGGGGGCAGCGGGAGGCGGCTCCCGACCCTTCCTCCCTGCCCGGAGCGGCGGCGGCTGAGGCGGGCGCCGGGGCGGGGGGCGAAGGAGGGGGGCGGAGGGCGGGCAGGGAGAGGCAGCGCCGCGGCCCCGCTAGCCGCCCGCCCCCCCGCTGCCGCCGCGCTGAAGCATCGCCCGGGCAGGGCGGGCCGGGCCGCCCTCCGTGCGGGGCCCGCCTCCGCCCCGTCAGCCGCGCCGCCACTGACTCACGGCCGGCGCCCGCCCGGCCACTGGGCATGTGCGGGGCGCCTCGGCCGGGGGGCTCGCGACGAGCCGTTAACGGCCGGGGCGCGAGGCGGGCAACGGTCAGGCGGCCCTCGCGGCTCGGCCCGGCTTTGAGCCGTCGCCGGTCGAGCCTCGCCTCGGCAGCAGGAGCCAGAAACGCCGGCAGCTCGACCCAAAATGGCTGAGGCGGCTGGTGCTGGGGGCTTAGCGCGGCTAAGGGAATAGCGAGGCGGTCGGTGGCACCGAGCTCGGGAGCTCCCCGGGCAGCCGAGCCCGGCCTCGGCAGCGCATGGTCCTGGGCAGAGCAGCTCCTCTCCGGCCCTGCGGGCGCAGCACAAGTAGGGGCTATTGAAGCTGTTGACGCGACCGTGGAAATCGCTCCTCCTGCCGTTAGGCTGTTTCTGGCTTTACGCTTGTGAATAAAGCAGAAACGTGACCGTACCGTTCGCCCTCCTGAACTTTTGAGAAGCTGTTGGCTATAAAGCCAGAATCCTGAATATAAACACTCATGGAGTGAGTGAACACGGGCCGAAGAAAGAAGGAATTAAGGAAGAGTATAATCTCCCCTATTTGCTTTGAATAATTGCCATCAGACCCCTAATAGCTGGGAAGTTTTCGTCTGTGAAGAAAGAAAAAGGTTAGGTGAAGTCACCTTTGTGCACAGAATGGGCATTGTGGAATAAACCATCAGAGAGTTTAGCGTGGTGCCCCCCGCACCCTGGAAAGGCTAAAATAGGAGCTCGTAAGTGAGAGAGACGTGAAGCTCTGACTTGCTAAGCCTTCCCCGCATCACAGTGTTGGTCCTCTGCTTTTGGCGGTGTGAACTCGTGCAGGAGAAGGACAGTAGAGGTTATCCCACTTGGAGGTACGACAGAATTGGAAAGATGAATCATTAAGAGTGGGGAAAGGTGCACATCTGAGCAGAGAGCGGAAAAAACTGTTCACCTAAGAAAACAGGAGTTTAAGTGTCTAGGAAAAGTTGAGAAGAACAGCAGTTCTGGTTCTCCTGTTTTCACAGCATAAAAAACAAGGAGGCACTTAATGACATAATTTAGAAAATTAAACACAGATTGAAAAAGATACTTTTTCAACCAATGTAATTGTATGGTAGTTCACTACCAAAGAACATGTCTAGGGCCAGGAAACCAGCAGGAGCCAACAAAGATAGCAGGCTTAGCAGATACCAGAAGCGTTACTGCATCATTCACTCTCCAGAACTTTTGAAAAGCTGTTTTGTTTAAAGCCAGGACCCTGAATTTAAACATTTTCCAGAAGTCAGAATGAGATCTGCCATTAAGGAAGAGTTCTCTCAAATCTGTGCAGATAAGATAACTTGCTATTGCATGGCCAGGCTTGACAGACCCCAGTTCCCATTGGGCACAGACTGGAACTGTAAAACAACATGCCTCACCAGCCTCAACACGTGTTACAAATGTGAGGAGGCAGCTACGGGAGAGAGATGCCCATCTCCCGCTACCGTGCTGATGAGGCTTCTGTAGAAAGGCGAAAGCTCTCAAGACTGGTAATTAGAATATCCATTTTCAAAAAGCCCTAAGCGTAAAGTCTGATAGATGAGCTGGTGCACACACATCAGAATGATGAACTGGCTCCGAACCTTTGAGCTATATGAATCAGGGAAGTGTTTAATGTCATTTAAGCAGCCCAAGACCGTGTCTGCATTAACAAATACAAAACATTCAGGGTTTCTAGATGTTCAAAAAATGGAAGACCATCAGGGTGTCCTGGAAGATGGGAGTGCACAGCGATTAGCTTCGCTCTAGGGAAAGCTGATGCGGGGAAGAAGAAATATCAGGAAAATTGTGTGGGGAGAAACAGAAAGAAAAACAGTTTTCTTTGCCATTTTATCTCCTTCTGTAGTGTTTACTTACCTTCCCAATCCTCCTTTTAATCCTCCCCCACACTGATTCTCCCTCAGCCAATGTACATCCCAGGTCACTTGCTTTTATACTGCCTCCCTCTTTCTTACCAGCAATAATCTGTCCCCGTTTCTGAAGTGGGTGAGCTGAGCAACAGCTAGTGGCATCAGGGCAGGGTTACTGCCTAAAGCGTACATTTTGCTGTGTGACAAGCCTCAAAATTGCCCTTGAGGTGCAGATCTATTCACTTACATTTCAGGTAACTTTCAGCAGCTCAAAGACCTGGCTTTTGCAAGTGACAGTTTCCCCAAGTACCAACGCTAAAAAAAAAAATAGGAAAAAACAGCAGGTAGCAAATTGCCCTTATATGCAATAATAATTTCTAGATGCTATCTGTAAAGAGAATTGTACTTCTCAAAAGCCGTACTTAAGTTTCAGATACCAGCGTGATGGACAATGTAGTCTCTTAGAAAAGCAGTGCTCTAAAGTTTAAATGTATATATATAAACCACAGAAAGCAACAATGTAGATGCAAACATATCTCCTCCATTGACAAATGCATCTCATCGTCTTTACGTATATTGTGCTACCTTGCCAGTTATTCCTATTTTGTTCTCTATGTAAAATAAGTGTTTTCCTAATACACTTTTGATTGAAATGATAATACAACTACATACAACAGTTGAAAACACCTGCATTTGCAACTGAAAGTCTTCTGGCAATCCGGGTAGAGAGCACGACATCAAAGCAGGAGGACTCTTTTGAAGGGGGTAGGCAGAACCTAAGCAAGCTCTAAAAGAAGAGCCAGACAAAAGCTCTTTCCTAAAAGTACAGAGAAAAGGAAAAGCGCAATAACGAGCACCATGGGTTTTATTTGTGGACCCATCCTGGTTCTCCATTGTGGTGTAACACACATCCAAATTCACACTTCCTAAGTCATTCATAGGACATCCACAAGACTTATTTGACCTTTACTTTTTAGGTCTTTTAAAAGGACTGATCTGACAGTTTGTTGTTTCTGGAATAGCTCAAGCACAGCACAGCAAACACTTCTGTTCAGAATTCTAAATCATACGATATCACAAACAGGACAGATTTCACATAAATGTGTAAGCCTTCTGGGTTTTCCTTTATCAGCTTGGGTATGTCTAACTTTAAGCTCCAAAGGACAAGGATTAGCAATGTGTTTGTGCTGGCATAACTTCAGAAGTGGTTGTGTGTAGATTTTTCTATTCCAATACATCTAAAAAATTAAGCCGTCGTATTTGAAGCAAAACCGTGCCAACTAAAACTTATCTGCATTCATTACAAAATTAGAGCTCCTAGCAAGGTTCATGAACTTTTCTGCATAAAGCTCAGATCAGGTGCAAACGTATCTGGGATATTTTGTTTGTTTTAAAGTCAAGCTGCACCTAACCAGGGCCAGCTGCAAAATGCAAGGTTTAGGATAATGAAGCAGAATTCAGCAGGTTCAGCGGATTTCTTCCCAAGCAGCGAGTTTTGGAATGTGTTTAAACAAATTCAGAATGAACTCCAGGGAGATAATTAAGAGTGTTAAAATTATCACAAATCAAAACAAAGGAAAAGCTCACAAAGTGAATAAAATCCAAGTATCAAATGGCAATTTTCTGCTCCTTGTTGTGGGCTTTGGATGAGGCTTATGCCAAGCTCACATTCCTTGTGACTTTGGACAGAAAAAAAGGTCAAGTTACATCTTCTTGTTGCTTGAGTAAAACAAAAATGCTTTATTTTTTATATCGCAATTTCAAAAATAGCAAGAAAATGATGTGGTAAAGGTGAGCAATTTGCAGATAAAACTCTGCAAAGGAGACAATTTTTTATATGAAAGGTTTATTGCAGCCTTTACATGGTTGATCTTCTCTCTCAGCTCACTTTTCCGTACTGTATTTCATCTGTTCTCATTCCAATAAGGACCTTTGTGTTTCCTTATTGTGAGGCTGTGAAGCATAAATACCAATTGGTAAGACACTGAAATAAAAACTGTTCTGCAATATCAGAATAGGGTTTCCTAGCCTGCCAAACAGTATGTTTTCACTTCAGTCTGAACTTGTCTAGCTCCATTGAGATCTTGTCTAATAGGAGGTTTTTTTGTGATTAATATCAACGCCAGGTTGGTTGGCGCTTTGGGCAGCCTGGTCTAGTAGAAGGTATCCGTGTCCAGGGCAGGGGGTTGGAACTGGATGGTCTTTAAGGTCTTAAAAGTATTAAAAAATGTTAACTTTTGAAGAGTGAGGTGCTTGCTGCTGGTGGCCAGCTTTCAACACCTCCTAAGTCTTTAATTCTAGTCTTGTAGCAGATCTTGTAACAACAGTCAGCATCTCTCTCAAAATCTTGCACTGGATATATATCCTCCAATGCTCTGATTCTCCACTGTAAATAATGAACCCTGGTACTAAGGTGGAAAAAAGGCTCTTGCACAGAGACAGACTAACTGATGTGATTGTTACACATAACGTCACTGACACTTGAGCAAGAAACTAGTGTCATCATAATTTGAGCTCCTGTTGTCTTTGGAATTGCTGTCCCATTGAACACTCATCCAAATCCAGTGGGACCACTAGAAGTGGATTCTGCTGCATGCTCCCTTCAGCCTCCCTGTTTTTTCTGCCCTCTGACATTATTCCAATATGCAGATACCAAAAAGGATTGTGCAGAATGAATTTTCCTATAATAGCACTTAAATACAAAATTGGATAATCCCATTTCAGCATATCTTCCGTAGGCTTTTGATTTTCAACTTTCTCCTCCCCTTGAAGGTTATTATTAAACCAAAATCTGCACAGTAATTCTGCTCTCTCCTCTTGCATGGGTGGTTTTCAAACTTTTCTGAACCATTCACATTATTTGTGTGTCAGCCAAAGCAGCGAGAATACCAAATCAAAAAGGCGCTGTCAGAAGAGACTCTTAGCACCTGTAAGACAGGCCTGTATTCAGAGCAAACTAAATCACAGCTTGCTGCCCAGCAAAATCACAAGTCACTTTTTGCCAGTTTTCCCCTTGTAAAAACCAGCGGTGGTTTTCAGTTCCAGCTTTTTTATTGTTTTTTTCTCCTCCACAGAGTCTCAGGAAGGTTGGTGATGGAGGGCACCTTTGGAGATCATCTCGCCCAGCTGCTCTGCCTCAAGCTGTGCCAACTACAGGAGGTTTCGCAAGGCCATGGTCAGGTAAGTGTTGATTATCTCCAAGGGTGGAGACTCTCCAACTTCTCTGAGCAACTTGGGCCGCTGTTTGACTGTCCTCATAATGAAGAGGTGTTGTCTTAGGTCTAAATGGAATTTCCTGTATATCAACGTGCCTTTTACTCATGTTTCCTCCGAGTTAAGTCACATTATGTGACACTCAACCAGCAAGAGGGGAACTACTCTATCTCCTTTTGTCATCATGACAAATCCAAAGGACCTTGAAGTGTCCTCACAGTACAAAAAAAAACCTCTTTCAAATCAGACTGGGAGAACCACCTTGAAATTCTTGTAAGCTGTTAGCAAATGGTAACATGTCTTAGCCTGCTGAAAAGATAAAACCCAAACTGTTTCTTTGCATCAAATAGTTTTTCCTTTGCAGTAGGGTGAGTAGGCAACTGTACTTGATACTGCAAAGCCTCAGGATTAATCTGAAGCTAAGTACATCCTTCATAGCTGTTCTGTAAAACTGTCTACCCCAGCTGAGTATACAGTTTTAAATGTATATGTTTAGCTTTTGGGGAACTAAACAACAAAACCGGTGTTTAAAATCCTGCCTAATCTCAGAAGTGATTGCAACCCACAGACGTTTCAAACTGAGACATGACTTGCGTGCCTTCAAAACCCATTAGCTTTACCTGACAGTGAGCCAGAAAATTAAAATGCTCCCAGCAGAACTTGTGAGTAGAACCAGAAACACTTTGCCATAGGTGTTCATTTGGAACATCATGATGGTGACCTCGTTTTATACTCTTCTAGATTTCTTCTTCCATCAAACATGAATACTGAAAGAAGTCAGTTTATTTAGGAAAAAAAAAAAAAAAAGAGCCATGGGCTCTGAAAAACTTAACGTTCCATTACAGTGGAACGCAGAATTTCAATCAAATTAAAATGAGGTTGAGGTCACTGTACAAGCAAAAATATTTGAATGATTTTGTTTGGAGGCAGAGCAGATAGAAAAGTAGGAGAGTTGCTTTATAATAGCTGAGCATTTTGATAATTAGAAAACATGCTGTAGCCTTCAAGGTCTTCAGATGATATTTAAGATTAAATAGTATTAAGTTACTCTTTTCAGTTGCTTTCTTTAAAAGGGTATTGCTAATGAAACTTTGCACAAAGAACAAGAATAGCTACTGAAATTGTTTTTCTGCTCTTTTCTCAATGCAATGGGTCAAATATATTTGAGCATGCAATAGAAATACTCAGCTGTCATTCAGAATTAATGCTACTTACGAGCTTGATTTACTGCAATCATCTACACTCTGGCAAATACATGACACTATTTGTAAAATGACTGCTTTACACCATTGTTGTAATACAATACAATAAAATGTTGCATTCACATTAGAAGTGATAACCTGAGGCAAAAGCAAAAATGTAGTCTGCCTACAGCTATAAAGAAAGTCTCTGGGCAAGTTAGGAATTGAGTAGTCCACCTTCACCGAAACATCCATCTACTGTGCATACAAATACGTGTTCAATAAATTGGTACAACTTAAAGAGGCTTTCTTATTTATTGTGTTTTAACATTCTCATGAAAATGTTTTGGTTCACTGTTCACCAGGTTCTCAGTGATATAGCTGTCACAGAGTTTAACAGATACTGGCTGGACAGCCCCCAGCTTCCTTTGGAGGATGCTGAGGCTGTTTATCTTTGACAAGGAGGTAGCTCCTCACATACGTACATGGGGAGTGCTCCCTGCCCACACCCAGGAGTCTCCACAGGCCCATCATGCAACCCAGCACCCGTCTCCTGCAAAGCAGGAAAAGAAAAAAAAAAGTAACAGTGAAAGTGAGTTTAAATCTCCATAGGAAGTATTTTTTAGAAATTAAATTGATACAAAATTCTCTGAGCCTGAGCAGGTTTTCATACAGGGAGATGACTATGATTTTTTAATTTATTTTTTTTTTTTATTATTTTGGCTTTGCATAAAACAATCTCTTTTGGCATCTTGGACCCTTTTCAGACATTTAATTTCTCCTAAATTACTGTAGGTGGGTTATATCTGTATGTCCTTCACTCTAATCTCTGAATCAGGCATCTCTTGGACTTTTGGGGATTTCGTCAGACCTCCTTATCAATGCCAGTTCTGTGCTTTTCTTCACAGCCAAATCCTGCTCTACTTTGCTTACGCTGATAACACATTTTCCCCTCTATCCTTCCAGCCACAGTGAGCTGGGTTCCTGTGCCTAGGTCATTCATGTACCAAACAGAGTTATTCATCTCTAGATCAAAACATTGATCCTATGATTGTCCTTCAACTGCCCCTTCAGAAGCAGCAAGTTGCCAAGCCAAAGCAATTGAAAGCAGAGACTTCCTGGCTTGCCCAAAAATGTATTATTTACAACTAAATCAAAAGAAGGCTGAGTTCAACACAGTGTTCCTTCAGTGGATGTGCACAAAGAGTACTTGCTAAACAAAATGTAAAACCAGACAGAAGACTTGCAAAATATGATGCATTCACTTTAAAAGAAATAAACACTTCTGTGGAAGTTCGGTTGCAGGTCTGAGCTTAGTGAGAGGAAAAACGTAAAGGGCATGAGACAGCTCAGGATGTCAGTCTGCTATTGCCTTGCTGCTGCTACCAGCAGTTGTGCCCATTTCTGCATGACTGATGTGGCAGTTTCTCAATTTACCTCTCTTTCTTTCACAACTCCATCTCCTTGTTTTGGATTTAAAAAAAATCTACTTAAGTTCTTCAGAAAATATCAGGGTTCAAGTCGTAAGGAAAGGATTTTTACTGTCTCTGCAGTATTACCCCACCTGCCCCGGGATAGTAGTTAATCTCAGGTTCAACTCACTTTGAGTGGAAGATAAGGAAGAGGGAAGCCTGAGACAGGAGAGAAGCAGAAAAGAGCAATGGAAAAAGGGAGCCTTACAAACTAGGATCAGGGAATAGAAGGAAAAAAGAAAACTGATTCTCTGCATTTACTAAAAATCTGTTCTAAAACTAGTGATGACCCTTTTCCCAGAGAATACTAATATATTTAGATATGTTAAATATACGTACATGTTGTACCTCTAGCAACGGTAATGAAGTCACTGTGCATGCTAGGTGTCTGGACTTCGCTGTACCTGCTGTGTGACTCTGCTCCCTCTCACAGATTCTTCACTGTAACAGTGCCCTTGAGAATCCACTTTGCAAAAAGCACCATTTCTTCTTCAGGAACTGCTGAATAGTTCTCATTCTGACATTTGCTATTTATTGATTCTTGTCTACACCATCTTCCCATACATTAAAGAAGGTGGTAATATAACAGCTTGTTAACAAACAGTGCTATATTGTACTGCAGGAGCAAAGAGATGCGTTGAGACACACTGACTCAAAGACAGAGAGAAACTCCCTTCTGTGCCTCAGCATGCCTTCCAATTTAACTCTCAGGCAAACCCAGTTAACAACAAGACTTGACCTTTATATAGAAGCCTCAAAGCAAAACTAAGACTTGCAGAAGAAAATCAAGTCAAGGAGGAAAAAAAAAGAAAAATGCAGCCAATCTAGAAAACATTGAAAAGGTTCACTAAAGGGTAACAGGTAAACTGATGTGGAAAAAGAGCAAAAAATAAACAGAAGGGAAGAAAATATATATTATTTTTTTTTAAAAAAAGAACAGGAGAGTCAGGTCTAGAAGCTAGAGTTGAAGATAATAGACTAAATACAGTCAGAGAAAGTACGTGCAAAAGTTGCATATGTCAGCAGGCTGGAAAACAAAGCAAAACTAAAACAACTAATAGAAACACAGCAATTCTAATACAATGAAAAGCCTCCAGAAATATCACGTATTGTAACGGGTTATTAGAGTAAGTCAGTCAATTCGAAATGAGGTCACAATAGAAATATGCAAAGGTATGCAGTACCTGAAGGGGCAGCAGCAGATGGTTATTGATACTTTTCTTCTTGTTACCAAATTCTTACCACTTGATAGCAATCAATTTTGTTGACAAAACATGCCCACCATATAGTAAATAAGCAACACTTGAAAGGAAATAGATACTGCACATTTTTCTGAATGGCAGAGTTGACTTCAAATCGTCTTTTAAAAACAAATCCATCAGTAGAAACAGATACTACCATGCTAAACTGTGCTGAAAATATCCAGCACCACAGAACTCTGTTCCTGGCGGTTATGCATTTTCCTGCTATATGCCCTAGCTGTCAGATAGTAGTTAAGAGTTTGATTTTTCCCCTTTACTGCTCTGTGCACAGACTCTCCAACAGATCTTAATGCTTTGCTGCATCGAGATAGGATATTGTAGGACAGTCTGGGCTCAGATGTGAATTTTATTCTGGAAAAAAAAGCAAAACTGTATTATATATTCACGAACAAAGGTAGTGTTGCAAACACCTGTAGCCCCTGAAGAACAAGAGAACTCCAGGCAAGGAAGCAAAGCATCCAAAGAGGCAGCACACCAAGAAACCAGCACAGAACAGCACGAGACTGGGTTTCAACAGAACAAAATTCTCAGTTCAGACCCTGATTACCTGATTTTGAACAAGTCACTTCACCCTTGGGTCTCCTTCCTTATGCAATGTTTACAGTGTAAACACACGAGGAGGTCAAATTGTGGTGCAGTACAAGCTCGTGATGCACTTGTTGCACCTAGCAGTGCCATTATCTGGGTGGAGAGCTCTGCATTGCTAACCAAAAAAAAAAAAAACTAATAGCAAACACGGAAAAAAATCTACATCAGTTTACACTAACTTGAATTTGCAAGCAAAAAACACTTTGGCAGTGTAGTTTAAGTTAGAATCTGTAGGGTTTTTAAGAAGGCCAGGTCACTAAAGTGCGTAGTGAGTATTTCGTCTTGAGGTACTGAACATCCTGTTGCCCATCACAGGAACATTTGTCACTTAACCAGCCAGTCCTCATGGACTCAAGGAATTTCTCTCATTTGGTAACAAAAGACATCTTCAGCAAAGAATTCCAAGAAAACAGAGCACTGAATGTGTAATGCAAAGCTTTCTGCCCTAAGTGAGAATCATTTAATCAACCTGCAATCTGACATAGAAGAATAAAACTTACTTGAGTAAATCCAAGTGAATGTAGTGGTTTAATTGTATCCCCAAAGAACAGCCAGGCTGCTGACTGTTCCATAGTTTGCCAGCACTGGAGTGAAGACAAGTTAGGATTTTGATTCCTTCCATACTTCATTTCAGTGACATTCATGCAGAAAATTCCTCTAGATGAAAGATTAATATATGCAGTCTTCTATATCAGTGTATATATATTACAGGTTACATGCATCGAAATAATAGAGAAAACAAAGATGGAGATTTAACTTCTACAGAGGTGAAAATCTGTTTTACTGACACCACTTCTGATAATCTATAACTTGGCTAACTCATCTGAAAAGAAGAACAAGTCCCTCCTGTACCATTATGTAAAGGCATGTGGAAGCTGTATGGCTCCCCGATTCCTTACATTTATTTAGAAAAAACGTTGACTCTCTGCCATGGATAAAAGGTATCCTGAGTAGCAGCAAAAATTGAGAGCATAGCAGGAACAAAATCTTTCATTTACAAAACATAACCGACCTCCCATGCCTTAGGGTACTGAAGGAAGAGTCCCACCAGCCTTAATGTCTGAGGAGCTGTCTTGCCTGGATGACTGGCTGCCTCAGCGGTTTCATTCACTGCCCCCAGCCAACTGCAACATACTCGTCACCGACAAAGATATTTCTGGAGAAACAGAGGGCTAAATGAACGAAACTGTATTTGCACCTCTGGACAACAATTCCATGTGGATATCATCCAGCCCTCGTGATGCTGTCACCCAAAGAGAAAGCCACATATTTTTATTCAATCTATTCTCATCTTGCATTTAAAACTTTTTTCCTTACAAAGTATTTCCATGTTATACATGCAGAGGGAAAGAGAATGAGTGGACTGACTTCTGAACAAAGAGAAATGTTCCAGGGTAATATCATCAATTATTTATTAGTTTGAGTCCGAATAACTTCATCTGAACATTTGTTCCATGTGTGATTTACTCTGGCAGAGAAGTTAGTAAGTGTAAAGAGATGGATGGAGTAGCCAAAATCTTTTCAATTTCACTCCCAACAGAACATAGCTGCTGCATGGTAGCAAAACATCAAATAAGAGAATAAAAGCTCAAAGCTAAATAATTGAAAACTTGGTTGGGTAAAACCATCTCTTTTGCTAACCTACCCTACATAAGTGTTCAATGAAAAATACAGAGTCAGGCTCAGTTCCTGGATAAAACCTGTAATTATTTTATAAAGACATATTGTAATTGAGGATGATTCAGAGATAGCTGAAGAAATAGCAGCTGTATCAATCTTGAGGGAAACAGTTCATAGAACTACATTTTTAGAGATTCCTCAAGGGCAACTGCTAGCTATAGCCCATCTGTTCATAAAATCAAAATGAGAAAAAAATCAATTATGATTTAAATTTAAATCAGATTTCAAGCCCAAAGCTTTTAAATTTCCTTGTCTAAGATTGCAAGCACAGAGGCATTGGATTTAAAAGCTGCATGATCTATTTGAAAAAATGGCTGGCAGGTCACACCATTACTTGCTCAGGTCTCTCCTTTAGGCCAGATCTGTGAACATTTGAATTTCCCCCCCTTTACTCACAGTCAAAATGATGTCCTAAACTTCAGTTTCCATAGCCCACCCAGCATAACAGCCCATAGCCTTTTTCTCTCCAGGTCCCACCAGCAAATCAGTTTGCTGCCCTGGTCTCAACCGAGGCAGGCTCCTGTCCCCAAGGAGACCAAGCAGTGGCTCTCTGGCTGCGGCCCTGTCCTTCTGCATTTCAAGCATGGAGTGCCCTCAAAGTCAAAATCAAGAAACCGTAGGAAGAAGTTGGATGCAAAGGAAATGAGGAAAGTGACATGGAAGTTCTATCAAATAGCATTTTGCTAGTCAACAGATCAGTTCAATGTCTCTCAGATCACAAGACACTGCATGGATATCAGTGGGAAACAGACACAAAAAGACAGATTTATGCGTAGTCTTTCACATGTAAGGGATGCAACTTGGGAATTAGATTTGGATTTCCTGTTGCAGCCTAAACATCAGATTACATTATTGCTGGGAGAGCTGCAATGCTAAGAGCTAACACCATAACAAGACCTCCTCAATGTTCATAAATAAAGCTTCATTTTATTAATCCGTGGAGAAAGCTCTGCGTTCAGATGGATTTATTAACATTGTCTACCTTGCTTGAAATACGTACTGTAAAACCTATGGAAGATATTGTCTGTAACAATAAGAACTGTAAATCAACCTCACAATTTCCAAAGGGATGAGCAGGACTTCACTGAGTTGGAGCAATGAAGATTTAGAGCAACTAAGGGCTTGGTCCATTATTTCTGTAATACTACATAAATCATCATAAACCATGACAGATGCAGGATTAACAATGAGCTGCTAAAACTTAACCAGGATCTCCCTCAAACCTTGTTCCTTCAATCAGTGCTACATATGACACTTCTGGAATAAGCTGCTCTTTCATCTCAAATCCATCAAATTTTATATCTTCCCTCCCCTTGAAGTGATGGGTTTTTGGCTAGGACAAATTTTGTCGCTGAGCCTTTGCTGGTCCTGGGCTGGAGTTCACTTTGAGAGTGTAACCTTCCTCTACCTCTGATGCATGAAATTTGTATCACAGTTAGGTTATCTGATGGGCAAACAAGTTCCCTCTCACTGAGCCTAGAGGGTGAACAAGCTGATGCTAGATGAGGGTGAAGGGGAAATCCAGAATAATGATGAAGATAACTCCCCAAACCAGCTTCCCTTTCCTTCTCGCTCCAGGCAGTGAGAATGGTGTGCAGAGAGCACGAGAACAGCACTTTCACACGCTCCAGTGAGACAGTAGCTCTGCCCGCTGTACTGCTAAAGATGGGATGGATGCCTACCAGTGCAGGAAGAAACACCTGCTTTTGCAAGAAGCTTCTGCCTAAGCAGGCAGCAACATCTCAAGAAAGGGGAAAAACACCCACCTCTTAATGCATTGAAGTAGAACTGCAACACCTTCCTTTAGACGCAGCACATTCCTCTCCTCCCACCACTCTCCATGAAGCCAGACCACATGTTTGGAGGACACATGGCAAATTTGTCCTTTGGGGCAGACCTGCAGCTTCCCATGCATTTGTCAGAAGGCATAGCATATAGAAGACTTCATAGAGTATTTCACCTACCCTTGCAGCCTCCTGGGGACAGAGGCTCAGCCCATCTCTCTGCTCTCCTTAGAGCCTTTTCACGAATTCTGGCCTGCAGTTGGCTCAACAGACTACCACACAGAAGAGGTTACCTTCTTCAGAGCAGTTTGGGAGGCTCTGGGAGAAATAGCACCTCTACTGAGGATTCCATCCATTCAGAAATCACACCACGCTTCTCCAATGCTGCAGAACTGGCTTAAAAGAAGTCACAGCATTCCCAAATACATCCAGTAATACATCCAGTCTGTTTTGAGCTGACCACTGGAGTTCAGCTTTAGCATTGTGGTTTTTAACATTTTCTCTACAACAGGGAATGCTCGAAGTATTTTCCCTGCAGATCAGCAGGCTTACAAAATCACGAGTGCTGAGGCTTTGGAGTCTGTCTCATGAGAGTCTCAAAATGCTGAGAAAGCAAGCAGTGATGTGGACCAAACATATAAGAAGTCCAGCTGATTTCCATGAAAGTAGCTCGTGTGTGGCAATGACTGAGTGCCTAAGTTACCATGAAATAATATAAATTATAGTTATATGCATGCAGCATCAGTACTCAGCTGATCTTTAGTCATTTATTGATTACTAAGTAATTAACTTTTACCACCAATGTACCTTTGATTAATCATACTTTCCATAGCAGTTGAAAGTGTATCAGACCACAAAACATTAAGCATGGAAAAGTTTTCCAGTGCTTTGCATTTTCTTCTGAGATGAGTGAGATAGATTAACTACCTTCGCAGCGACAGTATTCATTATTTGGATGGGTAAGTGTTGTTCAGATCACATTCCAACCCCCTGCCATGGGTAGGGACACCTCCCACCAGACCAAGCTGCCCAAAGCCCCATCCAGCCTGGCCTTGAACTCCTTCAGGGATGGGGCATCCACAGCTTCTCTGGACAACCTGTGCCAGGGCCTCACCACCTTCAGAGTGAAGAGCTTCCTCCTAACATCTAGTGCAAATCTCCCTTCTTTTACTTGAAAACCATTCGTGGCCCTTATCTGGATCTGCTCTACAAGTCCACATCTTTCTTGTGCTGCAGAGACCAGACCTGGATGCAGTACTCCAAGTGGGATCAGCAACATTCTCCATTCTAATAGTTTATGTAAAAAAATAGGGGAGAGGCAATTTTAAAAATGTAGGGTCAAATCCTGGCCCACAACAAAGCCATTCCAGGAAAATGCTGGTGATGAAGAACTGATAGACGAGCACCTCACAACTGTCAGAATGACATAGCCTCAGATTCACACCAATGCCAGCATCTGAGAATGACTTAGCAGGCTGCCTCCAACGCAGGCTATGCCGGCTGTTCAGACCTAGTAATGCACAGTCCAGCCGGTGAAAGGCAGCATTCCCTGTCTGTCCCAGGGTCTCCAGGTTGTACAGATCTATACCAAAGGCTGAAAAAGTCCTGAAAACTTCCTCCTGCATGTTGCAGAGGATTAGAGTTTTGCTGTGATAGACAAGCAGATCTTTTAACAACTATACCTTTGCCATTCCAAATTTACATGTTGTCTTACTCCTCTGGCACATCATGGAAATTATATTAGTAACTTGGAGAAGCAACGTTTCTTCTCCTAAGAACCATTTCCAACAGCAACATCCATGTCATCTGGTATGACACTAACAATTAGGAGCAGACCAGCCTTATCACAGGACTTCTGAGATCTAGCTAGAAACTGTTGATTGTATGACTTGACCCACAAAGAACCAAAATGATTGAAGATGGAGCAGACTTTCCATTTTCACGTGGTTCCTTTTACAAGTTTGTAAGAGAAATATTAATAGCACGCTAATGGTAGCAATTACTATAATGAATGTAACAGCTGGTACCAGCAGCTGAGCATACGTTTTGGTTTTATACTTTTCATGTATGGTGTGAGGTGGCTCTGAGCAGTTACAATCAGTCTCTCACTTTTCCTCTCTGAGGATTCTATTTTCAGCATGCCTGTGCCTGTGGCAAAAAGATGGAGAGCTACCATGGTAAATATGTCACCCCTCAGGACGTTATTTGCACTCTTAAGAAACAAGTAGCGTGTTCAAAGTAGACCTGGCATGGTCAGTCTCTCAGTCTGCTCCAGTATTCTCTGGAGTGGGGTTTCACCATCAAAGCAAGCGTCTTTCAGCTGCGTGTCAAGCAGTTTGTTCCTCCTCTTCCTAAAGAGGAAAACAGGCCAAGGAACTTCTGCGGTAGAACCATGAAGCAAGAAATAATCCTGCTCACTTGGAAACATTTACATACAAAATGCATGTCTGGGCTCCCCAGACTGCCACCCACCTGCTCTGCCTCTGAACAGACTCTGTGAAAGTAGATGAAACAGAAACGCAGCACAGACGCTAGAAAAGTTAGAAAGGAAAGAAGAAAGTTGTTCTGGCCCATCTTCTCTCAGGTTAGAGTCAGAATTTTAATTAGGAATTAATTAGGCTGCTGCTCTGCAGGACATGGGCATCTAGTAGCCATTTGCATGATGGGTTTTAGTCAAACTCATACGATAATGCCAACCTCCTCAAGAGCAGTTCAGTTCAGGGCTTTACCTCCAAACTCCCAAACCCTGCCAAGTTTGGCATTCGACATTCCTGTTTTAAACTTGGAATTCAAGCCTATTCAAATGCTTGGCAGTATCAATATGCTTTTCCTGCTAACAGTCTAGGAACTAAGGAGCCTGAGGCACTCCCAGGCTTCTGTAAAAACATGCAGGAATTGAACTGCATACAGGAAACAGGGAAGCGTGAAGAGTGGTGAGCATTTCTGGTATTCACTTTGCATGGTGTTAAAACTTAAAAGGCTACAATGACCATGTCCATCATCTGTTCAAGTACTGAACGTTCAAGGCTAATATTTATTGAATCAGTGCAGTCTTTCCTTCCCTAAGATAGGAAATTGCAGATTCCTCTTTAAATCAAGCCTCAGACTGCTATCCAATCCATCAAAATACAACAGAAGCACTTTAGTTTGTCTCTCCTGAAGAGCTACATCTCCCAAAATTACTTTGAATCTTTCTCAGTATAAAACACTTCCAGAATTCATCAAGTACCTAGACTGAGGACAGCATCTATTACCACATTTGGAGCTATTATCTTGAAAGCTTAAGTTAAATTTGATTTTCATGGCCCCGTCTTTTAAACCAATGGTACTTGTTACTTCATGCATTTGTTTTGATGGACTGTGCCAGCGTACAGTGCCATTATGAAATGTAACGACTGCGTTTTTATATCTCCTCTCCGTGAAATTGCATAGGATGGGAACTAAAGTTTTACGTTTAAGCTTCATGCATATTCAGCAGGACATTATGCAGTAATCCTCGATGTCAAAAGAGGGAAAAGAATAGCAGAGAGTAGAGAATACACCAAGATAGTTGTTGAACGGAGATTAATTTCTGAGAAGCAACAGAAGACAAATACTTTTTTTTCTATGCAAAAATACAGCATTAGGATCTTCACTGTTCTGAGATTGGTGGAATGCAAATCTCAAAGTACAAGGCTCAGAGAAAAACAAAGACATGTAGCATATCCAGTGAGGTCTGCAAAAAACAAAGGGACAACTTAAAGGCAATCTGTCAGTGCAATAGCAAAGCAGGCGCAGTTGCTGACTTCAGCAAGGAAGCAGACAGCTGCATTTTGAACAAATGAGAATCCCTGGAGAAGCATTGCTGGCAGCTGTGTTAGAAGGGCATTAAAATAATAAAATCCTGCAGTCACAAGGGCAAGTGTGGCAGATAGAGGTGAGTCATGGACTATTTCAGGACACAGGTCTTTGAACCTCAGAACTCTTAGGGACACCTACAACGTGGCCTCACATGTCTCTCTGTGGGAAACACATGATCAGAGAGAGACATCCTCAGATGACTCAGTTACCACAGTATCATTTTTAGACACCTTTCTCTGGTTTGCTTAATCCCAAACAAATCTCAATGAAAGGCAATGCAGAAGTCCCATTTCTGCTCAAATTGATGAGTGCCAGGCTGGTGGTCCTAGAAAGTGTTGTTGCCATTGATATAGCAAAGTCTGCATTTAAAACAAAAAACAGAAGAAAGACCGAGTTTTTGTTCAGATCCTAGAATATCATCCAAAACAAAAGGGAGGGTACAACCCCACTACAGAATTGTGGTAAAAGCTGTAACAACGACAACAGGTATTCTTACATACTTGGCACAGTATGAAAACAAACCAATAAATACACAATGAGTAGTAAAATGACAAAAATGCACTTGACTTATTGGAAAATTAATATATGTTTCAAGATGATTCTGCATGGTGTTTTCTTTTGTGTATTAAAAAGCACCAGCCATAGCACAAATGTCTACATCATAGACAACTGTCTCACTGCGTTGTTACAGGATTTTGCTTTCATTTAATGCTGAAAAAGGAGCTGGCTTGCAGTCCAGATAGCATGTCATCCTTTTTATTTTGCCCTGTTATCTGCACAACACCCATATCATAACCTAGTGGAAAGGCACCAGGCAGTGCATCAGGACACCTGGATTCTTCCTGTGGCTCAGCCATCAGCTGACACTGACCCTGAACAAGTTTTTCATCCTTATTTTGTCCTTTTCATTCATGCAGGATCAAGTTGGTCTCTACGATTATCAGGGCTGTGCCTAGAGCTTTATATAACCCAGCCTTTATGTAATCCATTAAGACAAGCTGTAAATACACAAGAGCAGTACCACACACATTACAAAAAAAAGGGGAGCACTTCCAAGCTCAGGAGGCAGAATTTGTGCCTCCCTCTTAAGCTGCTGCTGCAGCACAGTGACTCCAGAGCCCCCCATGCTGGTGCACCTCACCCACAGCCAGGCCAGGTAATCCATTCACGTGTTGTGTTTTGGCCAAATTAGTGTTAAAGCTTATGAGCGAATGGAAGAGGAGTTCGGTGACAAAGAACATAGAAGGTCATATTCAAAAGCAGACTATTTCCTTGCTGTTCATGGCCTTACCAACATGCCTGCCGCGATCCTAAAGAGCTAACAACAGTTTCAGACAGATTTGTTGGGGGTAGCACAACTTTCCACAGGCTGGAGAAGAATTACCGTGTATAATAATGTCATAAAGAAGATCAAGTGCAACATTTTACTTAAAGGAATAATTCAAGTGTGGCATTAATACACTCGGTGGAAGTTTTAAGTCTTTTTAAAGAACTTCATGTCCCAAACTGGAGACACAGAGGAAAAAAAGAAGAGCCTGCAAGATTGCAAGGGAGAGAAGAACAGAGAGGGATGCAAATGCCAGAGACTTAAATGCCAGAGACTTCAGCATTGATACTGTTGTCTCAGGTACATTGTGAATATTTCAGGCAATCCTCATTTGTTTATGTTCTGTTCCAGGCTCATTCCTGCCCTGGCTGACATTTTAGCTGGTGAAAGTCTCTGCTGAACCTAGACCTCAAGGGACTGCCTGTTGGTTAAATGCTAAGGCATACTCTTGAAGGCATAAATCTTTAGTTTTATTATTTTCTGGCCCCTTTCCTCCTTGCACAGCCATTTTTCCATTTCTTTTGGAAAATGAACTCTCATATGCTTTTCCTTCAGTCCCACCACTGCCGCAAGAGCCAAAAACACACAAACTAAGACTGGGCAGTAGTTATTTAAATCATTAAAGCTGGATTTCAGGTAATTTTGTAAAAAATGATCCAAATGTATAAAGTGGCTCTCTAATTAATAGAGAAAAACAGCACCTTTTTATTATTATTCATCTATTCTGTCAAGAGCAAAGCTCTTGAGCTTTGTGTGTAAGAGATGATGTCCCTAATATCATGACCAGCATTTTTAAGCACAGTGTCTTAGCTTCAGACTCTTAAAAATAGGCTGAGTGTCAGGTAATTTGCTGTAGGCTTCCCAGTGTGTGAAGACAATCTTTGTTTCTCCCGTATGTTTTCACAAAGAACCTCGTTATTTCCACAGTCACCATTTACGGTGTTTATGTGAATTAAGAAATACTGTTAATGCCTGCAGGTAATTCTATCTGAGCTACCCTCAGTGACCCGTGGAATAAGCTGTCCCCCAGGAAGTCCTCTAACATCCATACACAAATATATACAAGTAACTGCATCACCACTTAAGATAAAAACCACCTTGTACCACCCACAGAAATAGCGCCAGCTACTGAAGCAAATTAATTTGCAAGCTATTTTCAGTGTATATTTCTTCTGGATATACAGCTGTTTCAACCTTTGCTGACAGCTATGCCTTGACACACTGCTCAGGGCTCTCTGGATGTCTGGGCTATGTATTTTCTTTTTCATTGAGGTGAAGACCGTACAATGTCAGGTAGCAAATTTAAGAACAGGGTGTTTTTAGCAAGGTTACATCTAAAGCTGTTGGAGCTTGGCAAATATCATCTGAGATCTTGAACATGCTTCGCAGAAAAGGCAGCACAGCAGCTTCTTGAGGGTACCCAGTTTCATGAGGGACCAAACTGGAAGGCCAGCTGATACTCTACTTCAGAGCTTCATCATGCAATTTACCCACTCCCCCAAAATCACCAATGAAAGAACTCCTAGTATCGTTTCTAAACTAAGTGCTTATTGGCGTCTTAGTAACACTAGTCTGTTTTTATAAAACAGCAGCTTAATGACCATCCTCAGTCAGCCTGCAGAAGCTGGAGAGGAGGATGGCAGTAAAAAGCCCATGAGCTCAAATGTCAAGGAGCACTTCTGCTTTCAGGACACTTATCTGAGCTGTGCCGTGCCTTTGTTACGGCCAGCATGGAACAGTACTGAAGTCCACAGGAGCACTTAGCTTGGAAATAAGAACATGACCCAAATTCTGCCCTGATATTCAGGAATAAAGCTCACTAGGAAGCCTACTGAAATCAATAAACTTCTTCCAGATTTACACAGAGATAACAGGGATTAGAATTTGTTCCCATAGCATATGTTTTCAGCAACGACCAGATGGATAGTCGCATATACAAATATCTGTCTTGCTAAAGTGAAGTTCAGCAATGCCAGGTGTGTGATTTTGGTATTTGTTTTAGAAGCAGAGTAATTATTTAGCCCGTTGCATTCAAAATGTTTCCATGCCCTGGTGCTTCCTAATGACAACTTAGTAAGGTGCAGAAGTCCTTTGCAAGGTGGTAAGCTCCTGCAAAAACCCCCAAATCACTGGAGCAAGATACAGCTCTTCCTACATGGTGGGGTAATGACTGTAATTGAGGCATTGCCATAACAGTTTTCGTTTTGCCTTTACTTACATTTTTTAATGGGTTATTACTAAATAGTATGGACAGTACAATATTACAGCAAGACTGGAGGTGGCAATCACTGTGGATCTTTTCAATATGAGTTTAATTTAAGCAAGAAATTTAACTTGCATGGAATATTTTATTATTTTGCTAGAAACACAGACCTTCTGCCATGGATTTGCAGAATCCAACTGCAAGAATGTCTTCCCCTGAAAATTATCATTTTAATTGTGTTCCAGTGACTTAATATTTACGCATTTAGAAAATAACTGCTGTGGCATTTTAAAAGGCTCCTGTGAATGGCAAGATGACAAGTGCTTGCATATCATTCTAAGTAAAACTACTTCATATTGTTCTGCTCACTATAACAGCTATAATTACTCTTTTATTCAAAACGCTCAACATGTTTCAAGATAAAATACAAAATCTTCCCATAGTGTTCTAAAGAGTCTGCTTTCCACTAAAGAGTAGATCCTGAAGGAGTAGAACATGTAAATTAACAATATGCCAAGAGTTGTCCCAAATAAACATCATTTGGGGTTAATTTGACTCAGTCTGACAACGCTCAGCTATCAGCCTGCTGTGTACTGAGCTTTCAGAGAGCAAGGCAGCAGTGCAACAAGCTGTTGACTGTGCTTAGACAAACAAAGTTATCTGTCGTACTGGGCTTTTGCTTGCTTTTGCCAGTATGCTCACTGCAGGTCTGTGGAATGAGAAACCTGAGCATTTAGTCTCTCTATTGGTTGTTTCTTTGTTCCAAAGTTGTGCTGGGAGAAAACCAATGCTCTTAAACTTACTCGATATTCTTAAGTCACTCAGAAGCTCACAGGGGGTTCATCCCTGAAACTGGTGTAAATGGTACTGCTTGCTTCCCAGAGCCAAGAATTTCATTTCTGCTCTGCTGATTTCTTGTTACAAACTCATTACAAGTTTCTGCAGCTTGCATTAGCGTTAGAAAAATACTTAATTGTTTCTGCTTAAAAACAGTCACCTTGTGTAAATCAAGCATAGGAACACAAATCGTATAGACTAAGTAACGTTTCTCAGAATAAGTTTGTAACTAAGCTTTTAGATCAATTTAACATAGCATAAAAATCTCATACAAACACAAAGATGGAGCCATCTCGTCCATGTCAGAACTGCCCCTTCAGGCTGCAAATGTGAGCCTTAGCAGGAATTCATTTCAGAGAAATATTCTATCACTTACATTAACTAACTTAGAGCAGTCCAATTGTTAAGTTTCAAAAAAAAAACTTGTGGAGGAGAGAGCCAATAGGTGGTTTGAAATTAAAAGGAATGAAACAGGATACAAAACATAAATGCTTCTTCCTCAACAATTCAAACATATTGCACCCATATTTTGAATCCTGAGTACAGTCCTTTGTCCTTCTGTTTCCAAAAGGACATTGCAGACTAGAAAAGATGCTGAAAGGGAAACAAAAGCAAAAGTATAGAATGTTTTCTAAGGAAAAACTGCACATACACAGGCTTCTCCAACATGGAAAAAAAAAAAAAAAAAAAGAGAGCTGAGGCTGGCGTAAGAACAAGGTTTGCTAACTGTAATTGCTATGGAAAAGATGAGTGGGGAAGGAGCGTGTGCTTTATCTCCCCAGCACTAGCAGCAGCTTACTGGTGGCACTGCTTGCCTTGGGATATTATGAATGCTAAGATCTTACTCATGTTCAAAAGCTGGTTAGAGGAATGACAGGAGAATCCTCTGCGTGTTACAAAGCCACTACCTCTGGTTCAGAAGTACGTAAGGGGCAAATCACTGGAAGCTAAAAACACGATGGCATACCATGAGCAGTCCAGCACACACCTTCTGCCATTGTGCGCCTTCCACTCATCTGCTCTGGGCACCGCTGGTGGCAGAGCAGGGGACTTGGTGCATCCCTGGGCAAAACACCGCAGAGCCTCCTTGCGACCATTTCCCACCAGTCGTTCGGGTGAAGAAGTCTATTTCCAATTTCCTGAAGAACCTCAAAGCAGCTTACAAACGGTGAGACAAACACTCACCAGCCTACCAAAGTTAGTATATCATTCCCAGGCACATACAATTCCCCTCCTTGGACGAGCCCCGTGAGCAGGAGGGAGGTGCACACTCAGCAACCAGCACATTTCACCGTGGTGTAAGAAAGGATCATTTTGTCACATCACTCCAAGCTCTTCACTTGCATCCAAAGAGCCACACCAAGAGATTTATGCTCTGTCATAACAGAAGAGAAATATTTGAGTTGAAAAATGCTAGATTTTATTCTGGTCTCTGTCTCTGAAATTCTGATTAAGAAAATAAAGTCTTTGGCATGTATCATGAAGACCACACTTCACCCTGAGAACAGGGCGAGACAGCTGTGAAAAACATGCATCTGAGACTGAATTCATGCCCTTCTCAGAGTACGTCATGGCGAAGCAAAGTGGAGAATTCTTCCTATCTCACTGAAAAACAAAACTCCAAACCAGCAAGAACAACAAATTTGCTCATTTTCCCCGCTCCAAAAAATGTTGCTTTAATATTTTTAAAATGGGTTAAGTCGTGATGGGAATGAATCATTGCAAGTAGATGTCTAAAAATTGTTCAACGCTGTTAATAGCTTATTAATATTTTAATTGTTTTTTTTCAAGTGCGTCAAACACTTCTTTGTATACTCTCTAATGTTTTTCAATGGCCTATGCATTTTAAAACCTGTCTCCTTTAAGCTCAGTATTTTGTATTCTTGCCACACTAAGCAATCCAGGTGGGTGGTTAAGACGCTAAAAAGCTTTCAAAAATACCAAGTTTCATTAATTTCTGTGCTCCCCATTTATCACTGCCAGACTGGAAAAAGGAACAGGAGCAAAAGAAAAAGTGTATAGCACAGAAGATTTAAGGGTTGCTTGCAAGTTCCCCCCCCCCCCAAATCTACCACACCTATACAAGTGAATTAAATGGCCTGATTACCTTCTAGAGATACAGTAATCTACTTAGTGAATTGAAATGATACACACCTAATAAAAATAATATGTGCAGCAAGACCAATGTTATAGAAGACTGTCATGCAAAAACTGTCCCTCAAGACAAATTAAAATAGGAATACTTTCTCCATTCCCAGCAATGCTTCATTTAATTTCCTTGCAGGTCAAGGTAGCCTAATTAGCTCTAAATAAGGAACACCCAAAAGAATTGGTTCTATCATACATTTGTTAAAGCCTTTAAACGCGTGGTTCGTTGAGGTGAAGTCAGAGTTGTTTGAAATTCAGACTATTTTGGTGCCCATGATATTGCCTGTTCCCTCAGATAGAAAGGTGTACCAGCTCTCATAACACTCCAGCTCCCAGCTGATGTTTCTTTTTAAATCTCTGTCTTGGTTTAAGCCCATTGAATAAATACTTCTGTGATGTATTTTAATTGCACATCCTGCAACACGCCCTTTGCCCAATGAAGCACTGTCAGATGGCACAACAGAAAAACAGGATGAATGCCAAACGGACAGAAGCATTTTTGGTGCCTGAATGGATTCACCACAGTACTTCAAATCTCGAGGTTTCTTCTGGAAAAGTAGCAAACAGGAGTTCCCTCACCTTGCAAAAATAGTTTCTGCCTACTGATGCCTGTGGATCAAAATGAGGCACGAGCATGACAGAGCTATTATTTCACATTCATAAAATACATCTAGAGGCAGGATCCAAGAGCCAATAAACCAGTGGTAGTTAAATTGATATCTTCTAGCTCAGGCATCATCATGCAAATAAGCAAATGCTATATTTTAGTACTTGTGAAATGCTGACATGCATACATAAATCAGGAATCATTTGCCAAGCTGTTCTCACGCTCTTTCATTTTAAAGTGGCAAGAGCCTAATCTAGACAGTTTTACAGTAAATGTCATTGGCCACAGTTAATACTGAATGTTTTCATACAGTATTTTGAAAAACCTGAACGTCAACCAAGTATGGCTTTAACTCCAACAGCTTGGTAGGTTTTAGAAATAGCATGCTAATAGAAAACCAAATGAAGCATCTTGAAAAAGGAGACAGGCTTTTGCTGGTAACTTTGCATGTGTTCCTATATAGTGCTACTGGCTGTTACTGGTTTGTAAGGAGACAAATCTGAAATAATTATTGGGAATCCTCCGTGGTTTTCTTTATGTACTTTTTTTTTTAAAAACAATTCCCCGTAGATTAAGTAATTAAAATTTAAGGGTGCTAATTTTTACAATTTGCAACAGTGAAAATAAGTGTTTACATCCTTTGGTTACGATTCAGCTGATAGTGATCTGTAAATTTGGATATTCTTTAAAGTGCTTTTATTCTCTGCACAGTCACTATTCCAGCAGGAGGATTATAGTTTGTTCAAATAATTACAGGCAAGAACGAAACTCATAAATAAAAGGTCAGATCTGCCAATTATTAAATATCTCAATTCTTAGGAAAAAAAGATAAAGCAGAAATAATAATTTCCAGACTAAATTCCTATTACTGTTCTACTTTCTAAACCTCTAGAGGCTACATTTTTAGATGTTGCCTGAAGCTGCATAAACAAAGCATATGCATAAAAAAGACTTCTTCCTGATCTACACCACAGCACCATTTTGTTATATTCTTAGATGAATAAAATTATAGAAACTATACAGCTTGATTTTCCCAAGTACAGCATGTATTAGGACATCCCAGATAATGTTTTCCCTTGCAGTATTTCACTGTAGGTAGACTTTGCAGTTTGCAACCCAGCGTTCAAAAATTCTTCATTTCACTGACTTCTTTTAACAATATTGCATTTTTAACTGAGCACAATCAAACCTCTCCAAGTCTTCTGTTAGAATGAACAAAAGGAGCTCTTAATACGGCTCTGCTAGAGATGATCGTAGCAGTGCTAGGAATACGCTAAGTTATGGTTACAACACCCGTAGATTGTTATGAGATGGACAGATGTCCATCACGCCTGCAGCATCTATGTCTGGACTAGCATCTGCAGCTGGTTTCTACGCACATACATACTAACTTGTCATGGAGCAATAGGCTGTGGAGTGTCCAGACACAGCATTTGCCACTGTCTCAGGTAAAACAAATTAATCTGCAATTAATTAACTGGCATTGACACAGAACTACAACATGTATATTAGGTGTTCAGTAAAAAGAGAAAACATCTCAGTAGCACGCTAAAGTCTCTGGTGACCCTGGCTCCATCTGAAACCTCAGACATTGTAGAGATGGCTTCAGCAGTGGACAGTTTTCCTGCCTTGCTGGCACCATTTTCTTGGTGCCAACACAACTGTTTGCCACAGCAAACATCAAACAATTAGGTTAAACAAAAATAAAGGCAGCACAAGCAGAAACGTAAACATTTCCAGCAGGAGGTTTTAAAAAACCTGCAGCTCCGTATTTCTATAGGAGGCTTATGCATTTGCTTCGTTTCTTTGAATAAAAACATTCTCACCTAATGCATTTAAGATTGCTTTGGGATTACTTAGTTAAGGTCATGTTTTAGAAAATGCTAAGAGCTGTCACCAGAACCAGATGAAGAGTATTTATAGAAAATAATTTTAATAAACTTGAAAAAACAGAGACAACTTGGGAGAGATGTAAACAAACTGAATGGGAACAGATCTTTTGAATCCAGACAAGACTGAATAGTTTTATCTGTCTTTTCTGACTTATGTCTGTTTCAGGTAGACATTAAAAAATATTAGCTTTGTTCACTGGTAACAAAAATATATAAACAAGAGAATCATGAATTTCTATTGTCATCCAGTTTATGCAAAAAGGATAATAGATCAGTAACGTGATTTAACTTGAACAGAAACAGGACTCATTAAATTTAGTCTCATTCTCCTCCTTTCTTTTTCCCAGTCTCATTATCCTTTCCATTAACTTTAATCACCACCTTTAAACTGATAGTAGCCAAATCAACTTCTTTACTGATACTTCTTAATAACCACGCTCAACCTCATCCTTGCTATTTGCTTATCTCTCCAGTGCAGTTCTTCCAGTTCTACACTGTCTGTATAGAGCTTCTCACATTGCACTTCCTGAATAAGCACGTAAAGCTCTTTATCCCCATGATACACCCCCTTGTCTAGCCTAGCTGAATCTCTTTTCACACTCCTCTTTCACTGATACAGACCCTGCCATCTGTGATAGCATTCCTGACTCCCTTACCTTCATTGACTCCATCTCATTTGAAGCTTCAGGTGAATTTCTTTTAACCCTTAATCATAGATTGTTCACCATTATTTTTATTTTTATTTTTTTAAAAAAAAGCAGATTAGGGCTTTTAAAACATTCCTTTGGTACTCAACTGAGAGATGCCATTATCAAATTAAGTTGTACGTTTAGTTTTTGGGGTAGCTAGCAAGTTACAAGCAGGAATAAATTCTCAAAGTTCTCAAAGAAAGTTCCATCCTACCTCCAAAGTCCAAATTTAAAACTTATTTTGATTTGAAAATATTCCTTAAATGCTTTTAGATAAACAAGGGATCTGAAACAAACCCCTTCTTAGAACAATGATTTGCATTTTACTTCCAGATCAACTGGAAGGGGAAAATCAGAGGAAGTCAAGTAAGTCCAAAGGCTGATAAATAAGTCCTACAACGTCAATCTTCCAATTCTATCAAACAGGACTGGATGGCAGGCTTCAAGTTTATTTGTAACAACTATTTAACCATGTCTAGGTATTGCATCTGGGTTATGAGTACAGAAGGAAGTGATCTCGTATCACTGTTGCAGAATATCAAAACACCTTAATCCCTTTGAATACAGGGCAGGACAAAGAGATGAGAGACTGGCCTCCTTCCCCACCTGCCTTCCCAAAAAGCCGAGCCCCACCACTGCATAACCCAGTATATTCTTCTGTGGATAGTCCTTTAGCTCTGATAGGAGGCTTGAGTTTGCTAATGTAACATTTCCAGATGGCCCTTGCACATCCAGTTGCGAGCATCCTGCCTGCTAACACGCACACCCTCATCAGCCCAGCACCAGCTCCTTTCTGACGACGCCACACAAAGGCCCAAAACAAATTCCTGAACCCTGCCACTGCACAAGCCACGCTAGTACCTCCTCATCCAGCCTAAAGAAGCAAATGAAAGAGAGCCAATACTGTTTCCAGTGCCAAAAAATAACGTGGTTAAATGGCTGAGACAGGCCAGATGACAGACTGCCCACTGCCACTTCCCCAAGCCATCAGCTTTCTACCTAGCAGGTACTTACTTAACATCAACCCCCACAACCTCTCGCTGTTTCTCACTCCAAGCATTTCCCTCAGTTCATTAAAAGGCCCATTCAATAACCTGACACAAAGCATTTGCTTTTATCTGTAAGGATATTCTCAGGCAGCGTGAGGGCCTCATCCTATTCTCCACATCAAAACTAAGTATGCATTGCTAGCAGAGATGACTAGAATTTTCTTGTAACAGTTTAGCCAAAGGGAAACCATTTTCCAATCAGCTGAAAACAGACAAGACACATAAAGGGATTCGGGACATTTGAAAGATGTTGTATTGTTTAGGTAGTATGTTCAGGTGATGGATAATGGAGTTTCCTTTACAGAAGAGCTGTCATCACACTTCTTTTTGAAACAAATAGCATGTGATTGACAGTTTGCTAACAGTCCTATTGCCACAATAGAAGAAGCAAATTCTGAATGCAACTATTTTCACATTCTGACTGTAATTTAGCTCTGCTGATTACAATACCAGAGATAAAATGAGGCGATTTTTTTGTGTGCGTAGAAAGACAATTTAAGGCACAGACAGGCTTTGAATTCCAAACAGCTCGTAATCGTCCTCTGGCTACAACACAGCCTGGTAATTCATTCACAGTTTTAAATCCACAGTTACAACTAAGAAGAGACCAGGTTTATGCATGGAGACAGCTCAACACCTATCGCAGCGTGAGCTGACCACACATTTGGACGTGGCACTTCATGGCATGCAGAGCACTCCCACTGACCCCACATATTGGTTAGCTCCTGCACAGCCTGCCCACCTCTTCAGTCCAGCTGGACCATCATCCCAGTAATAAACCTCTGGGCAAGCCAGACTGGATTTTGTGGCCAGACTCAGTGTCCCCTGCTGGTCTGGCTGGAAGAGGTTTGAGATAAAAATTGATTTTTTCAGCCAGCAGAGTTTATTCTAGAGGAGCAAGAAAAAGTATCTTCTGTGTCCTGTTCGTGTCTGTGGGGTACAGTGGGAAAATCCTCTCTTCTCAGAGCAATTGGGCTCAATCTCTTTTACCCTTCTTCCAAAGCACAGGCCTGATGGCCAGCTGGAAAAAAGGTAGAGCCCTAAAGGGGAAGCAAAGCTTACAGTTTTGTGGTAGCTGGAGAACCTTTCCCAATAGAAGTAGTCAGTGGCCCATACATAGGGCTGTCTGAACGAGCAGGCTGCAAAAGGGAAAACAAGTAAGACTATGTTCCAAAAGTCACGTAAGAGACAGTGACTGTGGTGGTTGATGGAGGTACCATCACAAAGAGGAGAAAGAGTTGCAGAACTTCCTGGCAGTTGCAATAGCAATGATGGAGAAAGGCAAGGAAGCTTCCCCCTTTCAAATGCCAACAATTTGGGAACAAAACAAGTTTAGACCCATGCTTGTTTTTTCCTGTATTCATCTGGAAAACTTCCCTAGTCATCAACTCCAGGCAAGCTGAGTGTAATTCCAGAGCGCTTAGGCAAACAAGCTGCCAAAAGAACATTGGTTCTGTACCATGGGGTCCTGCAGACTAAAACACTGTCATTCATCAGGACAAAGGAGTCCAGATAGCAAAGTCATGAATACCACTATCCTGTATCAAAACATCTAAGTTAGCTCCTTCAGTACTGAATTAGTCTCTAAACAGCTCATCACTGTGTCATATGGAGATACCCTTATGGTAGCCATGCCTCTTTCTTGGCCTGCAGCAGGGAGCCTTTAGTCTTCTGTTGGCCCAGCAGGAACTAGGACCCACAGTCATCTTTCATAGTCAAACACATGAAAAGCTTCATTTAAAATCATCAGCTTTAAAGCATTTTTACCACCAGTGACTGAAAGTGTTCTGTGTCAATCATTTCTTCATTAACAGATTGCATTTCAGTTTTGTCTCTTCTCAAAGAAGTGCCAGATAAGGTCCATGTGCCTTTAAAAACAAAGGCACAGAGATGCTTTAAGTTGCATGAAAAAGTTTTTCGGAGCTGGTTTGAAATGTCAAGCACTTCTCCGTGCTCACCTTCCAGTTTGCAAATGCTTAAACATAAGAGTTCTTGATTCAGTCCCATCTTTCGTAGCCCTCCAGATCTAAAGTGCATCCACTGAACTGCCTGATAAGCCTTGTGTGTACTTTACCAGTCTGAGATTTCATCTTATCTCAGTGACAAAACAGCAGAGCTCTCAGAGCAACAAATGCTGCCTCACTTCTGGAACTTGACATTCAAGGTGACTGAGACACAAGGAGAATTAATTCTCTCCAGCATTGTTAAGGCTGATTTCTAACTCAGTAACACACAGATATCCAAGACTCAAATGTAGTCACTTCATATACATGCCTGATAGAAGAAATCAAATTCTTGCCTCAAAAAATGAGATATTTCTGAAAATTGCAATAAGGACATGAACAGAAGACATCAGTAGAAACATCTGAGAAAATTAAATAGTTCACAGATGAAATGTCAAATTATCTGATCTTCACACTAAGAGTGCATGCAGCACGTATGCTTTATATCTGTTTATTAAGTTTTTCTTAAATAGCATAATGACAAAATTAATCCAGGTAACTCTACAAATACCAATTTATATACAAACAGGTAATATCCTACATTAAACTGTACTGACTTTTCACTGGGCTTTGCTCTATTTCAGGCTCACATGTTTAGTGGTGCTCTAATACTCATATTCTAACATGGCTTGACGCAATGTTGTGACTTGGACCTCTGAGTTTTTATAAAGAGATTGATATCGTAGTAATATGGACACATTGAAAAACACAAGCCTATCATTTACAGCCAACTCCTGTTCAGAGTTGAATCCAGCTTCTTGTAAACATGCCTGAAACTTCTGAGGCTACTAATCAATGTTTTTTCCTCATTGTAGTTGTTGTGAGTTGTGGACAGTTTAATGAACTGAAATTTCAAGTCAATCTGAATTGGAAGTACTTCTGGTAAGGTAGGCATACCCAAGACTGTTTTCACACAGCAGGAACTCCACAGTGTGTTATTAATTACCCTGCACCTGACACTTCATAACAGTCACAGAACGTATTTCACCAATAGTTATCTGGATGCTTCACAGAGTGACGCTGAAAAGCATAGATCAGCCCCCAACATGTTAAGTAAAACCACAGCTAATGTTTTACTGGGGACTTGGGGCAGCCTATGATTTCTAAATCAACAGCACAAAGATTATTTGTCTTGGTATTAACGTGAAAGCTACTTAGGTGGGTCACAGGGCCTCTTCTATAAAGAATCATCATCTCCTACGATACAAAGAAAAAAGCTACCAGACAGTTTCAAACAAAAAGGAGCAGAAGAAGGATTTGGGGCACAGTTGACTGTGTGTGGCTTTAAGAGTTCCACCTTCGGTGCTGCGATCAGACAACAGATTTCCTTCAGGATACAGACATCCAATTTGTCTGCGAGCCAGCTTGGTCTTCCAGAGACACTTCAGTACCGCCTCTCTGCTTGTTTTCTCCAGCTCTTCTCCCTAGGATAAGCTTAAAATAAAAGCCCAAATCTGATGGTGAGGGGCAAAAAGAAGGTGGTTCTGGCACTTGTAAGTAATGTGAACTGGCATATGATTGATAACACTAATTTGATAAATTCCCTTGTGCTGAGCTGTATGCTGTGAATGAGTGATATGGAGATGCTGGAGTGCCGGGAAAGAAGACAAGCATTTGTGACAGATGGGTGGATGTTTTGCAGTGTTGAAGAAGAAATGACATCCTTCTCAAAATGTCACTTTCCTTCTTGCGCTGGCATCCCCAGGCATCGCATAGCTGCTGGCAGAACGCTCTCAGTAATGAACGACACCCTGATGGAAGAGAGCCGCAGAATGCAAATAGATGCTGCAAAACATACACCCAGTTAGGTCAGGGCTGATTGGGATGACGACAATTGCTGCCAATTACAGACGTTATTTGCTGCTCTGCTGCTGCTTCCTAATCTGAAAGGTACTTACAGACTTCCTGACTTGCCAAGAGGAGACAACTTCGCCTCCCTGCAGCTGGTACTGAACTTCTGAGATAACCCATCAAGGCACAACCGCTCTCAGCTCTGCTATGCTGACGTTTAGGGCTCTGCACAGACATCAGATCAGGCTACAAGCCAGCACACCATTTGAACAGCCGCCTCAATGCCACAGAAAACCATGCTGTCTTTCTTCAGCCTTCTTCCAAAGGAATGACATCAAAACACTCCATCTGGTGCTTGGTTTCATTTGAAGCAAGCAGTGCAGCAAGCACATAGGCCCACAGGAAGGATCTGCAAGGCCCAGTAGTCAACCAGTAGTATCCCACCCCACAGGTGCTGGGTGTTGCTGGCAGTTTTGTATTTCTTTCCTTACTTTCAGATCCTTAGATCACACCTACTTCAAGGAAGACCATGCCTAGTACAACAAGGCTTTACTCCCAGTTATTCACTGCTGCAGGTAATAGTAGAACAAGCCCATTGATCCATTGATAGCAGCCCAGGTAAGCCAACAGTTCTGGACTGCAAAACTTGAGCCCTCGCCACTTAGGCTGGGTGACGCTGCCTGGCTCTCACACCATTCCCCAGGCTGCTGCTGCCGCCCACTGCTTGGCTCCTGCAACCCAGACCTGGTAGCCAAGGAAACTCATGGGGTTGACACCATGGCACAGCTAATGCGTAGCTTCCATTAGTACCGAGTAGCTGCACTGAGCTTGCTCTTTACTCTTGCTCCTCCTTGCTAAACTGGGTGGAGAAAAAATGGAGTTCCATTAATTCCTCATCAGCTGCTTTCCCCTCACTGTGACAGCAGCAGCTGAAGATGATCACTTGCTGCACAGAAACCACTAAGTGCCACTCGTGGACTCTTTATTAAATCCTGCTAGCTTCAGCTGGAACCCCTATAGAACCAGTTTCTGCTGTGGAAGAATCTAGTGGCTTTTGTGCACATCAAAGCCTGTGGGCTCTGCCATTATAGGCCCCAAGCTCCCCCTCCCTTTCACACAAGCTCTGCCTGCAGGGACCTCACAGAGATGCGAGCACCTCAGCAACAGGAGTCCAAAGCAGTCAAAGAATAACACATATATGTACATCACAGAATGATGTGTCTTCCCTGGAACAGTTCAGAAAAGGATTTTCCAGGTTCTCCCTAGTGTCTATCCCCAGTTAAGAAGGCAACGGGCACTAAAAGCCATTAGAAGAGCAAACCCCAGCCTTTATTGAGATAAAAGCAACTAATTTTAGCCTTAAGCGCCTCTCTTATCGCAGCCTTCCTTTAGAGCAGCTTTTCTATATGAGTTTAAGTAGCTCCTAAATCATATTTAGTATCTTTTTCCCTCCCTGTAAAGAGGCTGAAGCAGTAGTACAGTCAACTCTAACAAAGACAACGTCTAGGTGTGTCTCTTTTGCAGAGTCAACAATGAAAAATATAATTCTAAAATAAGTGCAATAGATTTTAATATAATAATCTGACTTGCATGAATTATACATACATTCATTTCTACATTAAAAAAAAAAAAAAAAAAAAACATTCAAAAACCCATGCTGATGCATGGAAGCTAACCACTGCATATTCCACGTTATGAGCCAGAGGCAGCTTTTGGTACAAGCCATCCATTTCAGAGACCCTACCTCCTGCTCATGGACAAGGGACTGTCTAAAAACAAAGTGGCCACAACGCATCACCTGGGAACACAACATCAAGGAAAGTCTATATCCGTGGAAAGATTCAGGAGACACTTGCCCAACTGTTTAATAATGCACCAGCGCAGCTAAGAGGATTCTCCTAAAAATATATATAATTTTTAAAAGCAAAACAACAAGAACAATAACACAGGTAGCTAAGCTTTACCAGTCAGACATGTTGGCTATCAAGATCCTTTCTGACCTCCTGCCTAGAGACCCCGGAGTATCACCCAGTAACTGCTGCACCAAACCTAATCATTTGTTATTAAAATCAAATCTGTCTTTCGGAAAGACAGCCAAGTCTTGATCTCTGGCATGTAGTAACATGCGAGCCGCTACATAACAGAAGACGTGCTGCTTCTTCTGGCTAGGATACTTCACTTTGATAGTGACATTAAAAATGCAACAATTAACTCTGATGAAATCGACAATTATGTCTTAATGCCATAATGGGCTGTAACATAATTAACTAGAAGTTATCTGAGTGTTTTTTTCTAACACGCACATTCAGGGCTGCACTTTGATCTATAATTTGGCAGGAAAAAGCAGAAAATGCAAAACCAGTGGCTTGGAAAGAAAATCAATAGCACTGCACACTCAGCTCTCCCCCCCCAGCCTTTGTTGCACAACTGATGCTCTCACAAGCCACTTCTCCCTTGTGTGAGCAAGCTGTATCTCCATCTAGCTTCCATCAGGAAGACACCCCCACACTGGACATCTTTCCAGATATAAAGGAAAAGCTTAGCACTACCTGCTTACGGAAGCAAGAAAGAGGGGTCTCATACCCAGGCACAAGCTGCTGAGGTATCAAAATGGCTTCAGTTACTACAGTACAAAAAAAAAAAAAAAAACTCATTACCCATTAACGACATTTTTCTCAGGGCAAAACTGGCACATTTCCATGGTTCCCTACTGAGCCCAGACCAAAGGACTTGACCAAAGCAGCCCTGAAGTGTGATGCAGAGCACAGACGAGACACATCTCTGATCCATGATGCAGTCCCTTAAGATACCAAAGTCTTTGCACTGACCAGCAGACACGTTTAAGAGCACAGTCAGCTTTGGCTGGAGCAGAGCTGGTCTGATACATGAGGAGTACGCTTTGTTTCTTTGGAAGGGTAAAGAGGAAGCTCAAGAGTCACAAGCATGGTTAACAACATATCCAGATTCTCAGGATACTCTTTTCTTAAAGGGCTTTTGGTTAAGAAGATCCACCTTCCTGCAAAGGCCTACTGCTGCCAGATTTATAGAGGAAAGCTAGAAACCCATAAAACTCGGAAATGTTTGACAGTCATGGAACAAGAAGTATCTCAATTTTTTACTTTCAGGTTGTTGAAAAACCCTTACTGGTAATGTGCAAACTCAGAGATGCTAATAGCACAGTTTAGCACTAAATCACAGTGTTTGCCATCTAAAGGGTCCAGTCCAGGAACAGTGACAGTCTCACAACTTCCTCTGAAAGCCAAGTAAGAACATGGATGTAACCTAAAGGCCATAATCTTTTCGTTTAGTTTATATTCTTACAAGTTGCAAGGTATTTGTTACTTCATTCCCACGAGCCAGTTCTGCTTCATTCTGGTTTCTAGGAGCAAAAGGAGGGCTAGAAGGGACAAACCTAGTCCCATCTGCACAGACTTGGCGGTAATCTTCGCTATCCATCTAAGACAAACAGTCACACAGCTGTCATCACATCTGGGGCGACACGCTCAGAAGACATCTCCCTCACTCTGAAGCAGCTCCATTCTGTTGCCAGGCACTCACATAATATACTTGGAAGTAACAAGAGCTCTACCATGGCCAATGGGCAACTTCCACTGCTCCCCAGAACCACTCAGCCTTATGGCCCAGCCAGCAATTTCCTACTGGAAGGTGGATATGCAAATGTACAGCCGCCTGCCATACAGTAAATGCCAGGTGCCACAGCTAGCACCTGACCAACAACACCAGCGGAAAAGAAACAAACCATTGTTTTCTTGTCAAGTTCGATCTCATTTTAAGGGTTTATTACCTCCTCTAGTCAGCTTGTAACAGTCCCAGGTACAAGGATGGGGATTTTCTACCCTTCACTAGCATATTTGATTTTTATTTATATATATTTTTTTGATGCTAATGCCTTCATTCAGCAAAAAACATTATTCTTTGAATTACCTGCCAGGAGATTGTTTCTTGGCAGGGCTGAGCTATTTCTTTAGCCCAAAGGCTTGAGTATATGAATATAGATAAATACCTAAATATGTCCATACTGCTCTTTTAGTATTGGACTTGCCATAATTGATTATCTGAGTAGAAAAGTGGGTGGTGAAATATTCTTGGCTGCTTCTTCAGCTGTTCCCCTTGCATCTGCTACTGACTGTTGTCAGAAAAATTACTGGACTAGACAGACCGACAGACCTTTGTCCTGACCTGAAACAACCCTAAACCTATAGAAACCAGGACTCATGAAAGCACTCTGTTTTGAGCACTGTTTGCCTTATGTATAAAAACACCACCACCACAACCCACGGAAATAGAGGTACTAACTGGGATATTGAAGAAATTCAGTCCTCATTTAAAAAATTAATGAAAATGAAATCAGTTTAGTTAACATGTACTACTCTGAGGGACAAAGAATGAAGGAAAGAAAAGCTATGCCATTATTAAATCCACTATAATTTCTGTATTTCCACAAGTTATTTCCATACACTTCATCTCAGAGCTCAGATAGTATTTCTGTAAATTAGCCCATAAAAAGGAAAACTAAATGTAGTACAAAGTATGCCCACGATCATAACTACAAAATACGGATTTCCTCTGAAACCAAGGAGATACCCTGCAACACAAGTACCCTTCACAATCACAGCAGAGGTGGTTTTGAGAGGTGTTCGGCTGGCATGTACTCGGTACTCAGGGGCCTGCCAGTTACCTTGACTAGCATCTACTCAGCAAAGTTACTCTCTGAGCATATTTCACATTATCCTTGGATCTCATTGCATTTATACACAGCAGGTAGCCTGACGACTGTTTCTTGGGCAAAGACGCTAAAAAACAGACACTCAGCAGCAGGTTCAAAGTTAATCAGAAAGTCAATGATTACGTCAACTTTATAAGGAAAAGTTAATTAAATTTCTCCCAGATAATCTTTGATTTTCATACACGAGTAAGCATTAAAAAGCCTGCCTAAGTAGTATTGAGAAATTTCTACTTTGTCTCTGCAATTCTGTTGGACTTCGACCCCACATACACCGTGCTGAAATCATAAACATTTTAAGGGTTAAAATTCAACATTTGTTTTAAATTGATCCACCTAGATCCTGGATCATTTAGTTCAATAACCTTAAGGGTTAGGAATAGGCATATATTTCAGATTACATTCCTCTATCCTTCTTGGCTCAGACCTTCAGAAAAAAAAAAGTGTATAATAGATCTGTGACAGGGGGAAAAAATGTAGAATTGTAACAACGTGGGGGTTTTTGTTGTGTTTGCTGTTTTTTTTTTTAAGCAGCCCCTGGGACAGTAGAATTTACACATAAATCAAAAGTCAAAAGAGGATCAGCTTGCACAGTAAATACACACAAAATGACACATTCATGATTATTAGGCACCTGACTATGCTGTACTGTTATACCTGTAAATACTAATGCAGAATTTTTGCATAAAGGTAATAGTAGTAGTTAGGACATCTTAAAATTAAAAACTATGGTTAAAATACCTTGGACTTTTTCCCTTTTATTGTTATTTAAGAAAAGAGTACTTACTATTTTAACAGGATTCCGCATACGATAAATGCTTTTCTTCTTTAAAAAAAATGATGGAAAGGGCACATCTAACGAAAAGCTAGTGCAACAGACAACTTGATTTATCTTTGTGTTCCATCAGAGCCTTTCAAGCAGAAAGGAAAAAGTTTTATTTTTAATTACTTGCAGCCGAGTACTTTTCTCGTTACACTTAGACACCATACAGAATAGCAACCTCGAGATGGCGATGTTTCGCCCTTTTCAGAAGCCAGGCTGATAGCTGGTGTTACTGAAGTGCCATCCTTGATTCTGAAGGCAGAGGGGGATTTATCGTTGAGTACACTATGGTGTAGCTACCCCACAGGAACTTTTTCATCCCTCTCTGATAAAGGTACTTAACTGCCATTAGCAAGTCTTGCACCTTACAGTAAAAAAACTCCAACTAGAAATGTTGTAATATTTCCAATTATTAACAGATTTCTGAAGTCTGAAGTGCTTGCTTTCTCTTCAGAGCCTCGTCTAAAAAGCAGTCCTGATTTTTTATTAGATAACAGCAAGATAAACAAATTCACAAACACTCTAAAATGTAGCATGATGTGTCTACAGCTTTTGTAGAGGTTTCTTCTATTGCTTTTGTCCCTTTGCACTACCATGGAGAGTTGCAGCCCTGAACGAATCTTAGCTACATTACATTGTGAGCAAAGCAGCACTTCTTTATCTGATGCTGTAGGAAAGAGGTCTTTATGGTAGATTAGCATTTCTATCACACACAGTCGCAAACCCTTCCAAGAAAAAAAAAAGGAAATAGATATTGGATATTGAGGAGAAAAGATAATTACTAGATGTCAGAGAAGCGTTCCTGTGAACACTGCCCAGGCATGGGCAGACCAGACTTGAAGAGTTCTGCAGAGAAGAAAGGTCAAAATAAACCCCAACAGCTAGCCCTTTGCATAGCCTGGAAAACACTCTCGTGCTTCTCCAGCAAGCGGCAGTGCCCCCTGCAAAGCGAGAGAGAGCAAAGAGCTTCCAGCCACAGCCACCTGGCTGAGGAAACACCTCATTTAGAAGCAGAGGTTTGCCCAAGTATTCTTCAGACATGAGCAGAGAAGTGACCCCGGCTGCAGGGAACAAGAAGAGCAGACCCTGTCCCACCGTGGCGAGGTGCACAGCTTTGCCAAAACTCTAGTCTTGTCCCATGACAGTCGTGAGCAATCTGAAAGCCAAGAAGCACATCAGTGAATACTAGAACCACTCATTCCTCAAGCAGTAAACAGGGACAAAGCTAAATGCCTTCAGCACCAGACTGAGGGCAAAATTCACTCTTTCCTGTTACCCACCATGACAAAACTTTAAATTAGTGCAAAAATAACATATTAAGAAGAACGGACATCTGGCAGTAATGCAGATGTCTTTTTTTCCTAAAAAAGCTTTGTTGGTTTACTTTTTTAACATTTGCAAGCTACGTGTTTTAATATTGTAATAGTAAAGATTTGAAACTAACTTTAAAAAGCTTCCACTAAATCAAAAAACAACAGCTGACTACAGGTATAAGACTGAACTCGTCACATCTGAGCTGCAGGGGACCCACTGACCGTAATAAAAAGCACAAGATTACACAGGAGCAGAGTGAAGCCCCAGGTTGAGAACAGATCACTAAACCCACGCCGTTAGATGTTTTTAATCCACTCACTTATGTGAAGTAACCAGGCGTACATCTGGTGCTTGGCCAGAAGGAAGGGTTAGATTGGATAGCTTTGGATACCTGAACTGGCATTATCGACAGCCCCTCAAGCAAGCTTTCATCAGCTAAGGAAAGTAAGCATAGGAATAGTTAATTGTGAGATTTTTATTTTAAAAGGAAATAGCAATTTAAACATTTTTCAAGGCTGCTCCTCTTGGTTATACCATGACTGAAGCCTTCTCACAGTCACCTCTTCAGTGTCTGGACATTCCTCACAAATTGAGCAGCCCCAGACTGGATCCAGCAGTCCGGGTGCTATCTTACCAGTAGATAGAGATAACTGCCTCCCCTGATCTGCTTGGGCATGCTCTTTCCGATGCAGCCTGAATGCTGTTTGCCTCATCTGCCATGAGAGCAAACTGTTACATAGCTTCTTGTCACCAGAACTGATACTCAGCTTGCAGAGAGCGGGACAGATCCGTCTTTCCTGAAGAAGAGCCAAGGAGTGGGTGGGCGTGAGTTGTGGCTTACTCTGAGGCTTGATGTGCATGTGTTTCCCATGCAGCCTACCACCAGCACTGGGTGGTGCCTGGCCCAAAAACTGTGCTGGGCATATTTAAAAGTCATCGTCCCACATACCTGTAGCGATATCTCATAGCTGCTTCATATACTGAGGGAAGGCAGGCAGTCAGCGGCTCAGCGAGCAGGCCAGAGTTCAATTTGCCCAGCTCCTTCAAGCTCTTGAAATACTGCCCTGTGGTTAGTAAGCTCGTGCCAGCAGAACCAGATCCTGTTTGCTCTTTACTGCAAGGCATTTCCCACACCTCTTGGTCAAATGCTTTCTTCTGTCCCCTTTGCTTCATGCCCCAGCTGACTGTCATCCCCTGGGACCCAAATATTCACCACATAAAAACCCAACACACTACATCTAATCTCTCTCAATGCCTCTGTCAAGGCAAGTGCTGCCTTTCAAGCTAATTTCACTGACTAATTAAGCATGGAGACACACCAGATTGCCAGCACTGAATGGTGGCTGCAGCATCTATCACTCCAGAAGGATTCAATTTAATGAGCTAAAAGCAACACCCTGAGAGCCCAAAACAGCTTGCTCATGGAATGGAAAACCCATTGTTTTCCATGCTCTAAAATTGCCCAACTTAAAAAAAAAAAAAGAGAAAAGCAAAACAAACCCTGCCTTCTACAGCCTTTAAAACAATAATTATGAATTACCGAGGGAAAAAAACACCTGTTCCACTTCAGTCATTAATGTTATGTATCTCACCTTTCAGTTTCTTTCTGCGCATTAAAGCTCCCAAGGTCCTTCAGAAGTAGTTAAAAAGTACGTGGCCAGCTTAAGTCCCATCTGTCTAAAAATAACACATTTCAACTGCTGTTTCCATCAGGGATGAGGTTTCCTTTCCTCCTTCATGCATGCTTGGCTTCCTCTGTGCATGTGTGTTTTATATGTTTGATAGAGCGTTCTTTTTCCTGTTGACTAAGCAGTTCACATAGAATCTTTATGCAGAAATTGCGAATGGTAAGATGTTATTTGTACAGTTTCTTACTTTCTGCAGTGACTTAAACCATTGTGAAGACCCCGAGAAACAGGGCAGAATCTAAGTGACATGATTTCACACAGTGCATCTGGTTACACAGAACATAAGGCAGCTAGACCAAAAAGGAAGGGGAAATAACCAAGGGACAAAGATGCTATAATTCAAAGCAATTGCACAGCTCCATGCTCATACTCTTACTCCAACTAAATCTGTATTTGAGATTAGTTTCTCCCCTCACAGTGAGGGGAATAAAGTCTGCTAAATAGCACCACAGATAGTGCTAGTTATGTTTATTGAGGACATGAAGGTTGTAATTAGCAATACTTGCCCTGACCAGATCTTCTAAACATGTTTGGGATAACAATCTCATCAGAGCAGACGTTAGTTCTAATGAAAACATTTTCAGACTGAAGAAGGAAGGAAGAATTCCAATTCCCCATTTGGCATAGACTAACTTGAATAGAAATTACTGTAAGTAAATAGAGTTACAACCTAAATGTAAAGGGAAACACCACTGATGCTTACAGAATATAAAATGCAAGTATCAGTACTGAAATCTGAGCTGAGGGCATAATTTCAAATCTTTTGAGACAGGTGAAACACTAGAAAAGTGTATTTTTGTGAAATCTTTGACTGATCAATCAGTCTGAAAAAAAACACACCTCATAACCTAGTTCATATTTTTATCCCAAATGAAATGGCAAAAATGAAAAGAACTATAATTTCTTGAGCTAGTAATATTGGGTTAATCTTCAGGTCAGCCTCTAATGCTGAAATTTAGTTCTGATATCTGAAAATACTTGGTGATTTTGGATTTTTAAGAGAATGAGTTTACCTCACAGAGGGAGAAGAGCTTCCTCAAATAAATAATGCTTAAAAGGCATAAGCATCAAGTCCTGAAAACCTTCTTGAACATTTTAAGTACAGAAATACCTTGATACAAAGGGACTGCATCCACGCCATAACCCAGCTCAGTTTTATCCCAGCGAAGATAAAGGTAAAAGAAACAATCACAGAATAGGTCTTTATATTTGTCTACCTCTTGATGTGAAGAAAGACTGAATTAGTCAGCTGCATCCTAACAAATAACCAATGCGAGTCTTGGCTAGTTCAGCTGTGACTAGTTTAAGGAACAAGATGAAGCACAGTCACCTCTAGCAGCATTTGATTGCAGAGCAGCTCTGCAATAAATATCTGCGTTAACACGACATGTGAAGGTAGCTCAGCATTGCCATTTATCTAGAAAACAATGAAACCAGGGCTGCAACATATTGGAAAATTAATTGCTGTTTGCTTAATCAAGATCAATAACATGTAGGCATTTTATGTCTTTTGATCCTAATTTAGAAACACCCTAAATCACATGCATTAGGGTCTACTGGGTTAGGACCCATTTAATTGCTGTGGTGAGCTAGGCCTACGTCTTTTCTTGCTACAACATTGAAGCCTATTTCAATTATGTGCCTGGTGACACCACTTGTATTTCAGAAATTGTGAGCTCTGTTTTGATACCCTGGCTTGAGCATGAATAGCTAAAGCTTCAACTCCTCATGCTTCGATCAAATAGCAAATGCCTAATGTACATGTGTTTTATAGCCAAGAAAAAAAAAAAAGACAAAAAAAAGGAACTTACTGTTGAATTTGTAAAATTCTCATCACTATCAAATCAGAGAAGATGCTTTTATCAGTGTAGGTGTATTGAATTTGACTAGAAAATAGTTTCTTTTTGATTAAAAAGGTCATTTCCATAGCTGTCTGCAATGGTTAATGCAGATGAAGTAGCACACAGGTTCCCGTGTGGAGAAATTGACCTAGATTTCACTGATGATAGACAACAACCACTGATCCACCGGTAAACAAAAGCACCGCTCAGTCACAAACAGAGGAGTATTGCTCTGCCCTGAACATGTTTAAGTGTTTAACTTTTCAGAGCTGATGGGAAAATGGGAACATATGGCTCATCATGATTATACGGGAAGTTATCTGCAAGATACAAAGGGATGTCCCATCAGACAAGAAGGACCCTTCAGGTTCTTTCCCACCACCTAACTCCACATAATGATCCTAAAGATTTCTGCTCCCTTTACGCCTGTTTCCTCTCGTTACAAACAAGCCACAAGCCAGTCCCACAACCAGCCTCCAGATGGTGATCTTCTGTTACAGACTTGTCTTTTTTGGTCCAGATACACAGCTTGCATACCCTGTGTGTCTGGAAAATCCCTCCTTTTCCTGTGTCTGTATGCAGCATAGCACACTAATCTTCTGCTTCATACATGGCATTATTATAACCCTAAAGTTATAATACAAACAGAAATAGTCACAGTTAGAGCATGTATGAAAGTGGGCCATGGTACCTTTCTGATGTCAACGTAGCACATCTTTTGATATATAGATGGGAAACAGCATTCGCAACTTCCTTTGAATAATGTTATTTTGAGACCATAATGTATGCTCATCTGGTATCACCAAGAGAAAGGAGTCTGATTTCCCATCAAGTGAAGTTGTCTGACTCTTCAGTAGTCTAAACAGATTATAAATCAGATAAAATTGCTCTAGGGTAAGCAGCAACACAAAAACAACTATTGGATTTGGTTCATGTGTTCTGCATGGCCGTAACTCTGCTTTTGTATTACTCTGACCAAGTTATAGAACTCTTTCAGGCTGAATCATGGAATGCACTTTTTTAAATTATTATTATTATTTTTTATGAGAGATTCTAACTTCAGAACAGGGGTGGGGAAGGGACAGGGATAGAAATAAAATAAAATAATAATAATTAAAAAAAAAGATAGTACCCATTGAAGGCTAGAACACTTTCTTTACAACCACAAAAGCCGTCACTTGGCATCATCTTCATGTTCCGAGTACAGAAGCTCTGTTGTGGTATGATGTACATCAGCTGTTTGGGAAAAATGCTGGAGAACAGCACTTAATGTCTTGCTCAGTTTTCAAAATAGTTTTCTGGCCCCTTCTAAGTATCTTATGCAGCTACCCAATAATTACTTTGATACAGTCTAGAAAAGATTACTTGTTTCTCTGAATGGAGGAAAAGAAAATGAGAACAAGCATTTCTTCTTTCTTACAATACACAACAAAAGGTCTCTATTGATCGGCTAATTGGCGGTCATAATTCTGCATCGATTTTATATCAGGTAGAAATTGAGACAACAAGTAATAGACTCCATTTGTGTCAATTTAGCAAGGGAATGGAAATTGTGAGTTTATGATTACACTTTAATAAGATTTATCCTTAGGTAACAATAGGTGGTAAGACAACAAATCCACACCAGACATGGGCTTGACCCAGAATCAATAAATTTGTTATCTCCAGTCCTGCAAATGCTTGCTATTCCTAGTTCAACTTTTCACCATTTACAGTTACCCTGGGACTGCATGCTTGATCTTCCCAGAGCCGTAAATGCTTTAAAAAGTGAAGGAATAAATAAATTGATATCTTTTAGAATGAAATTGAAACAGAGAAACTTTAAAAACAAAACAAAACAAATACCATTAAAGCAATAGGGAAAGGGATAGAAAATTTTACAGATTATGTTCCCTTGCTCATTTTATCCTTGCTTCCAGTCCTGGTTTCAATTCACTCAGTGCCTTTCTGCGCAGCAGCCAGCTTTGCCCTGGGCCTCGGGAGGGTTTCTCCATCCTCCCAGAGGCCTGATTAGGTCTCTTGCTCCCCTTTGTCTTGGTGCAACTCCCCGCTCTGGGTTTCTGGCTTGCCATACCTCACAGCCCAGCGCCTACATGCTATGCAAACAGAGTAGCTCCCCAAGGGAAAAGAAATCTTACTTTTTTTTTCCCAAAGGATCTATTTTCAAAGCAACCAGAACGCAACCTGAACTTGGCAATGAAAAAAAAAATAATAATCAAACACAACAGTGAAAAACAAGTGACAAAAGATAGTTTAGGAACCTGATGGTCCCGGAAGCTGTGGAGAACAGCACTGATGTCAGCATCTGGGACAGCACCCAGGGAAGCAAAGAGCTTTCCTAGCTGTACAGCCTCTCTGAGAGTGCCATCGAGAGGCCTCTCGACCTGGGGTCCACACAACAAGCTGCAGGCTGAGGCTGGAGGCAGCCCATGGGAAAGGCTCCATTCGCAGGTACACCCAGGCCCTACCTGGAGGGCAGTGGGGACATAGGCTTAAAGATTCCTGAAGATTTCCTTACACTGGCATCATATCAACACTGCAAGTCTATTGCCAGACACAGTTACAGCACGCCAGAGCTGTACTAGCACAGGTTTCCTTTGGAGCTAACATATGCCATTGTCTCATGTGCTTTCCAGCTGCAAACACAGTACTCTTATCTTGGAAAAAGTCTTATGAAATAAAAACCATAGTAAATTAGGGATCTGTAGCTGACACATCTGACATAAGAATCCTCAGTGTATTAGAAAAGTATTACCATGTAAGTACATAAAGATACACCACCTACCACAGGAACATTTACAAATCTCATGCAGCACATCATTCAGCATTAACAGAGGGCTGGCTGCTGAAACATGTAAAGACAATTGGGAAATTAGGTGCTGGTTTGTTCTGTTTTGTTTTAGTGCCAAGGGACCAGACTGTTACAAGTAATAATATAGGGGTTATTCAATTTCTTGAATGCATTAAATCGCAAAATCATTCATTTAATAGATTCATTTAATAGATGGTATTTTTCCAAGTGAGTTACTCAAATCACTGATGTATTTGAAATATAGGTATTATTTGAAAGCAGTAAATGAACCTTAACCAAAGAAAAAATAGTGTTGAAATATAAAAGCAAAAGCGGGTAACATTACATGACTGAGTGACCTCCCAGAAATTAGCCTTTTGTATTTAGTCAGCTTAACAGCAGGTAGGAAAATGGCCTCACTTAATAAAGGCAGGATTTCTTGACCCATAATCCTACTGGCCCCCCAGCTTTTTGTTTCTTGTTATTCCAGAGAGAGGCATTTGCGCTAATTGCTGGCTGAGATTCTGCAACAATACACCGCTGCCCTCCCGTAGGAAGTAACCTCTCCTGCGACAGCTGTAGGAAACACCAAAAGGTAAATTCACATTGCTGGATCAAGCCTGAAACACAGTCCTTGTGCTATCTCTCTGCCTGCTTGCAGCAGAGGCAGGAGATGACAGACAAATGGGCTAAGATTCAGCAGTTCATTCGTTGGTCTCTGATAAAAGAGCTGTGCCATGACAAGGACAAAATAAATAAGTCCAGATGTTTTTTTTCTCGTATTCCCAGAAAGCCATCACGACACGCGAACACAGTCTGTGCTCGTACATCTTTGCAGTTCTTATTTTCTGTTGCTCTCTCTCCAGATTATGGATCTGTTGCAGAAATCTTTTACTGTGGCTGTTCCTGCAGTGCAGACAGCAACAGAATCCAATCCCACAGCTGAGATTTCTTGCCCGTACAAGAACTGAAGTGTTAATTAATAAAAGCATAGATAAGAGCACTGTTAATGTGTCTAAGTCTAGGCCAGGAACAGTTTGCTGTAGCAGACTTTTTAATATTAGACATTTTCTGAGCTGAAGCAACACAAACACAGAGGTAATGAGTGAACCAGCTGCTCTTAAATGCGCCATTATCCCGAGAGCCCCATCTGATATACATGGGTACAAAATAATTTTTCTGTAGCAATTTTACTTTTCAACACTGAGATGTGCTGAAGGATAACCCACAATATCAAACTAGAAATTACAGCTCAGAGGCTGCCTGTTACTTAGCTACAGGATCGCTGTGTGGCCAGAAGAGCACCTCAGGAGATCGTCCTGGCTGGCTTCCTCTGCTTGGAGCAGGGGCGGCTGCCGCAGGCTGCCCAGGACCACGTCCAGATGAGTTTTGAATACCTTCAAGGACAGAAGCTCTACAACCTCTCTGGGAAACCTGTGACACTGCTTGACTGCCCTCACAGTACAAATGTCCTTTCTTATGCTCAGAGAGTATTTCCTGAGTTTTAACCAGCATCTGATCCTTGAAAATCAGCTGCAGAAGTCCCTGCAAAGCTCACTGTGCCGAAGCAGGCTGGCTCCTCGTGGTGGTCTGAGGCTCTGACTTCCCAGGTGAGTTGCGACCACACCACAGGGGCTCCTCACTGCCAAAGATACATCACACCCACAAGAGGAAAAGGCACCGTACTTGCCACTTTCCTGCCTGCTAAGCAAGAGAAAGGTATTGAAGAACTCTGGTCCCAGCAGAACCGGGACTGTTCCCGAAGCAGCAGGAAGACATTACACTCATTTCTTGGCCTTCAAACACAAAGCAAGACAACTCACCTTTTTACTTTTCTGGGGCTTGGTTCTCCCTTCCTCCTCCCTCATTGTTAAAGCTCTCTGATGATGGATTGAGTGAGATGTTCCCCACATATCAGACTCCAGAAGTGTATCTTTTTTAATGTATCTTCCCCAACCTGACACATTCACTGGCTCTTTATTTATGTCTGCAGAATAGGGTTTTTATTTATTTTATTTTATTGTTTACACACAGATTTCCGGGTGGGATTCTCATCAGTTTCAGCCATCATTTCAGTGGCAATTTTATAAGAAGCAACATTTGTTTTCTCCGAGTATGGAAAGCTGCAAGAAAACCGCCAAGTGAAAACTATTCACATTTATTGGCCTCTAAATCATTTCATTGTCTCATAGATGTACTTGGTTAGAACATGACTAAGTGTTTACTCATACAGCTCCTTTCACCGCAAAGGGATTACATCAGCAAATGCTGACAGGCACCTACCTCTGGGGTGTTGCTCTCTTTCCTCAGAAGCCCTGGAAACACTACCAGCATGAAGTGTGAACCACGCAGAGAACAGCAGAACCACTGCGTGGCCTCAGACCCAGGACCCGCCTAGCTCCAAACCCGCCTGATGCAGAAGCAATACATGGACACCCAGAGAAAAGAATGAGCAATCCTTAAAAAAAAGGATCCCACCTCCTCCAGCCTTCATGTGTTCTCAGTTCAGGGCATGGCATTTTCTGAGTCAAATCCCCTCCTGAATCCTTATAACAACCTTTTGCATCCACAGCTTTCTTTGGCTAGGTGACACATCTGCTGCCTGCTGTGCCAAAAAACTATTTCCTTTTGCTTGCCTTGACCATGTCTCCTACTAGCTCCATGTGACAGCTCCTAGTTCTTGTACCAGAAAATTGTTTGAGGTTTATGGACACACTAAAAATGGGAGGAAATAGGAAAGCTCATCTCTGGAGTTCTATTTTTTAACAAATGACATGAAAACAGACCCTGGGGAAAAAAAAAATCATTTGAAAGCAAGTATTTATATACAAATATTATGGTCTTAAATACCAAGGGAAATGAATGAGAAGAAACATGCCCCTACTTGAGCTGAGGGTTGGACAGAATGTTGTTTTAACACAGAGAACTTTTTGGTATTCAGAAAAATTGCCCAGAATCCCAAATAAAACAAGGATCCCCTCACATACCCTTTCAAGTGCCAGGGCATGGATTCAGTGCCAAGAGGAAGAGTGCCACCTCTTGAACCCACAGAAGCTTTTCCTTCCTTCCTCCCGCACCAAAAGTGGGGTTTTTCAGTTTGGTGGGCTTTACAGATAGGACTGCCATAAACACGGATGTGCACAAAGCTCCACAGCTGCTTTCTCACTGGCATCTTCAGCTGCCTCTTGACCTCATCATGAAACCAAAGTTTGCTGGGAAGAGTGGCAAATGCTCCAGCTGAAAACTTTCTGGCAGCCCATTCTGCCTGCACTGACAGGTGCTGTTTATTCCAATTGGAAAAATAAATGAATTTTTCTGCTTTAAGAAGGAGCACTGTGTGAGCACTTGAAGACATCAGGAGACTGAAAATATAGATATTAATTATTGGATGTACTGCCGTGTGTCATCTCTGGTCTTCCAACAGAAAACTGGCACTGCATTTTCTCCCCTGTTAATAGAAGTGTTACCATATTAATTTTGCAGGGAATGCATTCCCTGTTAAATTACTCTTGCAATATGTAAGTGCAGAAAACACAAATGGTATTTGCTTCGAAGGGTAGACTGGATTTTAAAACGTTTTCTCCTTCCAGTTTACATGTAGTATATTCCTTACATCACACCTTGTAACTTCACAAGCTACTACATCCATCAAAGTATGCTTCAACATCTAACATTTCTTTACATGCAAAGTTTTCTAACAGAATAATATAAACTGTGAATAAAAAATAAAAAATAAAACCCCAAACCAAAACAACAACAACATGATGCTCATTGCATCTACAGAAAACAACTCAGAAAAGTACAAAGTAAATAAAACTGTAAAGCTGGGAAAAAGCAATTACTGAATGTAAATAATAACAGCTTCTATGATTACCACAATTAGCTCTTGTAATCCTTACTATAGCATGCAGCGTTTCAGGGTATTTGTAAAAGTGGTCCAAAGCAGCTCCTTCATGCATTCAGTGCCAGCAGGAAAGCATGTTCGTATGCATTCTCCTACATGCTACGTATCAGGCAACATGCTGATAAAACACCTGCTCTCTCCTGCTTGCAGATCTCCTCCGTGAGCCACAGTGGTATTTTAAAATGGATTTGTACAGCCACTAGCTTGGCTTCTTTAGCTGCCCTTACTAGAAGTCTCCAAACACCAGGTGAACTTCACGGTCAGACCACAGAAACAGACCAGGATACTTACAGATGCAAAGACACCACAGAAAGCAAGTCTCAAAAAGGCAAGTGGCTGTAAAGCTGATGAATAAATCTTGTTTACAGATAAAATTAAATGCTGCCATAAATAATTCTTATTCCTCCTGAAGATTAAAATAAGTAAATAAATAAAAGCAACAGCCAGTTGCTTCAGTAGTTTTTGTTCATAAGCCTAAGGCAAATCATTAAAAAATACCTCATTCTCAGCCCAGGGGAGCAGACAAGGCTCTTCCTTTGGCTTTGGAGCCAAAGCACTTGCTTTTTCACTTTCTCTTCTTACAAATTCAATATTTGTTCATGTCTGTAAGGCACACACACTGTTGCAAAATGTCAAGTAACTTTAAATGTTAACCGTAGGAGATTCTGATTTGCAGGCATTGGACAGCCTTCCTCTAGGATGACCTTCATTTCACGTGAGATGAGCCAAGCTAAAGACACACACCCTTATTACACTTCTGGTCTCTGCTGAAATTTGGCACTGAGCAGGGCTCGTCTAGCCAGGGGAATATCTATCACAAAAGAGTCCAACAGGAGAGGAAAAACAATGGGGTTACTGATGCATCTAGTAAGCAGAAAGAAAGTATTCCTTGGCGCCTCAGGCACAGCATATTCCTAGGCAGGGCCTCAAAGAATTTCTGCAGATGTGAGCAAGAAAAAGATGACAGTTTTTTCCCCAAAATGTGATAAGCATATAGTATCAATACTCAACATTAATTCAAATATCCATTATATGTAAGGCTTTAAATCTTGAGCTATATGGCCAAGAGTAAATTAATATCGATATTTTACAAAAGCATAAGAATTAAACACCAATAATAATAATTTTAAGAATAAGATTTTTCTTGTATATGCCTTGGATATATGTGGTTCGCATACCAGATAAAGGGGAAAGAAAACTATGAGGTGGAATCTATTGGGAACAATTTTCCATGTCAGAAATTCCAGTTTTTGCTAAGCACTCATTTTAGTGAAGAATTGGAAACGTTAAACGTAAGACTCCAAAGCAAGTTGTTTCAAGCACCGGTGAGTCGTTTTGACATGCATTTTATATTCCACGTAAATCAAAACAAGACGTCTTGGCAGCATTCTGTCAAGACTATTAGCAGTAATTAATCTATTCCCACAAAATACTTCAGTTTCAGCAGGAAGCTAGATCTGTCAAGATTGTCAATGGCTCCGGCAGAAGCACAGCAACAGAAGATCTTCCCTCACAGAGGTCTCAGACGACCATTTCTGTGTTTATAGAAAAAATACTGTGTCTGTCCGTACCATGACACATGATTTATTTCTGTGGTTAGCAGCGGATAGATTTTGTATTATATACACCAGGCTATAAATTTCAACATTGCAGGGGAAGAAGCTGCAGATAAATTCATTTTGCAGTTGCGTTAGTACTTGCAGCCCTTAAATATGCAGATCACAGACTTCCAAGGAAAACTAGACAGAAGCTCTACTGGAAAAAAAAAAAAAAAGAAAAAAAAAAGTATTCCCAAATACTAGCCTTTTCTAAATGTTTATGACTCTCTTTTCAGGCTTATACTATACAGCTTCTATCTGGCTACACAGACTTTCAACACAAATATGGAAGACAGACATTTGGCAGCTCTCACAGATACAGACACTTCATACTTACTGGGACAAAGCACGGCGAAAGCTTATAAATTCCACTTGATAGCCAGCTCAGCTTCTTAAAAAATATTACTTCCTTTATTTCCTGCCCTGTACATTAAATCCCCCTTTCCAACACACCCAAGATTCAGTACTCCTGGTTCATGGTATTTAGCAGCTGTGCGTTCAGCTGTGTGTGCCATGAGGTTCTGATGTCAGAATGGATTTCATTCCGAATGAGCAACCTTTGCCACCAAGGTGTCAGAAGCAGCCAGTCTACCCGAAACCTTTCGAAGGTACACGTATCCAAGAACAGGGAAATAAATTTGTGCCCTCTGTCTCCGGCTTCTGCACCAGCGTATCTCTTAGACGAGGGCTGCAGCCAGATGCTTAACTGCTAGGAAGCACTGTACATACATAGGGGGCTACATGCATAAGTCAAAAAGCCAGAAACAGAACCTCAGGGGTGATGGGAGCACCTGTGGAGGCCGTGCAGTTTTAGGATGTAGTCTTAACTCACTGCTTTCCCATTAGAGCTGCAGGCAGTCACCTAGACAGCCAGGCTGGTTCACTGGCAGGGAAGCAAGGCAGCAGGGCAGCTGTCTCCAGCCATGCCTGAGTTTGCCAGGCAGCATTTCTTCCACCATGTTTTCTTTTAGAATATTCATTCTTTACGAAAATGCATACACCTCCAAAATGTAGGATGGAGTGTAGGGGAAAAAGTCAGACTAACATACAATCATCTATTATTTAAACTACTTCATAGGCTCCTGAAAATATTGGTCTTTTTTTTTTTTTTTTCCACTAATTTAGCTAGTCTTTTAAGGTATCAATTATTCTTTTTCCCACTGTACTTCAAGTTGTACAATCATAATTAAAGTACCCATTTATTCCATTTGACCAAGTTTCTCAACCACAAAAGAAATCACACACAGCACAAATTACAACACTGACAGAGCTCCTGAGTTCTTATCTTTGGCTCTCTCACCTGCACTCTGGATGCTGCACGTTCTTGCTGAGAAGTTGATTAAGGAAGGAAAAAAAGATATAGGTTCCACAGGAATAGGTAAAATAGGTAAAGGTAAATTTATGTAGGTATAGATAAATTTATAGGTAAATTTGTTCCACAGGTGTCAAAGTGCGAAAAAGCAGCATTGCTGGAGCTATCTGGCTCTTACCAACTCTGTGAGAAGGATGTACTGGAGAAATACTCCCTTACTCGTATGGACAGGGGCAGATGTGACTTTTTGAGCCTTGCAATGAATCATTGTCCCCTGCCTGTACATAAGCTGTTTTGCAACTGCTACGAGGCAAACTTCCCTGGATTTCTAATGGTTCAGACCACAATTTAAACCAAATGCTTGAAACCCAGGCATCTGGCAAGCCCAGCTCGGAAAATGCTAATGCTACTCTGCCAGACACTCAGTGCTTCCCTTATTCTGCCAGCCTTTGCCAATATTGCAAACTGGCAGTATAAAACACACAAAAAAGTATTTCGTAAGAATAACATACCCCTCCAAGCTGCTTTACTGCAGCACTCCTGTGTGCCACAGGTGAGAGGAGCCATTATGCTCCCAACTCATTGCAAGGACCTCTGATTATTTTTATATTTCTCCTTCCAAGCCAGTGTGTACAAATATTAGGCTTAAGTTTTCTTAATTAATGGATCTGGAATGACATAGGACTGCAAAGCTGCATGCAGTATTTTGAGAAGGGCAAGGAATTTCAGCACTTCTCTAAATACATTGAAGGTCTTTCAACAGGCAACCAAAATATTACTAATTCCATAAACATTTAAAATGCCAGATTTCCTGTTTACATATAATACTTGCTTTTCCCTAAAAGGTGTTTTTGTATCAGGGATTCTGAAGATTGGTCAGCTAAGCTCACTCAACATGAGGGTTATTACCTGAAAAACATACCTGGATTTAGCAGCCTGATGCTTTGCTTAATCAGCAACTTAATGAGGCAGGAAACTTGCCTATTATGTAAAAAAAGGCCCATCATTACAAACTTGTTGACTCAACCAGGCTTTAAAAAAGTAAATACAACAACCAGGGTTTAAACTAAACTCATCTTGAAAAATCAAGTCAGAGAAAATAAGCAACATATCTGCCAGATGAAGTAATTACTTCAATTACTTCAGTGACAATGAAGTATCAAGGCTAGTATCTTATCTGTTTGCTGTTCAAACTGCAAGGAAGGCATTGTCATGCACATCTGGCAAAAGGTCTCTGAATTCAGAGATATATTTATGACAAAAGATAGTTGCTACTAACAGAAAATTTCACATCCACCATACAACAGAGTAAAAGTTCACAAACCATTTCAGAAATATCTTGATTATTTTGTGACAGCTAAAACAAACTTTTTTAATATCATCAAGTCTTAAATACAAAGCCATGCTCTTCTGTCTGCCCTGAGATTTCTGCTGTCTGCATTTTAAAAAGTACAAATTGTTGCAAGAAAAATGCCAATGAATTATCTTCAGCCTCTTCCCGGTGATTCAGTGACTCACAGCCATAATGCAGCCAGTGCAGGACTGAACCTACAATACCAGTTCTTTGAAATCTAAAATATATTCAAACCTTTTCCAAGGTAATGGTACTTTATAAACCCCTATGGGGTTCAGGTTTTACAAAGACAAACCTGCTGGGACATAAATACCAGATTGGTAGCAAGTCCACCAAAGGTTTTTTGGTTCACCTGGGTTATCTTTCCTGTTCTTTTTTACATGGTGCAGGAATAGCCTGGCGTTTTACCACCGCCAAAGTCAGCCAGCTTGGGTTTGGTGACTTACAGCAACAGGAATGCTAACTGCTTCTCCAGATCCCACATATCCAGCTCACAGGATGCACTCCCTGCCCTATGCAACAACATCTTAAACATCATAACATTTCTGTTGGGGCCCGTGTGCCACCTGAAGACGAAAGGTGTTTGCACAGGATCTAATGCAATAAGGCTTGCAGCAAGTCTTGACAGAGTTTTCCCAATGCCCTTTAACACCAGCCAAGGGATATGCAGCCACAAGAAGCGATAGAGGTTTGCCGTGTTTTTACAGCAATGCATTGCTGGCTAGAAAGCACCGGACAGGGCTATTAAACATTATCTGTTCTAGCAAGGATGATGAGCAGGCGCAGAATTAGTTAAATTATATACGCTTCTGTGCTACCCTCACATTTTGATGCAATTGTCTCAATTACAGATGACAGTTTCTATTAAGGGAAAATATGCAGAGTAAAAAAAGTTTCTGGATATGGCATGTTGCAGCAAGAAACCCCAGCCCCGTGCTAGCAGCCTTCTTTTTGCTCATCAAGACTCGGCCTCCAGGGGGGAAGGGAAAGCCTGCCATGTCATTAATCACTGCATCTTCCACGTATCTTGTCCTCAAAAGAATTGCAATTAATCTGGAGGCCTCTGAAAAGCAGGAGAAGCACACCGTCATGCTTTGGCATGACTGCGTAAGTGTGAGATAGTTGGACAAAAAAGCCTTTTATTCCCCCTCCTACAGGAGCCTCAGGGAATTCAGCTTCCCTTCAGTAACTCCTGCAATCTACAAAAAGCTATTTTTTGCAGTGCTGTATGACTGAGCACTTCAGGGTAACAAGTAACACTAACTCTTCCCATTGACAGCCGCTCTGGGGCCTGCTTATAAAATAGGCCCAAACCAGGGGGAATGGAGAGGAAAACTGCCTGGGACTGACTTCTCTGAAGCGTCAGGATTGCTGGTGACTAAAGGGTGGTCAGTTTCTCATAGACCTGTTTTCTAACTCTCCAGGCAACTTGGCGACAAGGAGCACCGAGCAGTGCCAGGAAGAGCCAGGACACACACGGAGGAGCTGGCTGGCTTCTAGGTCTCCGAGCTGCCAGAGGCACACACCAGGTTTTTCATGGTGCATGCATGCTCCAGGGGATGAGATCCAGTTTCCAGATGATTGCAATGTTTGCTGATGACTGTCTTCAGTCAGCAAGTATGAATAAGGTACAGTTATTCAATTAAATAGAGCTTTGAAATTGTTTTAATCAGAAATTAAGGGATTATGCCTCCCAACACCAAAGCATCTAAATATGATACGTGTTGGCAGGTAGAGAGGAAAAAAGAGAACGCGTCTGCAGCTGAATACACAAGTTGCATGTCTGGGAGGAGAGCCCCTGTTCTTACTCCCCTTTGGTAACAGGCATAGGGGAGAGGGGAGGTGGGTGAACGGCATCAGCCCCTCTCCCCACCCAGACTCCTAAATGGGAACTGGTCTTTCATCTTTATACCTGTTGAAAGGAGCACTCAGGATGCAGTCGGCGCTCCTGTCCAGACCAATTTTGCAGCGAATGACAGTTCTTGAAAGCAGAGAGCAGTTTGCAGCTCTGCGCATAAGCACAAGGGGAAATTTGGAGAGAGCTGAGCCTGTGCCAGCTGCTGGAGCCAGGTCCTCAGGAGACAGCTCGGCTGGCAGCGTCTGCACGGCTGCTTGCCTTTGCATGGCAAGCAACATGTTGTTTGTTATTTGACAGTGCCCGTTCTCACTTGTGCTCCACTTCAGATGGTGTGCTTAAAAGGGAAAAAAAAATGCACTAAAAGACAAAAGCTCATCTTCTGCAGACCTTCCAGCTGATGCTTCTTCAGTATGAGAGTAAAGCCTTCTGTACTGACAAAGGCCACGTGCCCTGGGAACAGGGGAACTATTCAAAGAATAGTATCTGCAAAGAAAGAGTCCTAGTATGAATAGTCCCATCCCTTTCCGCAAAAGGGCCTGTTCACAAACAAGTTCCTCCTGGGGTGACAGCACACACAGCGTAAGAAGGGAGCAAAGAGCGTGGCCAGCATTGTCCTGCAATCTAAGAGGCATTCCCACCAAAACCAGGCCTTTCTTGGAAGGCTCGTGCAATCTGTGGCACACCCCATCATGCCATCAGTTAGTTGCGGGTACGAAGCCATATTATTTCAGATTAAACTTAAAAAGCGAGGAATGCCTTGGACAGTTCCTCCCAGGAAACACAAGCAGGCTTTCTGGCCCCTGCCAATGCAGACAACCACATCCTCGTGCAGAGGAGAGCGTGCCTCGCACCAGCACAGCGGGGCCATTCACTGCTGCATGCCTACTGGGCTCCTCCTGCGGTGGGGACCTCCTGCTCTCTTGGGAGGGATGTAATCGCATCAGCACGTCTGTTTGAACTCCTGCTGGAAGCCTTGTAAAAGGGTCAAATAAGCCGAGTGTGCCACCAAGGGTCTCACCAAGCATTTCCAGGTTCTGCTGCCCGCAGAGTTGGGCTGCTGGCACAGGGAGCACTCCTCTGCCTCACTGTACCCAGGCCACAGCAAGCAAGAGAGCATGGCTCTGCAAACGGTGACACGATTACCCCTCTGACCTTGTGAACTAGGGCTTATTTCTGAAGAGAAGTTACCACGACCTACACTTTGAAAGAAAAAAAAGCTTAATATTTTAGAAGATTTTTAATTAAAAGAGCAAAATGATTACTTTTTGTTGCTAAGTGATCAGAAAGTACTTCTATTAGTAAAATAATAATAAAAGAGGTCAGTCGTGATGTAAATATCCCCTATGACAGTGATGCCTGGCTGCAACCCTTCTGTTGCATACACAAGGCTTTCAGCACTGCAAAGATGCACTTGCTTCACAAGGAAATACTGTTTCAGAACATGATTAATATCATGTTCATAACAGTTCATATTGCCGTGGCCAACTGTCAGATAATCCACGAGTAAGACAGCACAGGTTTAATTCAGAAGGCAATTGAATCCTCCGTATGACAGCTCAGTCAGAAGCTAAACTGAGCGCACAGCTGTGAAGATCCACCTTCACTTTCCCAAGCCTCGTCCACAGCTGAGATGCAACAAAAACAATACCTTTTTTTTTTACTCTGATGCTCCATCGCCAGAGATGCAACAACAGCAAACCTGGCATGAAAAGACAAAACAAAGAAGTAGCACAGAAGAGGAATAAATAGGAGAAGGCTTGAAAGAGGTGGGAGAAAAATTATTTTCCTAATCTTCATATATTTTAAAAAACACATTTCCTGCACCAACACCTTTACAGACCAAAGGACAAGAATATGGTTTTGGCCAAAAATACTCCTCTAGTGACACTAAAAGTCTCCTAGGATACCCAGAGGATATCAGAAGAGCACCAGTGGGGGGGCATAGATCACAGTTCCAGGACATGAAGGGTGGCAAAGAGATCACAGAGCACACGGACCGCTTTCGGGGCACAGAGTGAACTTCATTGTCATAGAGTGAACTTCATTGTGGACCTCTAATTCTAGATGCTTCTCATTTTCTGATGTCTGATAAGAAGCATCCCTTCTATGCCCAGGCAAGCAAAATGTCCCCAGCTCCACTTCAGCCTCTGCTCTCAGCACCAGAAGAGTGCTCTCCCTTTAGGTACCGCTAACCTCCCCCAGCACCGCTCTGCTGACAGCACACAGGGTGTTCCTTGGGGTTTCCTGGGCAGGCACACACCAAAGTGCAATTAGCAGCAAATACCATTAACACAGTTTAGATTGGATTCTGATTTCAGCTTAAAGAGGCTCTGGTGCTTTTACTAACTCTCATACATGCCCGCAAAGCCTCTCCTGGGATGAGCATCTCCCAGGCTTCGTTTGTTTTCTGGGTTTGGCTCACCTGGGATCTGCAAGCGGTACTTTTTCTCCCTTGGTGCAGCCATAGCATCCCTTCTGCCTGCTTTGTAGCAAGAGGCTACATAACCAACAGCAGATATTTTTTTGTCATTGACTGTAACCACCTCTGATGCAAAACACCAATCAACTGGAAATGAATCACCTATTTAATCACTCTCAAGGAGTAAAGTCTTTGCTGCCCTGCTGCTTCTTTGGTACATCCTTATCTTTCTCCAAAGGGGGAAGTCAGGCGAGCAGGGCACGAGCAGGCTGCCTTTGTGTGGCCAACGGCTGGCATCTCCTCTCACCCCACGGGAGCTCAAACTGCTCTCGGCTCCGTCCTCACCCGCAGGAGGGTGCCTGTGCTCTGTTTTAATTGTGGTGGGAGCAGCAGCGAAGAAACAACAGCTCTTGCTACTAACATGTCAAGTTTAGGCCCTACAGCTAACAGCGGTTAAAATACTCCTCAGAATAAACACGTAAACATACACAAACTTAGCAGAGGAAGTGACCACTGACGAGGCCTTTCAGCAGCACACCACAGGCTCTTCAGACCATGATGCTTGTCCAAGACGGAGAGCAACTTCAGCAACGGGGTTCTCCAAAACACCAAATAACACTTCTTGCCTCCTCAGCAGTGCTCTGTGTCTTAATTATTTTTCTTTTTAAATCCATGGATTGGGGTGTGAATTCAGGATGTAACAGCTCAAAAAGTGACTTAATAACAGAAATTTATCACTGGAGTTAAATCATCATTTCTGTCCCTCGCCACCTTCCCCAAGGCAGTAATGTGCCGGTACCACCGTGGTGACTAAAGGCAGGAGAGCTAGAGAATTTAGTATGGATACCCACTATATTTCTACATTCTAGAAAAGCCAAATAGAAAATTACACATTTGTACATTCATAATATTCATTCCTATTCATATATTTTACAATATATTTTTTTCTGGCCTCATTTCCGGAAGGTTTTAAGATGTAGTTATTCTTCAGCTCACAGAAGGCATCGGGAATACAAGTGGGGATAGCCTCAGGTGCCCGCCAGATTTCATGAATCAGGGCCTCCAGCGCTCATAAGCACATCTGGGGCCAGGGTGGGAAGTATGAAATTAAATGTCAGCCCACTAGGCTGTAACTGAAACAAAGCTGAACGAGAATTTAAACAAACCCACACAGCTAAGGTGAGTCGGTCCCCTCACACCTTTGCTCTTCTCTTGCCTTTTCTGGCAGAGCTGGGCAGCGAGGTCGCCCTTGCACACAGCGTTCAGGTGAAGGTGAATTTTAACTTAGCTGAGCAAGCACTTAAAACAATCTCACGGCATCATAGTCAGTGGGATTTGATTACGTATTTGAATCGTTCATTGCATACAGATGGGTTTTTCAATTATCTCAAACTTAAAAAATAAAAAAAATATAACTTATAGACCTGCTGTAACTTTTGCAGTGAAAAAAATATGAAAAGCTCTATGGTACATGCGGACAGAATCCAAGCAAATTTATAAAACTTTTTGCATAATTTCTACACCGTATTAGGAGCCTGAATCTTGGATGCTTCACAAAAGGATCATAAAAGGGCTCCTGTATTGTTCTCTGCTACATAATGAGTTGTATCACTCCCTCTCTCATTGCCTATTCTTTTCTAAGTCACCTACCTTGACTTTCCAACTACCTACACAAGAATGGTAAAGAAGACCTTAGTTAAAAAAAAAAAAAGCTTCACTATATTTTCAACACAGATATACATTATCTCATTTACCATACACAGAATTCAGAATTTTTATTCAGCTGCACTGTGGCTAAGATAACATCAAAAAGGTAAATTCAGATATTACAGCTGTAGGAAAAGCAATCATGTGGTAAAGAAGACAGAGACCTGCAAGTGACTCTCCTGGAGCATCGTGCCACTGCTGGAGGTACAACCATTTTAATGCTGCTCAGTAAGAAGGGACAATAAATGCACAAAAATACTAGCAGCTCTTCTTTGTTACAGATTCTGGAGAAACAACCAGCCAAAAAATGTAACTGATAAGACGCAAACTAATATTCCTTGCAATGTTGTTCTTGGCATTAAGATTCACAGAAAAGGGACTCTGGCACGCAATCTCAAATCATGCAGACAATCCCACAGTTTAATGGGCTGGGGGCAAAGTGAAAGTGAAGAGAAATTTTTACCAAAAAGATCATTGTCAATGCAGAAAACTCAAGCTGAGTCAAAGATAAATGCACAGCTTCCTCTAATGAGCAGGATTATCACAGCAGGAACATCACCCAGCATCACCCTGCACCCACGATCTGGGGCTGTTCCCACAGCAGAACTCCTCCAGGCTCAGCAGGAATGCTTCGCACAGGACAAGCAAAGAAAACACAGCAGAGCACCCGTTCTTCTTAACCAAAGATGAGAACTTACCCAAACAACTGCATTTTTGAGTACTGAAACAGCAACAGACACAACTCATCTCCCACACATACAGCATCCTTATGCTTGACTCTTAGTGCAGCATCTCACTGGCATTGTGTTAGCAACTGAACAGTACAGTCAACACAAAAGTCTTGCTGCAATGGATAAGGAGAGCCAATGTGTCTGGTTTTGCAGACATTATACCCTAATTATGTTTTGAAACAACCTATTAGTCCATATACATTTCTCAGTGAATGAATTCGATGTGTAGATGGTTTGTTAGTAAGGATGCTATACTGAACAAAACAGTTTAGTCACCACATGTCATCTTCAATTACATGCAGAGGCACAGGCATGTTTGCTCTGGCCACACGCAGTCCCAGCCTACCTAGGAGGGTGCTTGCTAGGCTAACTTTGATTTCACTTCCTCAGCACGAGACCAGCTGCAACACAGCACAGCCAGCATCTCCCTCTGCCGTATGGGCAGCCCATAGCTAATGCCCAGGGGAGGTAATAAGTATCAGGAAAACATCACTGCCTTCCCACCCAGCCTCCCAGGCAAGAGGCAGCCTATTTGCATTTAATGATACCATACTTAAGATGATATATTTAATAATCCCTGTTGTCAGGCTGAAGCTCTGCTCTAGGAGCTCCAAAAATCATGAACAGAAATAGCTGTGGCTTAGCCTCGGTTTCTTTGAAAAGAGCAGCCCATCTGCACCAGGAGGCCATGGGAGGAACACACCGTCACGGAAGGTACAGTTTAGACACCAACAAAAGCAGTGTAATATTATATGATTGCTTATTGTCATACAAGAAACCAAATAATACTTTTACAATGCAAACCCTTCTAAAAACAAGTGGACAATGGGAGCCAAAGCTCTGGCTTTTAACAAGTCTGGAACATCAACTCTCAGCTCTGATTTCAGTCCTGTTCTTATTTTTGGGTCCAAATTTCCTTTTTTTGATATATATATACACGTGCTCTAAGCAAGAGTAACTTGCATTGGAACTCAGTTCACCTGGTTTTTTGGAAATCATCTGTGTCTGCAAACACATGAACGAAAATAGCCCAGAGCCTGTTATAAACATCTTTGACTGTAGTATCCAACATCCCATGCTTCAGGCTAATCCTCTTACGGTGATTAGCAGCAGACCAGAAGGGCTGTAAGGAGGGACTTAACCAGGCTTTGGCCTCAGCCTGGGTTCACAGCCCAGACCAGCTCCTATGCTTCCTATGTCAGTGGCTCAAACTGAAATCAAAATCCCCACTAATTAAACACATCTAAGGGCTGGCTAGATGGGAGAGGAAAAATAAGACCTGCCAGAGAGAAAAAGCAGTTTATGTGGCATGCACTCAGGACGAAAGGAGTGAAATGTTAGGGTGGAAGGGGCAGATGATGCACTTACTGGAAAAAGGTGACAGTGCACCTGTGCCCACCGAAGAACATGCCTAGGAAGCAAACCACAGCCTTTTGCAAGGTCCAGAGCAAAATCACAGCTCTCAGGACACACGATGTGTCTGTCAGTGGCTGGGTTTTCAGTGTGTCACACAGGCAGAGTTACCCTAAGTAGCTTAACAGCCGTTGTTCACACTGTATGTCAAGGCTAGCTCCAGCCCCACTGCTTCCCAGCTCCCTATTTTTACCCATTTACCTATTTCTCATTGCTAGCAAGACGAGGCTGTACAGTATTTATTATTTAGAAGGCTTCATCTTCAGAAATGCGCATTGTGCAAGCTGTTAGCTCTTTTGAGATTCACTTTGAGCTATCTAATTAAAACCAACTAAATCCACTGACCAGACGTGTCATTCCCGGTGACAGTAATATACAGCTAACAGTAATATACACCACATAGCTAACAGTAATATACACCACCACCAAAGATCAACTCACCTGCTCTGTAGTGAGGCAGAGCAGCTGTTTAACAACGAATAGCTTCTGATTTGCCTACTCTCTATTTCCTCCTTCAAATTTCTCTGTACCTTCCGACCAAGAAGTTGGTTCAGATCTGAATGTACTGTTTCCCGATCCCGGAAACTACATTCTGAAAACTGGATCAAAACTATCTGATCCTGTTATGAAACATAAGTTTAATTGCTTCTTCCTAAGGCTAGCCAAGTTATTTTAAAAAGCAGAGCACTTTACTTATTCCACTTACGATATTAAAAATTATGCTGGAACATGAAATTAACTTTAAACAGCAAATTTAGCTTGGGAAAGCCCATACAGTTGCACTTCAATTGTACTTCATGAGAACAAAACCAAAAACAAGTGAGGAATGAAGTAGAAGTGGAGCTTCCCTGCACAGACCAGACTCACAGAGAAGCAGAGCAACACCAGGTGGCCTGGGAGCACCTTTACTCCCTGCCACAAGACAACAGTGGAGAGGCAAATTTCCTGTGTTTTGGTGAAATTTTAGGTCACAGCTCTGCCAAATCACCTGCATCTCCAGACACAGAAAAGCTACATTAAGCATTATGGACTTGGCTTTGATACTTCAGGAGTCCCAGCAGAAATTGTTTTGGTAGGACTTTCAAATTGGATATCACATTTGGAAAAATGTAACTTCAAGAACTGTTTTGAAGGATTGTCAGCGAATTCTGTGAAGACAGGAGTGAACCTAGGTAAGTATGCGCAATTAACAAAGATCAAATCAATAGTTTCACATTAACATCAGTGGTACGAGTTCTCACAGGGGCAATAAGGAAGAGTCCATCCTGCAAACCACAGCTGTTTGCATTCACAGACCAAAAGGCAACAGCACGGGGGAAGGTGCTGCTGGTAGTGCAGGAGCAGCAAGCAATTGGATGTTTGAGAAAAAGCACGCAGAGCCTGCAAAAAGAGCAAAGAAGGAAAGAGAAAAGTGCTACCAAGAGATTCCAGAGCAGCATTTCTTACGGCATTTCACACACCGCTCACTTCATGGCTATTGCCTGTTCTACCCTAAAGAAAGGCTGGAGTCATCTTCATGGTTCAAAAGAAACCCCGACCACAGGTTTTAAGCATCTAGTTTTACAGAGGCCTTAGGGGTTTTGTAGAGGTCTACAAAAGTATTGTCAAGAGATATGCATTTTGTTTTTATTTTTCTCTCCATCGTCTAAAAGAAGTCACCACTGAATTTGTTAATGAGTATTTGTTACTGACCTCTCCGAGCATGAAGAAAACATTGTCAACATGAAGCTGAGGTAGTTCACTGCATTGCCACCCACTCTTCATATTTAGAGACTACACTGCTCACCCCACATCTTCACAAAGTAAAAAATTAGTTTTATATGCCATTTCCTTTTTAAAACTAGTTTAAATTTAAAAGTTCCTGCAAGGCTGTCAGAAAAAAACAAGAGGGATGAAAATACGTTTCTATCTTAATACTAGCATTATAGCTAAAGAAGGAGGTTGTTAACTGGACACCTGACAACTCACGTGTTTCTTCAGGGTATACGTATATATTTCATTACATTTATATGCACGTATATGGTATGTTTCATCATCCAGCATAAGAACATTTTGAAGGCTTCAGAGAACAAAAAGCTTCAGAAAAACAACAAACTTATATGTAATCATTTAAAGTTTTTCCTTGTTAAAGTTACCAGTTACAAAATGTCTGTTTTTCCAAAAACAACCCATTTCCACCCCAGTGTTTTTACTCTTCACTTTTAAAACCCTTCCACAGATCTATTCTGCTAACCGCTGACTTTGACGCACACTCAACAGCCACTCCAAGCCCCTCACTGTCCTCTTTCAAAGGACAGTCCTAAAACACGGCCGCGTTACACACTACGGATTGTTCCCCGTGCTGCCACATTTTATCACCTTCCCTAGGTGATGCATACATTTCTCTGCCGCATGAAGTATCCCGATGAAGGGGTTTTCCCTAATCGTACATTTGTCCTCAGACAGCTTGGAAGTCCTCCTTTTCTTTATTTTTTGCTTGTTTCTGCCAGTTTCCTCCCCTTGCACACTTAACCTGTGTTAAATACTAGCTGGTGTTGCCCCCCCGACCCCCGGCCTCCCCAGTGCTACCCATTTCCTTTTCATTATTGCTTACGGGGCAAACAGGCTGCAGTTTGTACCTGGGCCTCTTTTTCGTGCCAACATTCTCCAATCAGATTGTCCTCACAATTAGCTGAAATGGTTATTAATAACATCTTTCAGGCCAAGGTTCAGGAGGAGCAACTCCAGCTTCTTCATTGCAAACAGAAGCCATCTGTGCCCTCTTCCACGCCGCCCGCAGCCGGTCCCTGTGCTCAGTCAGGGTGCAGGCTCCTGCCTCCACTTTGCCAGTGGTGCCAGCTCCTACTGCTCCTTTTTTAGGCTGTTTGAAACAAGCTCCTCACGCTTCTTCACCAATATATCCCTTGCAAGAAACCCCCGAAGCTGGAGCTGGGGCGCAAGGAGGTGGCTGTGCTGTTTTTCCATACAACCATCCCCTGACAGGACATGCTGGGGGCTGCTGGCACTGTTAAGGGTTGCAGAGCACCCTGTCACTAGTGTCTTTTCCTAACTGGAGCCGCAGCAGCTATTTCCAAGGCAAACAGGAGCTAAATTTCACTGAGATGTGAAAAAAGCCTAAGGTATGCCTCCTCCAGATGAGGAGGCAGCAATAAAACGGGAAATTGTCTTTTTCTAGGTTCATTAATATAGATTTCAAGGTTCACAATCATCTCTCAACAGACAGCACAAAGTCTTGATGTCCTGGAATCGTCCCTGTGAGTCGGCCCATGGAAAACTTTAGATGGGGCGCCAAGTCCTAGGCACCAGGGAGGTCCATCCATTGCTACTGGCCAGCTGTGCACTGCTGTGGGAGGACTCTGTGAGAGAAGGAAATGACGGGAGCATCAAAGCGGCATCTTCAAGGCCAAGTTAAATCATGTAAGTTGCTGTCACTTTTTTTTACTATAAGCTCTTAACTAATGCATTATTTTCTATGGATAAACTGAAGTTCATCTGTGAAATAAGTCTCCCTTGAAAAACTCACTCTTCACTTTCCTTGTCAAGCTGCTGGCAGCGATACCAAACAATTGCTCTAAACAGTTCATTGTGATCGCAATGCGGTTTGTGAGCCAAGCACGTTTAACATATTTTCTCGGGTTACTTTTGTTTGAGAAGCTTTAAAATTCCTTCAGCAGAATGGGAACAGAAGCTTCCCCTCACACCTCTCCCTGCCAGGCTGCCACAATTCACCAGGCAGTCTCTGGAGAACCACACACATGCCTGAGGATGTGCTGCTAGCCAATGCAGAGCACTAACACTGAATGCAGGAAGGATGTGTGTGAATGCCCCTCTACATCCTTCACTGTGGTTTGGTTTGGGGAAGAAAACATCTTTCCCAACTCTAGGTTCTCCTATGCAACCGATATTAGGACACTTTATTGTGAAAGAAACCTAAAACATGTCTCAGACTTCCAGAAAACTAAACATACAACGTTGATCATAAATTCTCTCAGTTTATCAGTTATGTGAACATTTTCTTCTGGCTTCACTTTAGGGCTGGCTGGTTTTACCCCCTTGTTCTGTTCTGCAGAACAATTTCCGCCCCCCCTGAGACCTTTGACCAAGGGCTACACCTACAGAGGTATCTGCTTCAGGAGAAAAACATGCAAGAACACACACTGGTGGAGGGTGTGTGAGAGAAGGGTGGTGGCACTTAGGGAAGGAAATGTCACACCCCTTCTCAGCGGGCAGCCCACTGGGTCCCTGGCCCTGCCTGAGCGTGGGGAAGGGCTCCTGCCGGTGCCTGCAGCGTTGAGGTTTCTCCCCACAGGAGGGCATGGAAGGCAGGCACTCTCCTGACAAATTTAGGTCCTGAGAAGACCTGAAGAGCCAGGCAGAGTGAAAATGCAGTGAGTACCAAGCATCAAATTAGGAGCAGCAGCAGTGGAAAGCATACGAAAGCATGCTCCTTGATGACAGCATGTCCCAGAGAAGATGAAGGTAAAGGAGTTTAAAACCCCTCAAAAATGAGATCTAAGACTGAAACCCTCCAACACCGTGACCTGAATACACAGTCACGGCTTTTCAACACAGGATAAAAAAGGCAAAACAGAAATAGCAGCTTCAAAAGGGAGCTGCGAACAATGCTGGTATCCAGAATAGAACAAAGAGAGATCAATAGAAAAAAGTTTTCATCTGCCTCCAAGAACTGAAATATCCTGGGAGTAAGTTTCCCAAAATGTACTCCAAATACTAGTGGATAAAGCCTACTTTAATCACAATGTGGCAGTTGAGAGCCTAACTGCACTCAAGTCTTCCAGGAAAAGTATAGAAAATAATTATGGAAATGAAGCAAAGAGGACAGGAGAGAAAGACTGTGAACTTATTGATCACGGGAAGAAACACGAGGAAGGAGGAAACCAGCTGCAACATAAAGCAAGGTGAAAGAACAAGAGGGGTGGAAGGGATGTGCCCCTGAAATACAGCTCTGTGTGGCTCCTCCAGGCTCCTACCCAGGCAGGTCCTTCAACCAAGGCACAGGGAGCACTGGGCCCTACACAAAACATACATGAGAAATGGCAGGTCAGTGCCTGGGAAGACACATTTCATTCGATGGTTTGCTTTGGCTACTGACACCACAGACTTCCCTCTTCACAGAAATTGCAAACAACACCAACAACGAAAGGGGAGACTGCAGGCTCCCATCAGGAGCAAATGCTCTGGGGGGGCTGCATGGTGGCAGTCTGCGTAAGCAAAGACAGACCAGTTATCAGTGAAGCAAAAACATAGGCGTTATTTCAGACACTGGGACTCCAGCAGTCTGACACAAGCTGCCCCACCTGGCATTCAGGATCCTAGTATATTTGCACTGAGGAGCCTTTTCATGCTCTGCCTGTTCCTCTTTCACATACACATTATGTAGTTTGAAGGGGGGGGGGGGGGGAATGAAGAAAGAAAAAAGCTTTCCTTTGCTGAAAAGAGCAGTTATGGGGAGCCTTGTTGCCTGGTGTATCCTAATTGCCTGGGGTTTCCTCTCAGGCTTCACAGTCAGCGTTTGGACTTTCTCCTCCTTGCACAAAGCACCTGCAGGAAGGAGCCACATTTTTCCCATAGCGAAATCCCGCACAGCAAGTCAAGGGGAAAGCTACAGTCACAGGCTCACGTTCTGAGAAACATCACAAATGTTGGATAGACTTGCACTAGAAAAGAAGCCTGTCTGTTGTACACGGTGTTTTTCTGTCCTGAGAAGGAAGGGACGCAGCAATTCCCTCCTTTTCCTATGAGTTCCTACCATCGTGCAACTTTCCAAGTCCAGAGGCCAAAAGCGCTGTGCATTCCTCTCCACCCAGTTTAACTAACTACAAACATTTTTTATAAATGATAGGCACAATTTATGGAAGCCAGTGCCTGCTCCATCGGCCCTGTCTACCCAGCTGATCAGGACTCCAGCAGGGACAGGCTGCAGAAGCACCGTGATGCACTCTCCCACCTTACCCGAGGAATAACAAACCCAGCATTACTATCCAAGACTGTGGGACGTTGTCAATGAGGTAGGCATCACTAACCCTGCTCTATGGGCAGGAACGGTTCTTGCCCAGGGTTGCGAGCTTCCCCTGAGGAAGAAGCAAATCACACTAATTTGACTTGACTAGCAAAGCTCCTACAACCCACTGTACCTGAGTGCAACTTCCACAAAATCTGGCAGTAACTTTGTGTTTTCAGTAAAGCCCCATGGGTCGCAGCAGAAATTCCACGAGAGCCCCCAGGTCCCAAAGGCACCTGCTCGCCTTGGGGAAGGGCCCACAGGTCTTGTTCTCCTCACGTGTCCCAGGCTTGGGGCACCTGGGAGCTCTGGGGATACCACAGAACATGCAGCTCATTAAATGGGGGTAATTTGTACAAAACACCGAGCAGATCGTGCCGGCTGCCGCTGCGTTCCCCGCTCTGCCGAGCAGCAGGGGAGCAGCAAGGGTCTGCAGGGAGTATTTCTTTGCACGTCATCCACCCGGCCTGAGAGCAATGTGCTCGCAACACCAAGAAAGACAACAGCACCTGGACGATGCAGTCCCTGCGCACGTGGTAGCGCTGCTAGATCACAAGGAGCTCTCACTGGTACCAAACTGCAGCTCTGCCAACAGAAAGTTCCCCCCAAACATTTTTTTTCTGTCATTTCTCAGTGAGACCAAAGATGAGGCAGTGATCATGCTGCAAACAGCAACAACCAGGGCTTCAGACAAAAAGGGTTACTTCCTCCTCCTGTCATTGGCCTGGGTATGAGGGGGGAGTGGGAGGACAGTGCTGATGTGCAAGAACAACTCTGCACCATTTTTCAGCAAGGGAAGACCGTGAGGAAAAGCAGCCATTCATTCCTCAGCCTCCCAGAACAGACAACTGAAAAATAGATGTATTATACAGACACCGGTTGATGTAGCTTGGATTTGTTGTGAAAAATATATATATATATATCCTAATCTGGGAAGTAGCAACCGAGAAGCCATGCTGGAGACTGAAATACTGCATTTCTCCCTCAGATGCAGCTCAAAGCCCCAGCAGGGCAGACAAACAAGTGCAGCCTTCCCAGCGCAACCCTAATCAATAGTAATCGGAGACTTCTTTGTCACGGCAATGAAGACTGAAAGTGGGAGAAAGAGCCCTCAAGCAGTGAACAGGGTTAACTCAGGAGGTGACAGCACTGGGATAAAGCATCCAAGAGGAGTTCTGATGACGTTTCTGGTTTGTTTATCGTAGGGTTAAGATATCCTAACTGCAGCCAACTGGGCTGGCATGGGATAGCTCCGAGCACAGCAGGGCACTGATGCTGCTGTTACTGAGGACATGGCATCGGATGAGAAACATCCTCCGGGGGGGGCGAATACACGCACCAAGTCATGGCTTGTTGTATAACTCCGCTGTGCATACTCATAACTGTGCACGTGTTTTTAAAGAAGGTACTGTCCCCACTGCTGCCCCTGAGCACACCTGGACATGTGTTTTGTCGAGGCAACTTACAGAAATGTACAGAAAACAAGTGAAACTCCCTGGATGCACGTCTCAGCCATATAAACCCACACACCCAGGGAGCGTGGGCGACACTGAGTATGTGTTTTAAGCAAGGAAAACCACTTCCAAAGGTTATTCCTTCAGAATATTTTGGTGGCTTGTGGTAGTGATTCAGTCAGATGCTAATAGTGCATCTGACTGTATTTCAGGTGCACCATTTACCCAAACAGAAAGAAAAAGAGTATGAAGTTTGTAGTTTGTACCTCTTTGTTTTTTAATCTGGGCTTGAAGAAGCTGTCAATCACAACTGTGAATCGCATCAAGGTGAACCTGACGGTTGCACATTTCCCAGAAGAGGAAATGCAGTTGCACCTTGACATAAAGCACCGAGCGAATGTTTCACCCGTCTCACTGTTGCATCCAGTTCAGCCCTTTGAACTCTGTGTTACGGTCTGTATGCAGTGTGCCTAGCAGCTTTGGTTTGAAAACACCACTTTTTAGCCACTACCAGGGTCCCTGGCCCCTTCCCTTCCCAATTGTTTGTTCAGATTCACACAAATGCCCAGGTGCCAGCTCTGAAGGGTAGGTAGCAGGGAGCAGCCTTCTGCATGTCTCAGCACCTGCTGGGTTAATCACTGCACGTAAACTGTTCGGGGAAGAGGGAAATGTTCATCCCCTGTTGCACGGGGCTGGCAATAGCCCCAGTCCTGCCAAAGCGGAGGGAGGGAAGAACACCCCGATGTCCAGACGAACACCTCCCAGACAGCCGTGAATACCACTGCCCCAGCGACTGGGAAGCCGGCGCGCCTGAAGCCTCTGTCAGACTGTAAAAGCAGCACCGGCGAAGGTTTGTGCTTTCCTGAAGAGGGCTCTCCGCCTTGGTCAATAAAAACGTCTTGCCAGTATTTACAATATCAGGCAGGAAGAAAAGGAAAAAAAAAAACAGCAAACAAAACCACCACCAAAAAAAAAAAAAAGCCAAACAAAGCAAATCAAGACAGACGATACCTGTTGTAACTCCATCTGCTGTAAGACATGGTCCTGTTGCTGCCGACTCCATCCATCTCTGGCTCAGCTACTGCGCTTCCAGCATCCCTCGCTCCCCGCAGGCGCCGGCTGCCGGGCTTGGAAAGCAAACACCTGCCCGAGGCCGGGCCCCACAGGCGGGCGCCTCCGGCCTTGCACAGCGGGGCCACGATTCACCGGTGGCTCTGCGTCGAGCCGCAGGTGCACGGAGCAAACCACTGCCCGCACAGGGGTGGGACGCAGGCGGGGGACGCGGGGGGCTCCTGGGGTCCCTGCCCACGGGCAGGCTGCTCCGAGCCGCCCAGCAGGCACCCAGGCGCTCAGGTAATAAAGCGGAGCAGCCGCGCTAAGCCGCTTAAGAGAGAGTCGGCGAAGCTGTGCTCGGGAGCAGCAGCTTGCACGCCTCCTGCTCCAGCACACGCTTTTTTTTTTTTTTTTTTTTTTTTTTAATTTATTTATTCTGGTTGCCACAGATACGGGTCCATCGCTCTGACATCAGCCATCTCCCACCCCACAGCGGGTCCCTGGGTCTTTCCAACACGATCGTTCAGGCAGGCAATAATTAAACCCTCGGCGTGCAGAGGCAGCGCTGGGATGGCCGCAGTCAGCCAGCTCCGCAGGATCGCCTCCTCGCCTCCCCTGTAATTACCGTGTTTGTTAAAATGTGCTGCACCTGAGCAGGGATCAGCAAGGCCCCAGTTTCTGGCTGCAGACGATTTATTGCCATGTGGAAACCAGGCACAAACTGTGCTTTTCCCCACACAGAAGTCCCTGCCTCAGGACTCGCTGCACTTCAGGGTGAGCACCAAAACCCCATCCGCTGGGACCCGGTGTGCTGTGAGCCACAGCAGAAGGGGCAGCAAGGACCACTGTGAGGCTGTCTCCACTGGTCAAGGATTTTACCTTACTTCTCCTCTGAACCAAAACACCCACTTTCGCCCCCGTTTTAAATGCTCCGTGCTGTTTCATGCAGTCTGGATACCATCATTTTGCATCTTGTTATTAAGGGGTTTGCAGCCTGTTTCAGCACCCGATCTGGGAACCCAGAAATAAAGGGGACCACCTCGGGTGTTATAAACACCCAAGTCCAAAATGTTTTTCCTTCAGAACAAACCTCCTGCCAGGGCTGCATGGAGGGCAGCAGCGGTTTCAGCACGATGTTGGAAGGATGCGCTCACAGCACAGGGAGCTGCACAAAAACAACACGTGAGCAGCACCAGGGCAGCACCTGGGTAGGAGCAAAGGAGTCAGGGTGGCCAAGCTCCCTCCAACCTGCACCTGTTTTTTTTTAATTATTTTTCTTTTTTTTAAAAAAAAAAAAATTATTCTTGTTTTCTTAAAGTGTTTGCTCACCGTCAGCTCCCCAGTGCCATGCACTTGTGAGTGTGGTGGTTGTGAGGCACACCGTGCGGTGACAGGGAAGCGGACACAACTGGGCCACGTCCTTCTGACCGTGACAAGGGAAGCAGGGCGCCCTTCACCGCTGGCACCAGAGGCTTTGGTCTGCACAGCAGATCTCAGCAGCAAGCCTCAGTACTGACGTTCGGTAGGTGCTCCCCGGTTGAGAAGCATGTTTGCAGGGCCAGGTGTAGCCAGGCACAGTCTCTCGGGAAGCGCCCAGTCCCTCCTCCCCCAAGGAACCATACCTACTTGGTGGTTTCAGGCTCGTGGTGCAGAGACCAGCAGCAGCGGGGAGCTCCTGGAAGCACCAAGGGCTCCAGAAGGTAGAGGAAGCTCCTACAGCTCCACCCTGTAGACAGAGACCTGCCTGCTTCCAGCTCAAAGGCACTCACCAACATCTGACACACGCTTGGTCTTTCACTGTTCAGTTCCCTGAGTTCAGGTTCAGCCCTCTTTCTCCTGAATACCTGCCATTGCATCTTCCACCAGAAACAAACCCTCGAGCCATTGCAATGGCACAGAAATTGAACTGGCTACAGAGCTGCAGCAGCCAGTCGGCATCCCTGCATTTTCCTGCTGGTGTATACCAAGCTGCAAATGAGTGGAAAAGTACCTGCTGAGTCACCAGATGATACATAACATTTTTAACAATGGCAAGTCAGAAAAAAAAAAAACCAGCAAAGAACAACTTCAGCTTAGGCATCCCTGAAACAACACGAGGCACAAGTGTACATTCCAGGCACCCCCAGGCAGCATATTTTCCAGCAAAACCTCGCGTTCGGGTTCCTTCATTCAGGAAGGCACCTGGGTTTCCACCCAAGTGCCCCCAGAGCTGCTGCCCGGGTTTCAGCGTGCCACCGAGAGTGGGCCCTACAGCAGGTAAGCTGAGCCTGAGAGCTGCTCGGGCCTCTCCCGACAGACGTAGGACCTGAAAGCTTCCATCGTCTGTGTGCACTGCCCCTTGTTCCTGCAAACAACGGTGCGTGGCCAGACGCAGCGTGAGGCGCTGCGTACCTGTGGTAGAGGTGAGCTCCGCCGAGCCTGCCTCCTGTCCCATTCGCTGCCTTAAAAGAAGCAGGAGACGCCCGTGAAATAATGGTGCTTGATTTATGTGAAAAACACGTTATGTCCTAACAAAGCTGAGGAAAGCAGCATGACAGCATGCGAGCTGCTGAAGAGCAGCCAGCCTTAAAAGTACGTGCCCCTGGATGTGCAGAGGAGGCTCCAGGGACGCTAACCTCTGGGCCAGGGACTACGGAGCCTTGAACAATACAATGTTCTTCACTGGGGAAATAGGAAGGAGGAATGCTCCTTTGTTGTTCCATGTGCCCTCGTGCTACTCTGCCAAAGCAAAGCTCATAAAATTTGGCTTAATGATTTTCCCTGAAAATAGGGTACTTACATCCGTAAGAGCTTCAAACCAACGTCTCCATCATCTCTCTGTATTTAATCCTCCTTCCGAAGGATAACACTGCTGCTAAAAATTCCCTGCTAGAGTCATTACAATTTCAGTTTGCTCCCAGTATAATAAACAACTTCATCTGTCGGTCTCCAAGCACTCTGCAAAGGAGTCAGCATCGTTACTTACATCTTACAGAAAAGAAATCAAAGCATAATGACTTTCCCCACAACCACCAAGGAAGAAGGAGCAGACGCACATACTGGCTGTAGGCCTCCCACTGCAGCACCCAATGCCTCCAAGTCCTGCACAGGCACGGGACAACACCGACCCTGCGATAACATCTCGTCTGGAGGTGGTTAGAAACACATCTGTATTTTTGCTGGCTGTGCAACCCATGCTTGTTTCGAAGTCCCTCTTTTGGTCAGGCTTTGCTGCTAGACACACTGCTGCTACTGGATCGCCTGGCGCTGCACTCACATACAGCTCAACTTCTTTTTTCCTCGTGATTGACAATACTGTACGTGCTATATGCACGCTGTTTTAACTCTACAGAAAATACCATAATTACTAAACCAGAAAAGGTCTGTAATAGCACGGGTGCTGATCTTTGTTTTTCAGCAGACTGTGCACTCCTCACAGAGCACATTGAGAGCATTGCGTGCTGCTGTTGTCCATTTGTGCATTTCTAATCACTACAGCAACCTCCTCCTAGCTTTTTAGCCCTTTTCACCCCCTGCTCCTCCCTGCAACATTGGCTAATTTCTCGTATTTATGGAAATTGCCATACATCAGACTCAAGATTGTGCCTATGGACAGCTATAGCGGCCTTCAGCGAATTATTGCTTTGTTAATTGGAAATGAAATAAAAAATCTGGGCTATTTGGAGTGTTCCTTGGGCTTAATCAAGGTGTGGAGGCAGCCCCTGGTTAGGAAGTGACACCAGAGCCACCAGAACTGGGCAGCGAAGCCGCCTCTCAGCCATGCAAGGACAGGGAGATTCCCTGTTAGAGCAACTCCTGCTGGACAACGCTTCTCGTGGCACCTCCCTCCAGCGTGGCTCTGCCACGAACACGTTCTCTGCCTGCACAACCTTTTGGGTCTCCCACCAAAGCTCGTCAGACGGTGAGCGAAGCACAGTACCTTCCAGCTCTTCCTAAAGGGATGTCCCAAGCTCTGTCTCTGACCACCACCACGGTGGGCTCGCTGGTGGCCAAGTGCAAGCCCAACACGACAAGGAAAGGACCCAGGAGAGGCTTGGAGTCACCAGCACAATACTGGAGGCGACCCCTGCCACATCCAGCCACGGCCCTTCCAAAAGTCGTCTTCTATTGCTCAGAGACCCTAACAGTGCGAAATTCAGCACAGGGAAAACAACACCCTGCTTGTGTGCATCTGGCAGTTCAGATGGAGCTGCAAGCCAAAGAGTGATAGGGGAGGAATAATTTTAGAAGTCACCTAAAAAAAAGGTGAATCAAAGCATTTGATCAGAACTAGGAACTGAGGCCAGACCTATCCAGCTCTCGTCTCTACATAGTCAGTGTACCACTTGCTCTGTTAAAACGTAATATCCACACCACTGTGGTTTTTTTAAAGTAAACTTTCCCATTCACTGCCGGTGCAAAAATCCTGGTGACTTTTCCCACATAAAAAGGACCTGGGCAGGGAGGGATGCAGAAAGAAAAAAACAACAACTAGAAAAATAATTAGCTCGATTCCAGATTCCAGTCCCCATCTGCTGGAGGATTTTTGTATTACATTCGTTCCTGGGGACCAACACCCTGGTTATCTGCGCATGTTGTCTCCAGCTTTCCTTCCAAAAAACTACACCAGATACTGTCCTCACTGCAGTGACTGAGCTCCAAACAGCAGGTGAACGAGCACCCACAGCATCAAGCAGCAAGGTTAAGACTGAAAGACAGGTTCTAGGTTCTTCCTTGTACAAGACAACCACAGATTTCACGGTGGAAAACACAGGTACTGTAACTACAGCCTTTTAGTATAATTCTGACATGAGGAACATAACATCCAGCTATGACCGAAAGTCACCGAAGTTGATCTTGTTCTGGCTGAAAAGAGCTTTTCATTGCAAAACCTTCCTAGACCAGAATATCGTGACAGAGTCACTCTTACGCAGGCCTTGCCTTCTGAGAACCCACCTCTGGGTGTTGAGCATTAAGCAGCACAACTTTAGCCAGGACACCAAAGCAAAAGCCTTTTAGCGGGCTGATTTCCAGTTCACGAGCAGTGTCTCACCATGACAGACCGATGCATGGCTTTGACGCACCAGCTACGACACCTGTGCCACCGGTCACTCGGAAGGCCTGGCCCTGAGCTGCTAAATGCCTTTCGCTTCCCTGTCCCACCAAGCTGCCTCTTGCCAGGAGCCAACCTAGGCCCAGCAACATGAACCAGCCCCAAAATACGTCCAAGAGCTGTGTAACGAGAGCAGCAATGGCAGAGCCCAGCTCTCAGGACTCGACAGGGATAGGTGCCTTGCCAGACATCCTGTAAAACCAACAAAAAGTGGAGTTAGACCCTGGCAGCACCATGAAGCTGGCTATTGTAAGGAGGATTTGATGATCTAAGTTGGCTAAGGGAAAGATAAACAGGATAGGTCTAACTTCCTTTTAATTATATTAAAAAAATAAAGTTAAGGAGCGAGGTGAGCAACTTCGGTGTGCAGCTTGCACCTTAGGAATCTACAGGACAGAAAACGACGTGCCCGAACATTCAGAATTCAGCAGGTAGCCTCAGCTCCTGCCAGGAAATCCGACGGGATGAGCGGCTAGGTAGGAAGCGGTGCGAGGAAAGAAGAGAAAGTTACGCAAGGAAGCGGTAAATTGTGCAGCCTTGAAAACACGACCTTCAGAATGACTCAAAGGCAGCCCTTCAAAAGGTCATTAGGACACTCCATTATTTTGCAGATGCTAAAAATCATCCTGAGACACAGCAGGGGTCAGTCTCCCAAGAAGATGAGTAGGAATGAACGCCTTTTAAAATGAAACAAAAAGCCAGTGGTGGAGGAATTCTGTGAAGCAATGACGGACAGAAGGGTTTTACAGGTTGTACGGGACCAAAGCACAGATGATTTTTGTGTGAAAACACAAAGTCTTGCAGCAGGAAGGAAAGAACACCCAAATTTTGTTTCACTTTCAAGGGTCGGTACTGCATGCAGAAGGTTTCCCCGCTCCAGATGTCACACCTAGCACCCAGACAAGCGACAGCACTTACCTCCTCCTAGCAGCAAGCCTCGCCTAGATCTGGTTTAGCTGAGCATGGGTGTTTATGCATCACTTTCTGGCTGCAAACCGTACACGTAGCTAACGATGGGCTCCTGGATTCCGATACAGCTGGCGACTACGAAAGTTTGGCAAACTACACAGAAATTAAGAATTTGTACTCTATTTTAAGCTGCCTTTACTGTTTCAGATCACAAACATCCTTCCTTCTTTTCATGTGAATTTCTTCAGAATGACTCCTTATAAATCACTTTTTTTTCTTTCCCTAGCTACCAAACAACCCGATTTTAAAGTTTACAGAACAGAATACGCTGCAGCAGCCCCGGCACACAGCCCTGTTAACCACGTCCTGACCGCTTCGTTCTGTTTCTCGTGTTTCATTCGTGCTCTGCCTGTAAGAACTTGACCTCAGACTCAGGGCAAAGGCGGCGCTTGGAGCCTCTGGAGGTGGGGTGCACGCCCCCCCCATGGCACGCTGTGGTTTCACGCAGCGTTGGCACTTGGGGATCCCTCCAGCCCCAAGCCGCCCCGGGTGAGCGCCGCCGAGCCGCCCAGCTGCCAGTTTTCCCAAGCACCTTCACAACACAAAGGTAGCTGACCGCTTGCTCCCGGATCGCAGCTTTCCGCGGCGAGGACCAACTTGTGTGGCAGGCTGGACGTACGGTCCAAGATAGGTCTCGAAGCATGACGTTACCAAATACTCTTTAAGGAATGTAAACTACTCGTATCGCTGGAGCGAGCTCACTTTTACGTGTCATAAGAAACGTGGGACACATTCACAGAAGCATCTGTACCCTGCTGCCACTCCTCAGCAGTCAGGTTCAGCTGACGTTCAAGCTTTCTCTGCTAGGAATTAATTCACGTCCAGGACTCAGAGGTGAGAAACGAAGAGCTGTTCTCGTCGCCTCAACTTGCATTTCAGGTGCCTGTGCTTTGCCATGCCCTCTCTATGCTACTTTGTCAGAAGCATTTTTAAAGAATGCAGCAATTTACGAAGTGCTGACTACTAATTAATGAGTACCAAATGGTCTGCGTAGCCTACTACAGTTCACAGGACCCAATTTAAGTAGCTGCACAGATCAGTACTTGCTTTCCAGCAGCAAGATGCATTTGGTTCTGCTTGCTGGCTGGCTCAGGAACATCACTAATTACATTACGTACATTAATCCAATTTAGCTTGTGCGTGGGACATCATCTGCCCTTTATGTCCAATCCACAAAAAATCTCTCAAACTCTCCAAAATAATTGTGGTCTGGCTGTAAAAGCCCAGCATGGCCACGCAGAGCACATGTAGCACGCACTCGCAGTGCTGTTTTCGGGCACGGTGCTCCCCTTGCAGTTTAATCCATCGCCCCTTCAACATCTGCTGCTGCTCACTCTGAGCTATCTTCCCAGCCGAAGGCTGCCACGACAGCCCTAACTATCCTCGTTTCCGCACCCGATCAGCTGCATAGGAAAGCACCAAGATTGTTTTGCTCACCTTCTGTGCATTTACCACTTGAAACCCAGAACCTGCTTCAGGACTACAGCTGTAGCTCAGCTCTCCGGTGTAACCTGGTTAGCGCGGCAGAGGAGACGTTTACAAAGCAGCAAGCTCCGCATTCACCCCTTGGGATGCTCTGAGCAAGAGAACACCTTAAAATCGTTAAGATTTCAAGTTTTACGCTGGCTCTGCAGCGGGTGTTTCATCACGGTTTCGGCACGTGAGGGTAACCAACTGCCACAACTTAGGCCTCAACCAAGTGAACAAATGCTTCACGAGCAAACAAGCTGCTCAGCAGATCCCTGAGCTTTTCCAGGCAACAAACTTCAAACAGTAAGTCCAGACAACTTCTGGCAGCGCTCTGCCAGAGACTGACACTGAGCATCTTGTTTGAGATAAGCTCGTTAAAGCACCGTAACAAGATTATGTGGGAACTCCGTCAGTGACGGCCACGGCTACGCCGCAGGTGAAGCGGTGCTGCATAAGCTGATGGCAGAAGAGTTAAGCTAGTGATTTTGTTTGAATCCAGGCTTCAGCTTTATCACCGATGACTAACCACAAGGCCATGTATAAAGTCAGAGTTTTCCTTGGCATTAGCGGGTGTTAACTCCTTCCAACTATATTTCACTTCAACCCTCACACAACAGCTCGTCTGGTTAGGCGCTCCCACGCTGGGCTAGCCAGGCTTGCTTAGGGCCTTTACCTCACCGCCTCGTGCCCTGCAGCGCGAACACAGAGCACTTCTTCACAGCCAACAGGAACAAGCGACGCAGCAAGCGAGGGGCGAGCAACCTGGCCTCTTGTTGCAGGAAGAGGGAGAGCACTGCCACGCGCATCGCGCCCGGCAGGACAGGGCAGACGTATCACTGAAGAAGTGAAAGCCAGACAGCATCGACAGGAGGATCAGGTCCTTGAATCTCCATAATGCCACATTTGAAGATTTCCCTGCACGTTCCTCTCCTGCCCAAGCCTTGAAAACACGTGCAGGGGAACATGCTCTGTCCATTAATAAACTTAAGGCAGATTCCCACGGCGGCACGCCGTGGTGCCACTTGTTTAACTTGCTGAAAAAGTTTACCATGTTTACCATGTGGCTTCGCAGATAGGAGTAGGCTGCTTAGCATCAACCACCTCAAAGCAATTTTGCTTTACAAATGAGGAAATGCAAGGGTGGGGTGCTCTCCACCTTTTCTATGAATTACAGGGTTACATATTAGAATACCTATCTGTGTCACAGTTATTTTAGGATCAATTTGTTATGAGGGAGCAGTCAGAAAACGAAAAAGATGAACCAGTAAGCACATGCGCACCTCACAGATTTAACCTCAGACGTGCATGCTGTAATTTGTCTTAACTCACTCTAATGCCACGCCTTCGGTGACTTAACTCCAGCGACCTTTCCACACTTAAGACAATAAAACATAAGGTCGTTGCCACAGGCTGTAATTTCTTGCATTTGACTTGAAATATACAATCCACCTCCCAAGTGCACTTTCACCATCACTTCTATTTTGAATTGTTTAGGCCTTATTCCTAAGTAGCCTGTCATCAACCAGTAACTTTATTTAAAGGTGGGAAGGAAGAGCCACTCACACTCAGAATTACAGAACCTAATCTAAATTATGTAGAAAAAAATAATCCAACAACTTTGCATTCCTCTGCCATGCATGGCACGAGTGTTTCTTCTAGCTCTAACAGCTTTGCTGCAGTGCAGATAACCAGAACTCGTTTAAATACTGCTTCTCTGCAGACATTTACAGATTCATGGCACAGCCTGAAAGCACAAAGGAATTGCAGAGTGGCCCACTAACTACATATTTTAAACCAAAATAATCAGCAGCTTTTACCATCTAGCATGATTTAAGCAGACTTTACATTCAAGCTTGAAGAAAAGTCATGCAGATACGCACATGTACCTCCTAAGGTCCATCATCCTCTTCTTCCCCCCGCTCTCCAAAAAACCCCACAGGTTTTAGAAGAGTCAGAAAGAGGCAGTGTGCTTACCCCTGATAACGGTTAGATCATCTTTAATTCTAGCACCTGAAGTTATACAAGGGTTTGCTTAATAATCAAGTTTCAAAGAACTGTTGGACACATTCAGTAAGGTGACAGCTGTGCAATACCACTCAGTATTTCAATATCAGGGAACATACTCTTGAATTGTTTAAACACAATCCACAGAACTCAAAATTAAACAACCATCCACAGTTTAACTAAACAATCAGTTAAAAGTCTTACAGTTTAATAATTCACATAATGGTCAGTCTTTAGTAAGGGATACTGCAATTGATTAAATCACAACACTAGATTTTACTCTACGGGTGTGTTGGGCAGGCACGTAATTGGCCATTCTTGGGTATAACCAGAGGAGTAAGGAGCAGTTTACCACAGTTTGGCAAATCCCACATTTTGTCAGTTAAAAGTGAACTGTGAGAATTAAATACTCATCTTTACATATACACAAGTTATGCTGTGAAAGCATATTTGCTTACAAACATATAAAAATACTTGTTAACTAGTTTGATAAGAAAATAATGTATAAAAGTATATAGCAAAAACATTTAATCATCTCTGACAATGGAAAGATCAAATTCATTTTTATATCACATGAAACAAAAACAGCTACAATTTTAGTTTTCCTTAATCCCTTACCCAGAAATACAAAGGAAGACACTTTTTTTGTTGTTGTTTCCAAACAATGATGTGAAATTTCATATTAAGCTGAAATGCCTCGATCCAGAATGAGCTCAGGTATTTGGCCATATTCTAATAGTAGTAGTAATCATCCTGTAGCTGTTCTGGATTCATAAAATAAATACAGTAGACTGTTTTGGCCACTGAAATAAAACTGCAGCATAAACAAGAGATGAAAATTTTTGCTGACAATGAAATTCAGTGTAGGTTTCTTAAGGCTAGCTGAATACTCAAGTCTAATTTAGCTGAGGGCAAAAAAGCCAATCCACCCCCTTTTTAGAAGTATTCTCTATGCTTCAATATAGGTCTTTGTAATAGCTAATGAAACACCAGAAGTAAAAATAAATTAATTCACAAGAGACAATTTATGCATGATTTCAACACCTTGTCCTACACGGTTTTGTTTCATCTCCTTTGCGAATAAAACTCCACAAGGTGCAAGCTCTTAAGAGAGAGGAGGGAACTGTGGTATTAAAGAAGCAGCCTTAGTGTTTTGCTTTGAAGTCTGCCCCAAGATGACTGAGTCTTCTTCAAGAACTATTCTGCCAGCTTCTTGGACTAAGGCTATTCTGGTGACCACTTTTAGGACATGCACATATAAGGCTAGACCAATACCAGAAGTGATGTAAAATGGTGGAAAGAAAACAAAATAATCTGGCAGTTGATAGCTTGGTTCTTGGGATTCTCAGAAAATAACACAATGGCAGCCTTTCTTGTCTTTCTCTTTCCGTGTTGGCTCTGGTGAAGGAGGGCACTCTTGTTCTTGAAATTTCCTGGAAACAGATATTTCAAGTTAAATTCATAGACTCATTTTTCAGTAAAATAAATACTCTATCTGAATTTACTGTTTTTACACTTTTATAGAGGATGGACTTTCTTTTGATGCTCAAACAACTTATAAAATGAGTGATGGTATTTTCATTTTTCCATTTTTTTTTTTTAAGAATCCCCTCTTTTTACAGATGGCCAATGGTCAGACTTATTTTATCTGTTTGGCTTATTGGGAGATCAATAAAATCTGAAATAGGTGAAGAAGTTCCGTTTCAAATACACCTAACATTCATGGGAGCCTTTTTGCCAATACGCAGGAAAATTTTACAACAGAGAATTGGCTGAAGGTACCAGCAGGCAGGATTTTTTCCCCATGATCTCCCACCGCATTTCCATCTATCGGCTGGAGCTATCCATTAATGCAGGGACATCAGTTATTTGGACTTCAGTTACCGTACCTTATAACTCTGACAAGTTCATGAAACGCTTGGTCTACATTCAATCGGATCTTTGCTGAGGCTTCCATGTACGTTACTTTAAGTTGTCGCGCTAGCTGCTGACCTTCCTCTTGTGTCACCTGCAAGGGAAACCAATCATTAAGCTCAAGGGTGTGCAGGCACATTTGTATCACAAGACGCCACAAATACCCTTAACCTCAGGATCTACGATAACGCTTATTTGACCCTAAACTAGTTTCTGCGCTGTCTACGTAATACACCTGGAAAACAAACCCACGTGCTGCAACGGACAGATGGGTTGGTTGTTAAACGTAGCCGTTTCCTCCCCTGCAGCTGCCTGCCACTCGCCTCACTTCTGCAATAACACGACCCGAGTTGTCTTCCTAAGCAGACACGAGTTCCTCAAAGCAAGCGCCTGAGTCAAGATCTGAGGGATTACTGAGAGCATGCTGAATTCTGCTGCTAAATTCACCCTCTTCCTGGCCCAGCTAAATCTAGAGAAAAAAATAAAGATCGCTTCTTTTAAAACAAGAGGGGATATTTAGCTTCTGAATCTTTATTAAAATCGTAAGAACTGTATTTATAACGTAGCAAAATGTTAAGGCAGCCAATTTTAAATGTAGCCTAAATCGCAAGGTATGTAAAAAACACCGTGAAGTCTCCCCACTTAAACATTAAGGAGACACCGTCTTACCCCTCATCTCCTTGGGGCAAATGGGAAGAGGGAAATTGGGAGGAAATAACGAGCACCACACAGAGCTGGAATAAAATTTAAAGCGATGAAGCAGGAGGCAGGAAGCCTCCGATACAGGGAGGAGGAATAAGTTGGTCACAGGGCAAAAACCAAAGGAGACGGCTACATGTTTTTGGATGAAGCCGAAAGCAGGGAGGTCAGATGACAGAAGGCCACCTTGAGCAGCGCAAAACATGAGAAAGACTTCAACAGGAAGCTCACCCCCAGCACAGGGAGGAAAGGGCAGCTCTCAGTGATAAAAGGAAGCACGACAGATCTTGCCAAGACAGCGGCTAGTGGCAGAAATGTCAAAGATTACCCCGCTTTCACAGAAAAATGTTCAACCAGCACGTACGGGACTGATACCATGAGAACAAAAAACCCTGAGGGTTTATTTTTAGTTTGTTTTTGAAAAGGCAGTCAGATGCACGCTGAGATTAAGAAGCTACACAGAAATGGAAATAGAAAAACATCATCGCAAGCCTTCAGCGCGGTGCAGGACGTGCAAGTTTTAAGTTGAAGTTCTACTTTTTAACTTACAAAATACTTTCCTACAGCCACTCACACGGTCTGGGAGTCTTCTTGCACGGCCCCCCAACACGCTCGACTCCTCTGTCGCCAGCACCCCCACTCGTGGTGTATTTATACGCTCACTGCTGAGCTGAGCGCTGCTCCCACTGCACCCTCTCCCCGCAGCGCCCTGTGCCACTCCAGCTGGAGTCGCTCCGGATGCATCCGCTGATCTCAAACCCTCACTGAAGCTACGTTTATTTCAGTGTTATCACCATCTGCTGAAGCCAAAAGGTAAAAAAAAAAAAAAAAACCTACACAACCAAGGTAATTCACTGGAGCTGCGTTTTTAATAGCAGGGCACAAGGTGAGAATGACTGGGATCCTTCATTGCTCCATTAGCGTCTGAAAACTGAATGATATTCAAGTCTCCTGCTCCAGTAGCCGCAACCACCCCACTCTCATCTTCCCCTCCGGCCCCAAACATTGAAACATCCTTGTTCTGCAGCCTGCAGAACCAACCCCCTTTATTTTCCTTTAACCCTGCCCAGCTACTGCAGCCCCAGAAAGTGAGAGATTAAAGTCTAGTAACAATAAATAACCAGGAAAAACAGCCTAACAGCAAGGATAAACCCTATGCAGTCTTTACAGGTACCTGATTATTTTCTTCGTTATTGTATCTAAAGCATGTTAGAGATACAGCTACATTTGTTTGTGGGGAGCTACGACTGCAATCAAGTTAAGCTGCACTTTCAGAGTATTCTCCGTTAAAAAAATTACAGATGTAACATTAGAGCCCTTACTGCTTTTGCTCGATTATCTGTAATTGCTCAATTCCAAAATTATCTATCATTTTGTCTGATTTTACCAGTATTTCCTGAATTAGCTTGCGGTCAATGCCAGTGACCACAAAGTCAGTTTAACAAAAAAAAAAAAAAAAAAACCAACACAAAAACAAGAACAACAAAACCTGGTTTTGGACACACTACGAAAACATGTGCGGTGCTCCAACAGCAAATTAGAAGCCACAGCAGAGCAGTTCCGTTTTCAAAGCTGAGGGGAATGTTGGAAGGACAAACACAGAAATGCTAGAAAAAAAAACAGGAGTTTCCATCATGAAATTCTCCCTTAGCTTGTACAACAACCCTGCGTCGTGACCTATTCCAGTAAGGAGGATAGGAAAGTTTATTACAAAATAAAACAATAAAAATTACACTTTTTTTTCTTCAGACACCACTTTTATTTTGATAGAACTAAGTGGAACCACAGAGTTTCTGATAAACTGCGTTGGTTCTGCTTTGAAAGCCTTCGATTTGGTAAAATGAAGGGTGAATGTGAATGGCATCGGTTGCAACGCTCGTCCCTCGTTTTGGGGCATTTTACCATTTGTTTGCATTGTTCGCTCACACTGTTCAATATTTGGTAAAAGTTTCTCAAATTAAACACTGTGATGGATGTAAATGAGCAAGTCAAACATGGAAAAGCTTATTCCCCAACTCCCTAAGTAACGGGCTTCTTTCTGAAGAAGTTTCCATTTGAGTATCTGCAGAAGAATCCTGTGAACGTCTCGGACTGCCTTTCTTCCTATTTTATCTGAGAACTGTCAGAAACACATTCATTTCTGAACTTTCTATACTTTCCTGCACCTAGAGAAGTGCTACATCGCTCTGCTGCTTTACAGACTCCTTTTCAGCTAAGCCCCGTGGGTGTGTTTTGCCCCCATACTTGCACAGACCGAGGGCCGTGGTGTACTCATGGCAGAAGGCGACGGCTGGTTCCCCTCCGCCCCGAGGGAGCGCTTCATCTCCGTCTCCCCGTGGTCAGCCCGCGGTGCTCCCCACACAGCAATGTGCTGCCACTCCCGGGGGAGCCCCGTTGTTCCTGAAGAGCACCTCTGTCCCCTAGAGGTGCTGCCACCTCCGCCTTGTACCAGGCAGCATTACCTGCACGCGCCTGGGCCGCTATCCACGCGCTGTATTTTGTCCACGTTCCGATTTCAGAAGCTCCCTCCGGCACGCACACAAGCCGTGGTTACGAAGCCCTGATGCGTTCCAACAGGCTGACTCGCTGTTCTCAACTGCCCTATCAGCTGGCTGACTGCTCGTTAGCTACAGAGTTCAAAAATCAAGCAAGCCATGGGAAAACCTGAAGGTGGACCCCACGGTGAGAGCAGACATCGCTGTGACACAGCGCAACCACCCTACTACTTATTTGCTGGCATCAGGGCTGATGCTGAGCAAGGCCAAACTACAAGACTGCCTGCCCGCCCGGGATCATCGACTGTCTAGGCATAAAGGGAAGCCACAAGGACCTCCCCTCTCTTTTACAACCTTGTTTTACAGGTATCTGGCAACGTGGATGGTCTTACCGTGCACTGACAAGCCTACTCTGCCGTTACTAGCAGTTGTTACTCAAATATCAGGTGCCCCACTGAGCCTCACTGTAGAGTGTTGTCCAAGCTGTACAGAATCATCCCATTAAGAGAGAGACCACCACATGGCATTCACTTTATGGAAAGAGCAACGAGAGAGCGCTCCAACTTTGGCTTTGTGGTCGGTCACAAACACATGACCGACTGGGGTATCTGGAAATATTGGTAACTATATTCCTACCACAGAAGGAGATCCAGGAGATGAACACTTGCTCCTCCTCTAATAAGTCAGCTCTCTTTGCCAACCCAATGCATGGCTATTCAGGACTTCACGGGAGGCAATTCCACGAAGCCTGCTTAATCCCATTTATCTACAGTTGTCACTGCAGTGAATTGCTATTTCAACCTTCCATTTCGTCTCCTTCCTTACAAAGCCACGCCAGTCGACCTGTAGTTATTACAACCACCGCTGCTTCAGGCTGCACTTTGAGCATGCCGCTGACGTTTCACAAAGCTCATGCCACAGGCTGAGCACTTCTGCAGTACCAGGCGGCTCCCAGATTTCCCGAGAAACATTTGCCATTGCCCTGGATTATCAGTTACGCGTTATTTCCTCCCAGATCTGCGGTGGCATAGGGACAGCACTCTACCCTGCCTTCAACTCCACGCTGCAGGTACTTTAATAGAGGTGTGGAGGGACCCTTGAGACACCCAAACCACTTCCACACGTTTAACTCTTTCAGGATCCAGGAAGATCTGTGTGTTATTTATACTGAGTATCAATTGCTGATCAAGACACGTGATAAATGACTTTAACTTCGTTTTACGTTCTCAGAGCACGTTCGCTATGAGTTCACTGGTTTGCCTCCTATATTTAGGGAAGAGGAGGACGTCTAATACAAGCAGTTTTGTTCTAAAACCTTATATCCAGCTTCCTGAGTTTCCGAAAAGCGCTAAATTCTGAAGCTGAAAAATTTCTGATTTCTAATTGAACAAGCGTAAAAGAGCAAGAAGACTTTCTGCAGGACTGTCCTGTATGAAAAAGGAGGCTGGCTGATGTGGTGGGAGAGAAGCCTGACACACCAGCAGACCGAGAACACAAAAGGCGGAGGACTAGCGCTGCTCTCGTGTTCGCCCACAAGGCCCAGCCCCGAGACACCTCGCTAGCACAGGGCTCGGGGCTGGGCGAGGGGAGAGCTCTGCCTTCCTCCCCGGAGCTCCCTGGCTCTGCGCTGCCTGTGCAGCCAGCGAGGGACGACCCTGGCAGGCTGAAGTTTTCCATACTTGGGAAGATGCGGTGGCAGGACTCGTTTTCAGCCAGGTCAGCAAGCGGATCCAACTCTGAATGGATGCCTGCAGCGAGAGTGCACGTGACGGAGCAGAGGCTCCGGCTGCTGCTTAACATCCAGCCGATAACATCTAACTGCTGACTGCAGCCAAAAGGCGAGGTCTCACTTTCTCCCCCCCCACCCCAGCTCCTCCCTGCTCTGCTCAGAGCCAGTCCCACCCCTCCCCATGCTTCGAGCTCTGGCACTCGCTCCATCCCTCCATGAGCTGATTTAACTCGCACGTGCATCAGAGCCAGTCCAGCTTGCCTGTTTTTCTCCCTGTCCTGAGAGATGATTCAGCTCACAAAGCGCTTTAGATGAGTGCTAGAGCCAGCACAGGAAAGCACACAAAGGTCAAGGCAAAGGGGACAGGGGGGCCTCTCCCTGCTGGGGACCTCTTCTGTCAGCTCAGCATCCCAAAACCATTCCTTCAGGCTGACTGAAGACCAACTGAGCCCCCACCGCGTGATGGGGGAAGTGGCAGGGAAGAGTTAAAAACCACCTGTTTCAGCAAACCCAGAACTTCACTTCTGGAAACCTCCAGCTCAAGGAAGGCTGTTTAAGCCCTGCCCTATTGTGGAAGTGACAAATCCCCCAATTAGCACATACATTATGTGCACAGCAGTACCAGAAGTTATGCTTACCAGTAATTAATCAATTAGACAAGCCAAAACAACAACAAAAAGCTCTGGGGACATGTGCTGTTGTTTGCGTTCATATGTTAAGCAACTTGCCTTAATATTGGAAGCAGCTGCTTTAAGCTTACACTTTTATCAGCCTGTCACGATCTGAAAAAGAAACTAGGAATTGAGTATGGAGGGACTAGCAGGAGAAAAACGATGGGCACCTCTTCTTTGAGCAGAGAAACAGGGAACTTACAGCTGGTGTAACAACATTAGGAGGGTGAAGGAGACAGAACAAAGATCTCAAGTATTTCTAGAACTAGATCTATAGGATTACCATTTATATGTAGAAATCCTCTGGGAATTGGGTTTGACAGAGATGTTATTTCCCTCTCAAAGCATTCAGGTGTTTGTCCTGCAGCTGTTAGAAGTTTGCAGAACAGCCCAGTTTTACCTACATGATTTCCATGGCAACACATTTGCATTAAAGTACATAATGTTCCAGGACCTGCAAGGATAGATCTGGGAATTTTGATGGGGGTATGATGTGTGAACACATTTCACTTTTGTCTCGGGGACAGGCCAGATAGTTCTGTGCAGGTGGGAACACATGCAGCAACTTCTGACGAGCTGCTGGGGGACTTCTGTGAAAAGTTCTCTTGGAACAGAATATCCCAGGTGGGAAGGGACCCGTAAGGCTCATCGAGTACAGCTTTCGAGATCGTATCTTTCCGCACAGGTTTTAGTTTTGTAATGACCTTCCCACTCATGTTCTGGGTAAAGAGGATGCAACAACAATCAAGGGAGCATATTTGACAGCAACTATTTTGTACTAAAGGCTTCAGGTACTATTGGAGAAACTAAATAAGCCACTGAAGTATTAACAGTGTTTGCTCCAAGCCTATTTCTTTCACGTTCCATCCACTGGTTCTTGGCATAAGACAAGATTTTGTTTAGCCAAGAGCAGTGTTTATGTAAGCAGTTGTGGACAGGTACTAGGTCAGGTAAATAAATCTGAGAATATTTTATCATTTAAAGATGACTTCTCTTCGTTAATCTCAGAATAATTACAGCACTTCTGGTAGCTTTTAGTTTACTTTCAGGTTACTCTCGAGTTTGCCAGGAAAACTTTAAGAGTCATCTTGCTGTCTCGTGAAAAAACACTAGAATTCTGAAAGAAGTTGAAGAACACCACAAATCTGACACCTGCTTCTCTCCTGCTGGTGTAGTACGATTATTCCCATTCCAGTTTGAACCACCGATTTGATTAACAAAAATCATTAAGTTGGAAAACACAAATAAGCTCCTTCTTTAAATCATTCTAAATCAAGTATTTCAAGCTATCTTTCAACTACAGGTGAGAATAAAACCTACTGCTTCCAAAATATTAACGTTAAGGTACACAAGTAAGGAGGACGTTGTGTTGCTGTGCTTCCAACTTATAACGGTGTTAGGTGAGCCGTGCAGAAGATAAGTGGTTAAATGGAAAAAGACAAATGGCTACTCATTCATACATAACAGCCGTGAGCAGTAAGAGCAGGGAACTGTCAGGAATGCTGGAATGCGCTCTGCTTGGCATAGCGCGCTACAGTGAGTAACGGAAAGGAAAAATTACACACATTCATGATTGAGTCATGACAGATAGCTCTCAGCCTCTGTGTGCGAATAGATTTGGTCTTAACATCATCCAAGTGAGTCAGACTGAAGATCTGCTCTGTAGAGCAGAGCAGAACTCTCATTCTGTAGAATTCTCGTTCTGTAAAATGCCATCAGACTGCTAAGATTCTTCAAGCACAGCCCCTGAGTGTTGGTTTTTGCATTGCATTTAGCTAATATGTGATTTTTTTCATTTGTTTCTTGTTCCCACTCCTTTTGGGAGGAAAACTGTGGTGTGTCTATAAGAAAGCAAGCAGCAACTAGCAATAAATTAGTTACCTGTCTTTGGTGGTCCAGATCTGCTTTATTACCAACTAGAATCATAGGAAACTCATCGCGATCTTTCACTCTAAGAATTTGTCGCTGAAACTTATAGATTTCTTCAAAACTGTAAAAAGAAAAGTAGAGCATCAGTGTACTAATTCATAGATTCACAAGTTCTGTAGAAGTTCGGGAACAATGAATCACCTATTTGGACTTGCCCTGCCATGCCACACAAGCACAGACAGCTGCAGGCGCTCTATCAAAGAGTTCACTGTCATTGCATGACTGATTAGAGAATCATTCAATACTCAAACTAAAAAAATCCTGACTCAAGCTAGCACTGGACTGGACTCAGTTTGGACAGCAAGGTAAATAAAACCCTTGTTCTGTTTAATTCTAGAGGGACCGGGATGCCAATTAGTTGAATAGAACCAAGCAACCACAGTCCACTTTATAAACGTTGACTTTGGAGTTCAACTCTACCTAGAATATTGAAACTACAGTCCGGAGACACTGGTGATCAATGTTTCAGCTAGCAACCTCCACAGCTACTTCTAGGAATTTTGGTGGAAATAGGAAAGTTATTTCTTGGAGAAAAACAGCTGGGATAAATGAGCAGAAAGCTTTCCAGTTACCAACTAAGTTGCATCAGGTAGCGATGCTGGTTAGGCATTAAGAAATATTTCAGCAGTGCTTAAAGGTGAGCAAGGCAAAACTCTTCCCCAAAGGTAGTGTACCAGAGAAGCTAATTCTGACCTAGACAAAGATTTTTGGAGAGAAAAAAAAATGCACTACTTCCAGTAAGCACTGTTAAAGCTATGTCAATGCATATGCAGCTCCAGTACAGATACTGGCAGACAACTGCAGTGCCTTTAGATCACAGACATCCCAACCACTACGTTTAAGTCTGGGCATACAGCATGAAATCATTTACAATTGCATTTGTAAACTAAACTTTAAAAGCAAGATGATCATCAGTAACAAAGTTTCATCAAAAATTACACTGACACGATCATACTGATACAGCTCATCCTTATAAAACAGCCCTGAGAGGAAATGTGAATTAGAAAGCAGGAATGCCACAAGGCATACTTGGACCCCCATTTACAAATGCATTTTTAATACTCTGCTCAGATGTCTGTAGCAACTGGAGGAAAAGAGTGGAAAGTGACCAGCTTCTTCACCCAGACTTCTTGGGTCAGAATCCTTCCACCAGACGAGACAGATACCCTTGGAAGACACACACTTCACAGACAGGCAAGGCAAGCCTTGAACTGTATGGGTAACAGTCCAAAAACGAGAACCCTGCTCATCAGCGGTCTCTTAAGGATTTCAGAGGGGAAGTGATATGCAGGGTTAACACATCAAGATCTGCTTAAGAAAAATTTACGTTTTTCAGAAAAGCAAAGGAGCTCACATGGTGACTTTTAAAATGTACAGTCCTCTGTTACAAAAATACTTATGTTAACGTAAGTGCTCAGCGTCCTAAAAAGCACAGACACAGACCTCTAACAGAAGTGTAGAAGTCTCCTTTGACAGTACGTCAAGACAAAGTTGCACTTCTAGCAGCATTCTTAGGGTAAGGTACAGACCCAATTGAACATGCACACGCTCCATGGAATATTTTAATTCTCATTATAGACAGATATTGTAACATCAGAAGTAAATTATCAGATCACAGATTGAATCTGCAAGGAAAAGATACTGCAAAGATTCTTTCCCCCCTCATTTTATTGCTCTTCTTCACAACCCAAAGCAAGTAGAAAGACAGCTCCTTGACCTCTTCTCCTTTCTCTCTACATACCTGCTAAGTTCAACAGTGGAAGACCACAGCCAAAACATAAAGGGACTTTCTGTACACGCATGGCATTGTGCTACTCTTACAATAATCAGGATCTACCTCACCGGGCTGTCTGAGCTTCCAAAAATGCACATTTCATCTGAGCTCTGCCGTAAATGAGGTATGCAGGCTCCTGTCGACTCATGCGAATAGGCAGAGCAAGCATCTGCCTGCAAGAGTGAGAGACACAGCCTGAACTGCGCACAGAAATCCAGAGCCAGCCACGCGATGCTGACAAGCACACAGCAAGGGGATAGCTTTGCCTTTTTTTAAAAAAAAAGAACTCGTACATAATAGTGAACAACCCTTTAAATCTGTCACCTACAGGAAACCAGTATTCTGGACCATAACGAAGTGCCTGAACAGAGTTGGCTTTTTGTTGTTATTTTTGTTCTCAAGTCACCTCCTGTAAGAGGCTGATACTTTCCTTTACGTGATTCGTTTCAAAGGGGTTTGTGTCAGTGCTGAAGACATACTGCATTGCAGAGCGTAAGTGAATGCATTCTCTTAGAGGTTATTTCAATAAAGGATGAGCAGCAATTTCAGATTAGTTACTACAGAGATCGATTTTGTTACATTAGCTTGACATCAGGCTTACCTTCCTCTGTCAGTGACTGAGAAAACAAGCAGAAAACCCTCCCCTGTCCTCATGTACTGTTCACGCATGGCTCCAAATTCTTCTTGTCCTGCTGTATCCAGAACTGAATATAAGCAAAATATTAGTTACTATAGTTCATGTTCTTAGAATGCAGACTGAGAATAAAAATCCTTCCCAACAGGAGCTTGTGACAGCCTGTCCCATGTATTGCTAAGCAGAAATCACTGTTTACAAATTCTACTAGATTTCTAAGATTCCCGATGCATCCTTGGACTGACTGAACAATTCCAGATCTATGAAGCAAACAGAAATAGTCTGGCAAACTTTGATGAATTGGGGACCAGCTGACGCAGCTGTAAAACGTACAGAGAGGCTGCAGGGGAAGGGTGCTGGGAGTGGTGCTGTTTTGTCCTTGAAGAAATCATTGACTAGGGGGAACTGAAACTTTTATAGCAAAACAACCAGATTGGAGAGGCAGCACGCGACAGCCCATTGATGCAGGTTTCATTCCACCACATCACCCAGGGCACTGACTGGAGTTCTGCAAGTTCTCCTAGTTTTTATGGGTACTAAGACTTTGGGAATAATCCTTAAAAAATGTCCAATCTAATGTCCAATCTACTGTAAGAGAGGCACTTCTGCACGTAAGACATTACTCAAATTATGGGTATCACATTAATAAAACAAAGATAGCTTTTATCAGCCACAAACTGACATAAAACCAGATGCTGCACAGTTCAGCCCCGTTACGTTTACGCATACAGACGCGAGCACAGGCACCGGCAGCCACAGCTGCTTCGTATTTGTTGGTGTTTGGCTACTTACTGTCCAAGCGCGCAGCTCTTTCGTCTATCACACATTGTTTGGTGTAGGAGTCTTCGATCGTTGGGTCATAATCCGTAACAAAATAGGACTGCAGGAAGGAAAAAAAAAGCACACGTGTAAGACAAGCACATACAGGACACCCACCGAGTAAGATGCTGAGGCTGCACGCTCCGTGGCTTACTGAAATGAGCAGGTTGCTAGCCACGTACAACGGATGGTCACCTTACTCCAAAAGACAGCGGCACTTCTATTCCTCTTAGATGCTCGTAAGTCACAGAAGTTACTAGCAGAGTTACTGAATTCACTGGATTCCTACAGGATTCCTAGCTGCTGGTGATCCCTTGGATTTCCCAGCAGGAATTACTAGACGCTCAGTTTCTAGGGGCTTCTTAGGCCTCCAGGAACCGCTAAGTCTCTCTGAACATCTGGTAGGGCGTAGATGTCTTCAGCAATTCTCATACGCTTCCAGGATTTGCTTCGCTCCCCGCCTCAAGTGATTTCTAAGAAGCACTAGGATTTTCCCAGCAATTCCTAGAATTCTGTAGCAGGTTTATCATTGTTTCTAGCAAGGGCTCCATGCAGAACAAGCAGCATTCTGCTTTTAAGCCCTAAGGGGTTTAACGGATCATCATTGCTCCTAGGATTTCTCTCCTAGGGTTAGCATTTCTGAAGGTTTTCCTCTCGGGAGCTTTGCCTCAACAGCACCATGGTACGACCTAGCTACCGACAGGTCACAGCGAAATGAAAACGACCACGCTCCTCTCTGGAAAGTACAAAATCCTAGCGATCTGTGCTACTGGAGATGCCTGTGAAGTACAAAGCGCTGTCCTTCACGCCTTTCTCAGCGTCTGATGTTGTTTCCAGACAAGCAACTGTTAAGAAACTGTCCCCCCCTCCTCCCCCTTTTAGGATATTTGACCAGGCTAAATAATTCCAGGACACACTCACACACAAAAGAGGTACGGGGAAATAAGAGGAGCACACACACAGCTTCAACTTCCATAGCAGAAGGAGGCTTATTTGCGGCCAGCAGAACGGCTCACTACAGAACAGGAACCCAGATGACATTCGGAGTACAACTCATCCCTTTATACCTTCTCTGAAGATTTAAAATGGAAAAATACATCCTTCAAAATCATTCTCATCTTTTCTTTTGCCTATATCCATGACTTAGTTTTATCCAGAAGCTTAAAACCCGACTTTTTAAATGAATGAACCTATTCATGAACTAGAAATCGTCTCAAGTCCTCTGTGACCTTTAACAAACTTTGAAAGAAGGAAGAAAAAATCATTTATGTGGCCATACCAATGTGTAAATCAAGTTATTTACAGAACCTGACTTTAGAAGGAAGATCACAAGGAAGAGAAGTCCAATGTTTCGTTAAGGAAATCGAAAAAGTTTAAAATTAAAAAAGGGAGAGTTTGGAATAGGCTTATTTCACTGCCCTGAATGGGTACTAGCAGCCCACCTAAAGCACCCCGTTTATATCCAACAAGTGCAATATTTTTCACCAAGAGAAGTCAGAAAATTGTCATCATCTCAGAGGGATTCCTCGTATTTTCCTTATTATCCCTCCAAGGTCCAGGAATGGCAGCAAGTTCTGCAATATCCAGAGCATTTCTGTCCCCTTCCCTTCTCCCCAAATCCTCCAACTTTTTTTTTTTTTCCTAAAAAAAGAAAACCACACAGTGAGAGCATCGGACGTGGTGCACATGCACAGAGCCCTTTCCCTCCCTCAGAGGAGGGAGTAGGTTGTCCCAACCCAGCATCGGCGGCATCTCGAATCCAGGTTGAGCACAAGCCAGGGCTCCCCATTTAACAAGCCTCCTCTGAGCAATTTCTTCCCTCCTGTGGAAAGACCCTGCCAAATCTGCTGTCACAGCCACTCCAGGAGAGGTTTGCAAGGCAATTAGTGTTGTGGTTTACCTCCAGGCAGTAGACAAAGCTAATGTGCCTGAAATAGCTGCTGGTTTTGAAGGAGTCTTCCCAAATTGCGCTGGGACTATTTGCCACAGGGAGCATTAACCACAGCTCGCAGGCCTTCTTCAGCCAAGACTGATTTATGAAAATTAGATGTGGCAGATACAGCATGCATCAATCTGAGCAGGAACGGCCCTTACTGCTGCCATACAGACAGCGTTTAAAGAATTACGGGATGACACAGCACCCCCCGAAACATTCCCAGGGGCTGCACCTCCACCTTCAAATGCTGTCCTGCGATAGTGACGAGGTGCCCGTGCAACCAGCAGGCCCAAGGCTGGAGTCTTTTTTAGATCAGGTCAAGGAGTTTGGCCAGAAGCGCTTCAAGGACTCGCATCTGTTTGCGCTCCTGTTAAGCGATGCCACCCCACTGCTGCCTGCTCCGCAGAAGCGGTTAGGTACCAGCCTCAACGGGGCTGCAAAGTGCCAGCGAGCTGCAGCAAGCCTCTCGGGTGCCAGCTGGTACAAACCACACAGAACCACTCCCCAGCGGTGCTGCGATGGTCACCCTACGGGGACACGGTTCTCAGATGTCTCCCAAGTGTAATGAAGTTTTTAATGATGAACTGGAAGAGCTAAGTCTCATTCAGTTGGCTCCACTGCAGCTGGCCACTGCCTGCAGGAAATAATTAGAGGAAACTTCTATGAAGATGATAACTTGAACATGCTCTACTGTTACACCACTCCCTTAATCACTAATGAAATCAAGGCTCTTTTCCACCCACTTCCTAGAAGGGAAACAAGAAGCCAAGCCCAGTAGGCTCATCAACCATTCAATTTACCCAAAATATTATGCAACGAGTTTTCTAGGTTTCCTCTTTCTAAGACTGCTGAGGCAATCAAGTCCAGAGATGAGAAAACCTGCCAAGGATGCAAGCCCTTCTGCGGAGAAAAGAGAGAGCCATTCCTGCAACACCTAGCTCACTCGCAACTGGGCAGCCCAGCACCAGCATCCCTTCCTGAACGCACACGTGGCCTCACCAACCGCATCTCAAACACCACTCCCCGACCTTCCCAGGAGGTCCGGCTTGTAGCACCCTGGAATCACGACCCTACCATACCGACCACCGTTCTCACAGTCCTCCTCCGCTTCAGGTAAGAGTAGCTCCAAATCGTTGTTTCAATCACTCAAGTCTTTTGGCAAGGTGAATGTGTGAAAGTCTGCCTCTGGTTTATTATCTCCCCCGCTCGTTAGGCCGCCTTTAATGCACAAAGGGGACTTCCTCCATTAGCTGGGCTCACTCACAGTCTCAGGACTCCCTCTCCATAAATTAGTAACAGCAATTAGCAGAGTGAAGACATCTTACACGTAAAGATGCAGACCCACTGGGAAGTTTCATTTTTTTTTGTGCAGCTTTTTTTAATCACTCTTCATTAGGCCATTAATAGCCTGCAAGCTGGAAAGCCATCAGATACTTCTGCACCCAAATCTAAGCTCTGGGACGAAAGAGAGGTCGGACAGTACCAGCGGGGTACAGCACGCAAAGCCTGAAGGGCACGCAGAGAAGGGAAGCCCAGCCCAGCCAGAGCACACCAGCGTGACTAGGTTAAAGGGGTGCCACATGCCAAGGTACATATTTATCCTCGCTGTGTCTATAATCTCCGTTTGTATTTACTAAATATACGCTTAATGTTTCAAAGGGCCACTAGCTGCTTATTTAAATTTTTTCCACATGTTTAAATTTTTGGTTTCAGCCCAGTGAAGGCAAGGAAATAGAAAGGTTTCCACCCTCCAGCTGAAGTTACAGACCGTCTCTGGGTTTAAATAACACCCACAATTTCAGCGTTGCAAATAGCCCCAGAAGCCTTCCCAGCTAAAATCTGTAAGTTTGGGCTTGCAACAAACACGTTGGTGAAAGTTACACACAAACGGTTCAGCTTTAGACTCACCTACATTCACAGGTACCTAAAGCATATGATCCCAAGACATTACCCCAGCTGTGCCACGTGATTTCTTTTGGAGCTTCTCCTCCGACTATCCCCAGCTCTGCCACCTCTCCTCCAGCTCCTTCCTCTGCATTTCACCAGAGACATCGGTCTGCTCGTGCCCCACTCGACAGACCTGTAGTGGCATGCCTTTACACCAAGGGCACAAAAAAACAGTACCTGCTATAGCCCTAACACACAACACAGTGATTGTATCAGAAATACTGAATACAGAAAGAGAAAAACCTGACCAAGTTATCCTCTAAGCATCTTTCTTCATTTAAGTCAGTATTTCTGGTGCTTGTTCCAACTACAGTGCCCTCGGCTAGTCTGTAGCAACACAGGCAGCCACCCTTCTGTCTCAGGTCCTGGGTTATGCCACAGAAACCTTCTCAGCCGACGAATTAAGGTCTGAATGACTGGCTGCATAGATGTTTGTAACCATCACTGCTTTGCAGCCCACTCAAGTCTTACAGCTTCTGCTACCTATGAATGCAACGCAGCAGCAAAACCCACGCTAACAAACCCGATGTGGTCTTTTACCCTTCTTCAGACTGCAGGAGCACTTAGCTGCTGTTTCACGGAGCTTTGATGTCCCTGCCCCTCACGAACAGGGCTCGGTCCCCGGGGACACGCAGCAGCCGCAGCCCGCCTCACGGGGCTGGTGCAGGCCTGGAGCTGCACTGCCCAGCAGAACCGCTCACAAGGCAAAAGCGGCCACCAGGGCTGATGCCCCTCAAGAGGTGAGCTGAAGAACCTCCTGATGAGCCTCCTGAGCTAATTCCTTGAGAGATATGTCAGTTGGCTGGCTAGAAAATGTGTATGTGTGGGGGGTGGAACTAAACTGACAGAACAAATACAGCAAAACCCAGTTATCGCTTCATAGACCCCCACGTCACAGGAAAGAATAAAACCCAGGGCTGATCAGGAGCCTTTGACAGGGCTGCCGAACACTCAGCCCTGTCAAACACGCGATGCCCTAGGGCCCAGCACTTCGAGACGGGACGGGGAGCAGGTGCTGTGGTGGGGCCGGGACAGGGCCTGCCGCCTGCAGAGGGCTCGGGCCCTGCGCAGACACCGGGAACACCGCAGGAGCTACCCGCGGCAACCCAGCGCCATTTTAAACAAGAAATGCTTGAGGCAGCACTGAGCATGCTTTGGTGGCCACTTTGCAGAACTACAGAGGTTTTCTGTGGTGTTGCAGATCGCGGGGAATGTGGAACAAAGAGTCTAGAATTACATCAGAGACAGAGCAGACAGCTACCAAAACACTGGATCACGCTACAGAAGGACAGGTGTGTCCTTCTCCAGTCATCCCATACTCACACAAATCCCTAAGAGTCACTTTAACTTCTAGAAAGATTAACAGCACCTGCTCCTTTCCTCCAAAAAAAAAAAAAAAAAGAGACAGTAAAACATAGTCTGTGCTTCAAAGCAATCAGTGATGCTTCCCTCAATTTACAGTACTTCCCACTGTCCTGATGTCTACTGCCAGCACTGCTATGGCCACCCAGGGAAACAGATGCCATTTGTTACTGCAATTACCATAATTATCACGTGATGTGATACACTTGATAATTTCACTAACAGTGAAAACACAGATGACAACAGAACTAAAGTTATGGTGAAAGAAAGGTGCCCCGAGCCATACACAGATTGTAGTCCCCCCTTTGCTGGGGGACTACAATCCGAGCACCTTCTTTGGTTCTTATTGCCCCTTCTCAGCATTTGGCAGAAACAACAAGGCTGCTTTTATCAAGATGAGAAGTTCTTTTTATCTGTTCCTGAAGAACAAGAATTATATGTACATAAAATACTGGTACTTGTGATTAAGCTCACGCTTACTCAAACCTCAGAGAATGCAATGTTCTTACGTTATCCAGAATCGTCTAAGAGCACATCCACTAGATCATCCCACAACATGGACTTCACAGACAGAAGTGCAAATCTTAAATTTTGAAGATATGGCGAGAATACAATAATAAACATCTGACTTGGTTACATATAACTAAGTCTTTCCCGAGTATGGATATTTAAAAATACATACACGGCACACAAGGATCGTCAGAAGCTTGTGCTCTGTTTGGAAACACTAAAAGCACAAGTTAGTCCTACTACACAGCCACATATTCTTACTTCTCTCCCTCTCTTTGCTCCATGCTCCTCCATATACAGCAATCATTGAACAAGCACTTCAGAAAAAAAAAGTAATCTGTGTCCAGCACACGGAGGTACTTAATGCACATAGCCATATATACTACAGCTCTTTTCTGTAAAGAAAACTCTGCAGCAGTCCCCACCCAAAGTACCTAAAAACAAAAGCAACTTTGCTTCCCCCGCAGGCATTGGGAAGCATGAGGTAGGACAGGGGGCGCAAGGGGACACAGGATAAACTCTCTTTGGTTTGAAGACAAACACAGACGTACCCAAATCCTGGCTAGGCACCTGCCGATTTTTGAATTCCCTAAGTGAACACTTGAACATCATACCCATAAACACACTCACTTGTAATATATTTCTCTAGCTAGCTGTACGCTAAGTTCCACGTTTGTATCCATGGTTCAGCAGGACTGGCTCACGGCAGGATCTAAGAGCCACGATGGTTCTGAAGCCTCAACCTGTGCAGGTCAGACAGCAGAGCAGAGCTCAGGAAAATGAAAGGCTGAAATGAAACTGATTTCTGTGCTCTGTACAGGAACAGCCACCAGCGCTTTAGATATTCCAACACCCATTAATTTTTATCCTTCTAACTGCTACTTGCAATAAAGCAGCTTTACTTTCTCCTGACCCTGCTTGGGCTGCAGCAACCCAGGAAAGAAATCTCCCTTCTCTTCTCCCTAGTGCCAAGGAGCGAATTACAAAATGGCTTGGGCTCACAGGTAGAAGTCTGGAGAGTTCCTAACTGCTGAACAGATAATTACAAGATCCTAGAGGAGAAAAAAAAAAAAAAAAAGAATCCATGAAAACACAGCAGATTCTCTGGGAAAAAAAGTCTGACACATAACTGAGGCAGCCTCTGACAAATTTTGAGTGTGTGCTCCTATCATAGAGGCTTAAAGAATAAATATTGCGACTACTTCATTGAAAAGGATTACATGTCTTTTTACTAACTTCCTGCCTGGCTCACAAACTGTCAGGATAACTGTCACGAAGTGTTAATGCAGCCCCAGCTCTTGAATTACGGACAGAGTGGATAGCAGTTACACGTACATAACATCAGTAAGTGGTGTCTCGTTTTTGTTAGTTTGGGTGGTTTTTTTTTTTTAATACATGCATTTTCTTGCAGAAAGGAACATCACTTGCCTCCATTAAGAGCTCACGTGCATTTAAACGTCTTTTTGAAAACTAAAAAAAACACTTAAAGCAGCTTTCAGATTTTAACTCAAACAGAAGCCGAGCTATGCTTCCATTTTTCCCATCGCTGGTTCACAGCTCAGTACGGGTAGCTCAGTGGCCTGTGAACACCCGCCTCTGATTTATTGTTTTCATACTGAACACCGAGTACACTCTCACAGACCTGCTGTAAGCAATACTTACCTTAAACTTTGGACTACAACTACTTACTTTCGATACAGTTCTCATTACTCAAGGTCAGAGAAAAATACACTTTCGCTGTCCTGTAAGACTTCTTCGTAAAGCCCAGGATTAATGCCTTCTAATGCCTGTAAGCACCAGCAACATTCTTTGAAGAAGGCTATGCAATTTCTCAAGCCTAAACACGTCCGATTATAAAAGTGCTCTATCCTGCCAGTATAGACGAGTCTTGATTTCATTTAATTTCATTTTTGCTTCACAGCAAATACATGCAAGAGCCACTTGCAATTCAAATAACATTTAAAATATTCAGTTCTATCTCTTCAGCTATAAAGTTTCATCAGGTTTGGACAGTTTTCAACACAGTAGCTCAGACAAGCTCTTCGCGAGAACCTCAGCTTCTACCTCAAGAAGCCTGACATCTTTATACACTTGAGTATCTGACTTTAGGACATCTGTATAACCAGGTAACAGGACTACAGCTGTAAGTAAAAAGAAAGTAATGTTACTCAAAAAATCCCTCTGGGGGTGGGGGGCAAGTAAAATTACCGGAATGTACTTTTATCACGTACATGACATCATCAGAACACCTCAAATTACAGCACTGTGTAACAAGAGGTTTTGATTTATAAGTTCAGGCACAGTAACAGGGTAAGACAACCAATTAAAACAGCTCATCACTTCAGTATCTTAAACCTAAACCAGCAGGGGCCTTCAGATTAGAGGCGATAAACTACATTTAGGGCATTTACAGTCTTAAGAAAGAAGGCACTTCACAACTCCGAGGAAAGTACAGAAATCTACTCGAGTGTAGATTGAAAAAATTTGACTCCATGGCAAAAATAAACCTTTGAGGAGAGTGCAAGTATTCACATCAAATCAGAGCCTTTAAAATATATTTCAGCTGCAAACAAATTGCTTGTTAACTGGACTTCTCAGCTTGCCTGGCTTACGCTATGGACATTGAGACTCATATTATTATTTTAACACAGTAAGAAGTTTCTCTAGCCCAAAATAGCAAGTAAAACAAAAACTCACTTGAGCCAGTCTAGTGCATTTTAGTAACATTAAGTCCTACTTCATAATTTATTTTCTTCAAAGAACCTGAAAAATGTTTGAGCCCTGGGAGTCTGCAACAAGCTAAGGTAAAATAACATTCTGAAGTTAATACCTTTCTTATTCCGAAAGCAGTAAGTAAAAATCTGCTTTTGGTAGTAAAAAAGCCTTTTCCTACCTTTACTAACACATTTCAATTCCCTACAATGCCAGGTGCTTTTGTCAGTTGTGTTTGTTACAGCTTGGGAGCCAACGAGGACTTGGATCGGAGTTCACTGGAAGCAGGCAGGCAGAAAGCCTGAGGAAGAGAAAGGTGGGTTCTCCTCTTTGCCCTGGGAAGGTGGATTCTTCCTCTTCTGAGGAAGGTGGGTTCAGCCTCTTTGCCCTGCCTTTAAAATATAGTTATTTATTTAAAATATATTTATATATACACAGATTTATATGAACACACACATAGTATATGCGTGTGCACCTGCCAAACAGGGGCTAAATCAGAATAGTCCAAGCTTTCACCATTTACCACTTGTGCTGTTAATAAAAGACAAAAAAAAAAAAAGGTTCAGAATCATCAACATGTATTGAGTTAAAAGTGACGATGACTTTCAGGGCCAGAAACATACCTTATGTACATTATGAGACCGCTGCAGCCACAGACAGCAGTGCACTAGTCTCCACCCAGTATTTTTTTCTATTACCACAGTAAATCCCATAGAATTTTTGAGCACCAGCTTGGACAATATCCAACATGAAAACATTCAGCTTCATTAGCAAAGTCTGGAGTATCTTATTTTTCCAAGACTTATTGGCTGATCATTAGAAGCTAATCATTTAGGGAAAAAGCTATAAAATAGTACTTAAATCTAATAAGAATTATTGTGTCAGACAAGCACTGTTCTATTAGCTTTGTGTGCCCAAATCGTGTATTTATTTAACTCCAACCTTTTGGCCTGAGACTCGGCTGTCTAGACTCATTTCACAGACTAGAGACAATTACTGTAATCTTTAAGTTTTGAAAGTGCCATAACCAGAAGTGCCAAGAATGCTGAAATGGCAGCTGTGTTATTTAGCCATCTATTTTCATTAGCAAGGCTAATAATTACTAGCTTTAAACCCAAATCCTCGTGCAGCTAAGTAAAATACACAAAGTAGTTATCTTCTTGAGTCATGAAAGGTTTAAATGATAAATGATAAGGTGGTCTACCTATGAAAACATGGACCTCTTGGAAGCAGGACCTCACAAAACGCACAAAATTGAGAAAGGAGCACCTACGTGCCATCACACCCAAGCCCAGCAATAAGCTCCATAACCATCACGTCCCCTCTACAAAGGAAAGTTTCTCCAAGGAACTGACGGTACAGTGTCACTTTCTTAACCCATATATAAAAGGAGAAGTATTAATGAGCTTCGTTTGGGCTTTAGAGCCAAACAAAGCTTAAGAGCATTTTCTGCCCTGTCTCTGACCCAAGGTGTCAGGTTAACCTACCTGACTCTGAGAGGGAAGGAAGGGGACTTGGTCAGGTAGAAGAGGCTGTGGAAACCCTTCAGCACTAGACACAGCATGTCCAGAAGCTCCAGGGCACACAAGCAGTCTTTGTTTTCCTCATCTGTTTGGGCGCAGCATTTGATGGATCAAGTTCTAACAGAGGGGACTTTTTAGAGTGAACCTGCGCTGTCAGCCAAAGGGAGCAGAGCAATGTGATCGTTGCTCCATCCTTGAACGTGCCTGTAAGACAGAGAAATCCTACCCCTGCTCAGCAGAGAGGTCCGGCGCAGATTTCAGAGATACAGGTGAACCTGCCGTCACGATGAGGCACGATGCCTGTGGAAAAGCACAAGTGCTTTAAGCACAATTCTCACTGACAGGGACGCTGCTAGGTCAAAGTCTTACTGCCATTTCGGAGGCTGTGGGTTTCTACAATAACAAAAGATCAGAATTCCAATACACAGCACTCAAGGAACCTGCAGCACGGATCCCTGCAACTGAAACAAAGCTTTTAAAAACCATTTAACCAGCTGAAGAGCAATACTGAGCATTTGCCAGATCCCAGCGGAGTACGGTGCTTTTCTTTCCAACCTAACCTGCGGCCACACTGAAGTGAAGTCTCCTAACATCCTTGGAAAATGTCTTCAGGGGCATGATGCGACTTTTTCCTCTCACTACCATCAGCAGCAGAGTTCCAGATTGAAGGTTACTCCTTCGCATCTGACAACAGTGCCTTTCAGACCGCTTTCCTCATGAAGCGTGAAGTCGCAGGACAGTACGTGAGGGCTGTTTATGAAAGGAAACGCAGCATTTTACTTCTCACCGTTCAGAACGGGCACCTTGAAACATTTACATTGGAGACAGATAGCTCAAGTTCCTAGAAGAAATACAAGAGGTAATAGGGAAAATTTTACCCTCAGTAATCAGAAGAAAAAAAAAAAAAAAAAGGAAAAAAAGACTCACGGCTGTGAAGTCTAAAATTTCTGTTCCATGTTTTGTGTCAGTGTCCCACAAGGCTCTATTGCTTACAGCGACACAGCTTACATACAGGGAAATGCGTACAGACGCTAATTCCAGGAACCAGAAGCTATCAAGTGGTTTTACACAGCTGCTAATCTTGACATGCGAGCAAGATTTGGTGCTGCAGAACTGGTTGCAGGCACCGTCTCGCTACGTTCAAGCTTGGTAGCTGATCTGTAGGGGAAAGGACGAGATCCTCAAGCTCCAGCGAGCGCAATTTCAGTGCTCCTACACAGCGCCAGAGTTTTCTGCCACAGAAACTCGAGATCTTCAAGTCAAAAAACAGTTGTCAAACGGAAATATACTTACGTGCTCTTTTTTTTTTTAAAAAAAAAAGCCTTTGTCTTCACTATTCAGGCTCCATATTTAAGCAAACAACAATTTCCATCTAAAAAAAGCATATTTACCAGCAAAACATTTGCTTAGACCAAAACCAACCACAGAGTTTCTTCCCCTTTGTCTCTGCACCTGCAGGTGTACTACCGCTCTTAGTCAGCGTCACCCTAACCACAGGGCAGGAAAAAGCAGGAAAGCACGTTGGAAACTCAGAGGGAGCTTACTTTTCGCCTGGAATTACCACAGACATTGCACGGAGAAGAAAAAGAGAGAGATAAGCGAGGTTACTTGATATCTGTGACGACGTTTAGATGAACATTTCGCCCTTCAGCTAGAGGACCTAGGCAGGTACGTGTGCCAGCAGTATCTTTTCTACTTCTAGAGAACTTATGATCTTAATAGCAAGGACTGCTTCACCTCAAGTGAGAATATAATTGCCTCCCAACCGAATATTGTTATACCTGAGGCAGAGAAGCCCATCCGTAAGGCACCATCCTCATTCACTTCACAAAACCTGGCAGCACAGCAGGCCGGAGCCGAGCATTAGCAGGCTCGTTCTCACGTACAGACCCGCTTCACGCTATGCCACGCCACAAGTACAGCTTTATGTGCACATACCTACTTTCACGTTACGAAAAGCCACATCTATGATGAACCACATCAAGAAGCTGCAAGTAAACACTCAGCTGAAGCGCTATACGATCAACCACTGCAAGCAGTCAACAAGTGTTTTTACAGTACAGCCATTTATGGCAGCAGCCAAGAAAGCAAGTGGAAGACGACAGCAGCTCTACGCTGAGCAGCATCACCTCCTGTGGTGGAGCTGGTTGCAAGTACCAAGAGCTTGCATTAAGCACGCCATCCACAGACCATCCCTTATTGTTCAGGGAACTCGGTTTGGGCCTGAAACACTTGCTAGAGTCACACTGACCTTTGGATCACGGGGAAGGCGAGGCCCTGTGTTTTCTTCCCCGGCACTCAGGTATGCAGGCTGTTCAAGCAGCTCCCAAAATAGTTCTCTTCCTCCTACTAAAGACCAGCCTGTACAGCTCGGACAGGACTCATCTCATTCAGAACGGCATACACACACGCCACTGAAAGGAAGCAGCACTTTATTCAGCCCTTATTTTTCCAAAGGGCTGGCTGCTCAGGCAAGCACTGAGCTCTCCAGGGAGGTGCTTTTCTCATGAAACTCCAGGTGCTGCGTTTTGTGGTTCAAAGCACAAGCGCTTCAAATATTAACCTAGCGAGAGATGCTACGATGATTCAGACCAAGACAAGCACTGTCCCCTCTTGATTCCACCACCTAAACCTTGTACGTGCAGCTTTGCCAAAGTGACTACCAAATTAATACTGCAAATAGGGCTCTAACATCACAATCCTTGCCTTCCAACATAGCAGTGAACTCTCCAGAGTCTATTAAGTCACTCTACAGAACATAAGGTCATCAAGAGAACCCCAAAGCCCACCGTCCTCCTTTTTACATGCGTTCCTGGCCCACTGCTTAACCCTCACATTAAGAGCCTCATGGGAACCATCCGTATTGCAGAGCCACGGAAACCTTTCAAAGAGGGCATTTCTAGTACTGCTTCTGCTGGTGTCCCAAAGCTCAGGAGACCCCTCGCACGTACAGGCCTTTCCTTATTCTTTCCTAGACTTCATTTCTGCAAACTGCCTCATCCCAGCAGGAGCACAGCAGAAGCACCACCAGCTTCCCTAGAACAGATCTGGGCTGAACGCAGTTCGGTGCCATATTCTCCTCCCCATCCCTTTGGGACACTGTAGCTTTCTATAACTGCTTGATCCACTTGAATCCCTTTTTCTAAGGGCTTTACTTATTAAGAGGCACGCAGCAAAATCTCCAGAGCTACGCAGCTATGTCCACACTAACCTTTAAGGACAGCTCTTTACCAGATGTCACTTCAATAGAGTCAATTTTCCTTGCCCTGCTACTCCAGCTTTGAATACAGCAGGATCTTGTATTTGAGCAGGCTACCTACCTTTAACACTCTAAAGGAAGACGAGATACACACTACTAAAAAATAAAAATAAAGCATCTGGCTTTCTCACACACCTCACTCTTGTTGGCCAGTCCACGGTTGGAAGGCTTCTAAGTTTTTAGCCTCTGAAAAGCTGTAAAGTTAAAAATTAAGGATACGAATACACGTTCAGATACTTCGGCTTTACAACACTACACGGTAAGACAAAATTTGTTCTGGGGTTTTCCAGCAAGGTGGTTTCCCGTCTGTCCCCTACATGCTCTCATTCTTTCAAAAATTTACATAAATTCTCAAATAAACTTGTTTTCTAAACTTATAAGCAGCCGTCAGTCCGACCAGAGCAGACGGAGCATATGATGTACTTGATTTGCATTGGAGGACACACGCTGAGCTCTCTCTACCACATTCCTTTACAGACATCAGGGGAGGAAAAAAGCATCGTTATCTGGAAAACACAGGTGCAAGCCACACGAACACAGGGCATAAAAAGCACATTAGCTAAACCACGAAGGCACAGTTATTTCATAATAATCAAAGTAAGGAAGGACAAGGGGACGATGAACAATGAACTTGCTCATGCTAGTCGTGTATCTTCACTTTAGACAAGGCGGTTCCACTACCTGCTGTTCCGAATCTCTGCTGTTAGGAGCACTACCTTGAAACCAAGCTGCAATGAAGGTACCTTCTTCAGGACAGATTTGGTGACCAGCCACTGCCTAAAGAGAAATTCAGTGATTTGTTCATGACTAAGATATTCTGCCTTTAAAAAAAAAAGTGACTTAAGTATTCTGTAACTTGAAGCAGACAGCAAGGCCAGAGAAGCAGATAGTGGTATGAGTCCAACAACCAGCACAGGAAGATTTCTATAGATGGTAGTAGCAACTTCAAAGGAAGAGCCTTTTTGCTCACTACCCTAAGATGACCAAACTTGCACCATCGAGTGCTGCAGTCAGCTTCACTATACTCTTTAATAGCCTTTCAGATTGCCAGGTCCCCTAAGGTGTTCCACGAGGGAAGCTCTTACTTGTGAGACACAACCTCTCTCGTCTCGGTTGCCTTTCAGCCCCCTCCAAAGCAGCCCGCATGTTCCCCAGCCCATTTCTGGGGGCCAAAATCCACGCAGCAGTTGGTGCTACAGCGCAGCAGGCACAGCAACAGGGGAACCAGCTATCCTGTGCAAGGAGACAGCAATCCAAGAGTTTCTGGAGCATGAAATACAGCGATGACAAAATCCCCAAACAAAACCACGTAAACCAAACCCAAGCCCTCGCCTCCAAGCGGCTTCACTTTTGCAGAAACTACACTACATTACCTGAGCTCCACTCCCAACATGCACAGGAGGGAAGAACCCCACCAGCCAAGCCTGAAGCACGTTGGCGGAGCTCAGCACACGCGGCACTGCCCCAGCACCGTACTGGGTCAGCAGCACCGGGACGCAGGGGCAGCACTACACACACCTCCCGGGAACCAGCGCCGAGTGCCTCACCCTGAAGAAATCCCTACCCACCACCTAAAAGCGCTCGTTTTCATTAAACCACCCGTCCTGAGAATTTCCATTTCCAAGGGTAACACGCAAGGTCCCTCCCCAGTCATCCAGGCGCACCTAATTATGCCCTTAAATAAGCAGAGAAAGCCATCATCTCATCGCCTTCCCCAGCGAGGAGGAACCTCAGCAAACGCGCTGCATAAGGGGAGGAAGAGGCAGCAGTACAGCGAAACGTGTGAGCAGCGAGCAAAGACCTTCCATTTGTTTACTTTTAGAATAAGGTTTTAGAATGCATGAGGTTTGATCAGAGGTGTTTTTTTTTTTTTTTTCTTTAAAAAAAAAACCTGCTGCTATTTCCGCTCCCATATTCTACCGAGTAGTGATCTTGTGGTAAAGGCATTTAGTGAAGAGAAAACAGAGCGTGGAATGCACAAGCAGCCAGCCTTCTGCACCCAAACCACAGGAAAGCGTATTAGTTTCTCTCATTTTTATAGATTAGAAACAGGTTCTTCAACTTCATCACAGCTAGAATAATGGGCTATTCAGTGCTACTCAGACTTCCAGTAACCACAGGTGAAGTCCCGGGCAGGCAGTACATCAGTACAACAAGAAGAAAGCCTTCAGGACGCCTGACCTCGTTGGTTAACTCTTCCTTAGCTGAGTTTGAACATAACCTTAACCTCTAAGCACAACACTACTGCCACAGAGCTCTGGCAGCCTCCAGCAAGCAGCAAAGCCAATGTTGGGTTATTTACAAGGGCGGAAGGGATACTACCAAATAAAGGCTTTCTTCCAGCATTAGCAATCGTTTTAATTTAAACCGTAAGTTTTCTAGACTCATTTCCTGTGCACGTATTAGAAGCAACCTTTCATAATTACCAGAGCTGATTAGATGGGCCGTATGCATCACTAACTCCTCAGGCAGAGCCCAGACCGCGCTAACCTGTTGTCGCTGCAACTCTCTGGTTCTTACAAAGCCCTCTTTGGAAAGGTTTCGGCACCGGCAGCCTACGAGCTTCAGGTTTAGGAAATGACTGTCAGATCCCAAAGATAAGACATAAAAGCAAACCTAGGGATATCTTCCTACGCATCCGCACGCCAGCCAGCTGCCAGGACAGCAGGTTGCCGCTGCGCGGTGACAGCGGACGCCTCACAAGTACCCGTCTGCAAGTTGCGAGTCGGAGCTCTGCTCCTGACCTGGTCGGTCAGCAGAACTTGGGATACACGTGGGATTTTGCCCAGCAGAATAAATACTGCTGAGTCCCTTTCACTACTGACATGACTTCTCCTAGAATGAAGGGAGGCCAGAGGCATCATCATCCATGAAAGGAAGAAGTCAGGGAGATAAACACCTAGCTGAACTATTAGGTAATCACATGAACATCCCGTAACTCTTGACGCCGGGGAAAGCTGAGGTACGGAAGCACTCTGCAGAACAGCCTGCTAGCATACACGCAGGGCAGCAAACACCTCACGTAAGCTGTTCAGTGGTCACAAAACCAGGTCTCAATTATCTAGTCTGAGGCAAGCGGCTGGAGCTCAAACTATTCGTCTGCAACCAGACTGAGCAAATTCTTCCAGATCACCACTTCCCCTCACACAGATCACTTCACGAGATGCAGCGCTTGTTTGTGCTCTGTGTTTTTTCAATTGACAGATATTCTTAAGAAAGTCGTCTCAGGGTACAGCATTGGCTCAAACTAGAGAAACCTTGAAACTGCGAGCAAAATCCCCGGCTTTATACAGGCTCAGCTGCATTTTAAGATCCCAGGTCACGCTTACACTGAACAAACATCGGGCCAGCACAGAGCAGATTATTTTCAAATTCTGCTCAACGTGATCGATGCGATCACTGGTTCCCTTTTTGGAGGAGACGTCTGGAGGGCCAGCCTAAACATTCGAGGCCTCCCACCAGCCAAGTCAGAGCAGCCACGGAGGAGGGGAGGCCACCATTAAAAATGCGTGGAATGCGGCCTACTTGGAGGGAGGCAGCCAGTGCCGGGACAAGGGGGGTGGCTGCCCCACATCTACGGCTACCTCAAAAACTGAGCTTTGAACGAAGAGTCTTCTTTGAATTTAAAGATGTTGAGATGTATGCTTCAATATATTCGAACGTAGCTTTCCAGCGAGATAAAAGAAGCAGCAGAAATTCCGGGGAGTTTCTACACGTTTTCGGTGGTTAGCAGATTCAGGCCTCTCAGCACTAGCCCCCGGGGGAATCACACGGGCCCCGTGGAGGACGGTGCCTGGGCTTTCGTGGCCGTTTCACAACACAACCCCACGGGCAGCAGGCAAAGCCCTGAGCTACATAACCGGCAGGAGGGAAGTGCCTCAACCCACCTTCACTGCCAGAGGCGCGTTTTAATGGGACACTTGAAGCTGAAGCACGCTCAGGACAGGCCCGGCCCCAGTCCCACAGGGTGATTCGCCTTGCGGAGTGCCTCCAGCTGACGACTCCTCCAGCAGCCCAGGCACGCAGGCCAGCTTGCAAGTTCACCGATCCCAACAGCCAAACAAGGTGAGAGCTCCACGTGCTGTGCTTTGGCAGGCAGCGGTGCCACCAGGACAGCATGGAGTAAAATGGCACCAGCAGCTCAGGAAGTAGCTGAGCTACACACAAGGTTGCGCAGGGCTTCAGTGCGCCCTTTCCTTAGTTTACAGGAGAAACTTCTGGCCTCGAAACAGGTCAGAGCACGAGCATGGGAACAAGGGCAGGAAAGCAGCGAGAGATGCTCAAACCGGTCCACCCGCTCTACCTGGGGAGCCCTGGTGCCGCAGGCAGAACACCTCACTTCTGGAAACAACAGAAAAACCTGCCCCTGGAGAGATGGAAATAAGATCCATTTCCACACTTCACTTGTCATTTTAGTGCTCTCGGGCTGCAAGACGAGACATTCGACTTCACAACTGGAGCTGTTTTGCCTTGCTTCCGTGCAGACTTGGGCCTTGTAGGTTTACCGTCAAGCTTGAGGGTCTGGAATTGTTTAGTTCAGCACACAGTCTACAAACTTTTCCAAATTCACTGCAGGAATGCTGCTGAGCATGTTCCCCCCTCCCCATAATATTCAAGCTGAGAGCTCCAAGCAAGGTGAGAAGCTGGATCACAGGGACAAGGAGCACCAGGCAAAGGCAAGTCAGCCTACGGGAAACAGAAATGCTTCAGCACGTACATCTGCAGCTTGGAAATCTCTACCAGGGTACGTGGTCAAGACTCAAATAACTTTATTTGGGGCACGAGGAGAGGCAGGAGAATGACATGCAAGGACAATATGCTTCTGGGGGACCCGGAAGACAAACACCAGGAAAAAAATCCCTAAGCAGCCACTGAAAACACAAAACTAATAAAAAACATCCTGGCAACTGTTTTCTTAGCAATGCTGCAGCATGCAAAGCCTAAATGCTTTAAAATATGCCCCCAGTACTTATTTTGCTAACGAAGACTGATTAGCATGAGCTAGTAGAAGGAAACGTCACACGTGTTTTTAGCAGCATCTCCTTCTTTAGCAGCAGGGCTGGCAACGCATACTCAAGTGTATTATCAACAACTGCCTCTTCTGCACGATCACAAAGGACCTTCTTAAAAGGAAAGGCAAACACAGGAAAACTACTGGGAACATGCAGTTTAGAAACACCCTGCTGCAAGCAGGGCATATTAACACGATCCCATTTAGTTTCCTTACGCAGAATAAATCTAATAACAGAAGATATTCAACAGATTGCTTTTCCATCCCGAGATGCCAGATTTTTCACACAGATTTATCACCGACATCCTGCCATTTCATGGTCTACTCACTACATCAGAAGCACAACATTCAGCTCCACTTGCAGGTTTTCAGGCTTTTTATTTGCTTAAATGAGAAATGCTGAAGACATCCCGTGGCATGACCTCAGCCAGACAGTTTTGCCAGAAAAACCTGAAACTGGAGAGATCTTAAAAAATCACAATTTCATCTTTTTCTAGCAAATATAACTCGTGAATCAACATGTTAAATCGCTACGGTTGCAGAATAGTCAGACCAGCACTGGAAAAGTAATTTCCTCGTAAGTTTTAGGGAAGCTCAAGTTTATATTCTGGCTTGAGAGAGTTGAGCAAAGCGATGCACACGACAGTCACGAACACATTCGACTTCGGTTTATCTGCTTCAGTTCAAGAAAAAAGAAGCGTGGCAGTAACTCATTTTGTTGTGGGGGGTTCACATCCAGTTAATCATTAAGGCTCGCCGGTCCCAGCAGCCAACACTTCACCCCACGCCTCACGGGGTCCTTTTACGTCGCCCCTCAGCACCACCACACCGCTCCGTCCCCGTTCCCCACAGATTGCAGCTTACTGTCTCGGCAGAGCTGGGGAGCCGCTGCAGGTCGGGGTGAGCCGGCTGGGCGGCCAGAGGAAGCCGTCTGCAGAGCGACCCAGGCAGGGTAACCGATCCCGGGGAGAAGCATTCCCCGGTTATTTTTAACTCCCATCGCTTCGGGAGTTTCAGAGAACTGGATGGAGAAAATAGCCTTCGTGGCACAAACCGCTGCGGCAGCACGGGGACCCGTCGAGTGCTTTTCCTTCGCAGCAGTGCTGGCTTACCAAGTAAAATGCTCGGCTCCAGCAAAACCCTATTCCTCAGGCTTGAAGAGGAGGAACTGTTCTCCCAGCCCTGCTCCTCCCCGCTGGCTGTCCGTTTTTAAAAAGCAAACAATTTGTCCTCGCTTTCAAGGCCCTTCCACCTCTCCAGCAGGCTGCTGGGACCTGCTGCAGTCTCGGTATGTCCCTCACGTCCGCACCGCTCGCTCCCCACTGCATTTTTGGGTGTAACTTCTCTTTTCAAGTCTTGTGTGAGCTTTCACTGTTGCTTCCATCAGCACGAAGGTAAGACTTGGTGTCACTGACACCTTCCTTGCCCTCTCCGCACCAAGCGACCGGCTTTGCCACGTGTCAGCTCATCTGTAGGCTGCACAAAGCTCACCAGGGAACTTGCCCTCACCCAGAATCCCAGCCCACAACCAGAGCTTAGGGCACTTCCCCGTGTAATTAGAGAAGCGAACTGCAAGCCTCCCCCGCCACCTCAGGTCAAGGCTCTGCACACACTTCAGGACAGCCACAGCGCAAGCTCCAAAGCTTTTCCTTTGCTGGCAGCAGCCGAGAAACTGAGAGCCCACTTGGATGCCGGGCAGCCCTGCACACGGTGCTCAGACAGCCCCAAGACCAAGTGCATCCAACCTGGCCTTCCTCAACCCAGCTGTGAGCAGTCCTTGCACAGCGTTCCACCCCAGCCCTCCTAAAAGCAACCTAACAAAAGCCAGCAACCTATAAAAAAAGGTTAAAAAGCCCCATGGAAGCTCCGTCTGGAAGCAGAACTACACATCAAGGAGTTCACCCGTTTGACTTTGGCACTGATGCTGGTACGTGACGAGTTTAAGCATACCCACGGTGCATCCTCGGGAAGAGTAAGAAAAAGCAAAGCCATGAGATGAAGTCAACATCTTTTTCTCTGCTATCTACTCCAAGTTATAAAGATAGGAAAGAAATATTCTCTTTCACACCACCTATTCCCCCAGAGGGCCTTCGAGGCTATTCTGGACCCCAGCTGCAACCACGACGAAGCTGTGAGACAGAACATCACAGCCAGCCAAGAACAGAAGGTTAAAAAGAGCTGAGAAAAAATAAGTAAATTTGAGATCATAGGGCACGCAGCATTTAGTGAAGAAGAATACAGCTTGAGACAAGCAGGCAGGGCCTCACCCAGCGCTCATACAGAACTCATTCATCGAGGATCCAACTCGATTCCCCAAATTTCTAGCAATGGGTTACCACTACTATCCACCAGCATTTTCAAACTCCACCAACTCTACATGGCAAGCCATCTGCCAGGCAAACACTGCCCACAGGTGTTATTTATAACTAAGCTAGCTAACCTGGATCCCGTTCACTCCACCCCTTTTGGTGAAAATTTGTCCAGGCTGATTTGAGTTACATCCAGAAATTTTTGGACATGTTCTACGCAACGCCAGAGGGAAAAGTCCAGATGTGAGGAGCAATTCCAAAAGTGATTTCAGTTCGTATTGGTTTAACACACTTCTTGAAACAGAGCGTGTTTATAACACGTGGTGCATTTACCTGGACCTTTTGTTTTACTTCCACCACGCTCGTGGCCATATTCGAGCCCAGGGCTACCAACAGTGACCCAAACTGCCTCATCATCAGGAGCAAGCGAGAAGTCACCCGTCTGTGTCATACGGCCTGAAAAAGAGACTGATTTTGGGAAGGTCTGCAGAAACCCAGCTTCCTGCCAGCCAGCTGCTCTGCTTCCCCCGAGGAAGCTGGAGTTCATCTCCGAGCAGCTCAAGGAGCTCAGCCCCGAGGTCTGCAGCGCGGGTAACGCTGCTGGTAAATGTGAACAGCTTAGGGCCAAACCCGAGGCACCCCGGCCCTGCCGGGTCCCCTGTGCAGCAGGGCTCACGGACCGGGCTCAGCACCGCGGCACAGGGCTGCGGCTGCAGGGAGGTGGCTCCGTGCCAGCCGTGCCCGCGCACCCCAAAGGGCGGCCGCCCCGCGGCGCGAGGAGCCGCGCCAGCACTCCTTGGGCGAGATAACCGAAGGAACGCCAATATTGACTCGCCGCGCCGGCGACTGCTGCGGGGGTTGGTACACGGCGAGGTGCTTGAAGTTATTTCCAAGGAATTTCACCCGGGGAAAGGAGCAAAATTCCACGCAACCGGAACGCTCAGTACCTCAACGCCGCGGCTCCGAGCGCGTGCCCCCTTTTGGACCCTCGGCACCCGTTAAGGCTCAGCGTCCCCGCCGGGTGGGTGACGTCGCAGCGCACCCCCGGAGCCCCAAAGCCTGAAACTCCGTCCCTCCACGCCTGCAGGCAGCCAGGCCCGCACGCCCAGCGGCCTTGCCAGCGGCACCAGGCTGGGAAGGAGTGAGGAGCCGCCACACATGCGCGGCGCCAGGGTAGCGCACCAGGTTCTTGGCAGCCCTTGGCACGTTTTCAGCCCTTCCTTCTCGCCCGCGCCTTCGGGCAGAAGTTAGATCCGCAGCCTGGCAGCGGTTACAACTGAGCAACACCAGTCCCTCCCGGTGGCAGTGCTCCGGGAAGCCAGGAGCAGAAGGGCTCAAGTTTCACAAGAAGTGAAACGACCAGCCCTTATTATTCCAGGTGACTGCATCACAAGTGCCTTGTTTGGATTAGGACTTTTATTTCCCACCTTCTCCCGACAAACCCACACGCCACCTTTAACCCTGAGAGATGCCGGCACTGAGCCGCTCACACTCCTCAACGGTGCTCTGCCATCTTTTGTTACACCGCACGCTTACCAGAAAAGGCCCCACTCTTTATCAAAATGTAAGCACACCACTCGAAGCGCAGCCCCGTGTGAATCCACAGCCCGGAATTCAGGGCATTTTATTCCCTTTTTTTTATGGTCTCACTTGAAGAGCACTTCCTGAGGGCCAGCAGCGGTTCCTCACAGTACCTAGGAACGGCAGAGGGATTTGCAGCCCCTCCGAGCGCGGCACGCGGGAGCGGTGCCGGACAGCCAGACACCGGGGGCTGCCAAACGCCCGGTGTGCCGGCACGAACACCAGCTGCGTTTCAGTCGTTGCTTTTCCATCTGCCTTACCACTCTGTTTTAGAGCTGCACCATTAAATCCGGAACGGGCCTTTTCTGGCCCAGCAGCCGTATCAGACGTAAGAGGTGCTTGGAGCTAACCCACCTTCAGCCGTGTTTCTAGTTCGTGAGAACTCACATCCTGGTCAAAGCAGCAGCAGGGAAGAAGAAAGGAAAAAGAAGAGCTGATCGCTTGCTCGCCACACACCTCCATGTCTTACACGCTTGCTTTCAGAGCAGCATCTGATATTAGGCCGAAAGAGTCAACAAGTTTGCATCCTATTTGCTTTACTCGCTCGCTCCCTAACACAGCCAGCTCGGGCCTCACCAGAGCTCATTCCTGCCAGTTGGAAGAGCAGGAGGAGACCTATTTATTTAGCAAACTTCCACTTGCAGATACAGCACGAACTCGGTACGCACAGGCAAAACGACCACCGGATCCCCACGCACATCCCGCATCACACGAAGCGCTTCAGCAGCCTGTTGGTGCGCCCCCACACTCAGCGGTAAGTTCACCAACCAACCAAGCTCGACTCAGTCCCGCTGAACCACATCCAGGCGACACGAACGAACTAACACATCCTCGTAACCCACCGGGGTCTTGTTTGGCACGCACACACACACACGGGCATTTGTCAGAAGGCAAAAACCTTCAGTTTCACGAAGAGGCAGAACACGTAATTTTAACACCTTGGATCACAAGCGTCCAGAATCCTGCAGAGCAGACACGTGACAGACCACGACGTTAGGGGGTTTCTTGCTGCACAGCGCTCAAACTGGCTCCGCACGGCTCGGTTTAACCAAAAAAAAAAAGCACGAAGTAAATGGCAACTGCAGGACAAAATATGCAGAGGGTGATTAAGGATTTGCTAGGCTGTACTCCCTTTGAGTAAGGAAACCTGAACGTTACAAAGGGCTGAGTTAGGAGGGAATGCGGGGTATTTTGTGACAGACCTCTGCATGACAGCTGGAGAAAAGCTATTGTGGCAACAGCTGTGTGCTCCGCACTGCTCGTACTCCCAAATACCTCAGCCTGCTACAGGGCCAGTGAACTGCCTGCAATTTATTCCAAAAGTTTTCTGCCTCTTTTGGGATCTCAGCGCGACGGATTGTTTGTTTGTTTTTTAAATAAGAGGAGGAATGCTTAGCTCCAGCGCTCAGTTTTAAGAAGACCGTGGTCTGAAGGCTAACTATCGTTTGCCGGGGCTTTCCTGAAGTTCATAGCCGTGACGGATCCCATCTACTCCACTATTAAAACTTCTCCGCTTCCTGTCTAACAGCGCACAGACCAGGGAGCACCAAGTTCATATATCACATCCTGATTCAAAGGAAATGATTTTAAATTTCCAGGATGAAATCCTGTCCCACCAACGCTAGTATCAAGCTCTGTTTATCTCCTTGGAGGAAGGATTTGGAGGAGCACAGCAGTCATCTCCCCGCCGAAAGCTTTGATCTGTCACTGCGTACTCTCTCATTCCTCCGAGCTGCAAGAGGAGCCTCTGAAGAGCGAGCCCAGGCTCTCACGCAGCTCCACACGGGCGAAGAGCATCCCACGTACCGCTGCCGCCGCGCTGGTCAGCACGAAGACGCCAAGCCCAGGAGAGGGAAGAGCTTTCTCGTGTGACACCGGTTCATCCGCTCAGCCCCCTGACAAGGTTGTTTCAGCACAGCAGCCTTCAGCACCCGACAGCCTGCCGCAGAGGGGTGCTTGGCCTGCTGATCAGTGCCACAGCAAGAGCCTGGCCCTGGCAGCAGGTCCCGCTGTCACGATGAGCGCCTCCAGCTTCCGTGCACGTCCCCGAAAGCTGGCAAGAGAAAGCAGCTGACCTGGTCCTCCCCACAGCCCCGGTTCCTCTTCTCCTTTATTCCACCTGAAATGAACAGGTTCCCATCTTTTCGGGTATGAAACCCCCGCAGTCCTTCAGAGGGAACGAAGGTGCGTGCCCGGCACCACCACGGTCCTGGTTACTGGGAAATAGTTGGCAGCACCGAAGCAGAAGCAAGAGTAACCGCGCTGAAGTACCCCCCTCGCAGGAAGTCAAACACGGGGCTATAGGGAAGCAAGTCCAAGCGTGGAAATATTCACTAGTGCCAGTAAGAGGGAAAAAAACTTTCCTTTTTAAGCTTCAGAACTGAGAGAGCAACAACCACACTATCACGAGCGACAGAGAAGCAAAACAGAATTGAAATCCCTCACTGACATCAAGATTTGTCACGAGGCCAAGTCTCGTAGCGAGCCATGTTTTCGTGAGGCAACGACAAGTTTGTCACTTAATCCTAAGCCATTCCAAAAATGAAGCATGTGACTCGCTCGCAATCAATTTGAAGACGCTTCAGAGCGGTTTCCACGCAGCCATAAAAGACAAACAACGTATCTGGCAGTGCATCTGCCACACAAAAGTGACAGCAGTGGCTGTATGGCATCACGCACGCTTGAGAACGTCACGAGCGGAAGACGCTGCAGATACCGTACAGACAACCCATCTAGCCTCACCTCTCCCGTCTGCTGCCACACGGTAACACAGACCTCGTCCCCGAGGAACCCGAGGTTCTGCCCAAAACGCCTCAATTTCCCTGCCAATTCCCAGGTTGCTCGGAAGGCCGAGCTGCCCGCTAAAGGCCGCTCTGCGGTGGGATTTCATCTCAAGATTTCATCTCGAGATGAAGCAACTAAGGGGGCAAAACGACGCAGATAGCTGAATGCAAACTGACTGCAAGTCACTTTGAAAAATTCACCTTCAGCACACCAGCTCAGCACTACGTTGCTATTCCAACACCATTCCTCTAAAGTAAAGCACCTCTTTCACTGCTCTGGCTCGGAAGAAATTCCCAAGCGATACAAAGCAGGCTTCGGTTACTCTGTTGCAAATCTTTGGAAGACTGGTGTCGGCAGAAGCTCCCGAGCCAAAACTTTCTACATGGGTGCAGCCCAAGCTCTTAGCCTGAAGAACAATTTCCACAGGCACTCCAGTGCTGGAACGACACAGTACCCCGCAGAGCCTCGCTGCTATTACAACACACGCAACGAGGCATTAAGCGTGAACTTGGTTTGCTTCCATTCTCCCTCCTGCCTCCAACAGCAGCCCCGCGTCACCTTCGCTGCCGAGTTCAAGCCACCCCAAAGCCTTTCACGCCGCCGAGCACGAAGCCCTCCGGGGCCGCAGGCGGTGCGCTCACGGCCGGCCGGGCAACGCCGCCCGCGGCGACGGGACCGCGTCCGAGGCAGCGGAGCGGAGCCGGGCCGGGCCGGCCGCAGGAGCCAGCCGGCCCCACGCGGGGCGAGCCACGGAGCCGGGAGAGGAGCACCTCCGGGGCACAGGCTCGGCTCGGCTCCCCGGGGGTGCGCGCCCGGACCCGGCGGGGCGAGGCCGGCACCTTCCCTTTCCCCTTCCCCTTCCCGCGGGGGCGCCGCGGGAGCCGGGCCCGGCGCGGCCCCACCCCGGCGCCGCGGGCACCGCCGGGACGGAGGCGGCCGCCGCCGCCGCCGCCCCCCTCCC